>JAJEJO010004023.1:287010-321189 GCA_020662805.1 Glaucomys volans
AGAGACAGGGTCTCACTGAGTTGCTTAGGGCCTCGCTAAGTTGCTGAGGCTGGCTTTGAACTTGCGATCCTCCTGCCTCAGCCTCCCAAGTTGTTTGGATTACAGGCGTGCGCCACTGTGCTCGGCTTGATTTACTTTATAAAAACTAAAAATGAGTCCAAATTGGAAATACAACAAAACATACTCTTCCAATGAATACACGGGACACAGTGTTAGAGTCAGATACAGCTGCAAAATGTGTTAAAGTACTTAACAGTTACTCTGCACACGTTTTTAAAATTTTCATGTAGTTAATATAAACACTTCAAAAAATGCTCAAAAGTGTTATTGTTTGAGAATTTTTATTTATTTATTTACTTTTTGGTACCAGAGATTGAACCCAGAGGCACTTAACCACTGAGTCACATCCCCAGCCCTTTTTTATATTTTATTTCCAGACAGGGTCTCACTGAGTTGCTTAGGGCCTCATTAAATTGCTGAGGCTGGCTTTGAACGTGGGATCCTCCTGCCTCAGCCTCCTGAGCCGCTGGGATTACAGGTGTGCGCCACTGCACCCAGCAAGAGAATTTGATTTTTAAATATAGTTTTTGAATAGAACCATTTTAAAGGTTCGCTAATATAATAAAACCAATTCATTGATCATTATATAAATGCTTCTGTATAATTTCAATTATTGTCAGGGTATTCTACCTGCCTGGGAGAATCTGTGGAGTTTTCAATCCTGCTAAGCAGACTGCCTAGAGTGGCCACTGCAGAGGCTGTGGAGTGAGAGGGTGGCAGAAGGGACAGAGGCATTGGCTACTTCAAGGAGGTTCCAGTCACAGAACCCAGAAGGAGCCAGCAAGGGACCAAGGACATTCCCAGGCAAGAAGGGTTGTGAGATGCTGATTGGGCTCAGAGGGGTAAATCCATTTACTACCACTCCAGTCAAGGGACATTTCTCTTTCCCCTCCCACCTGCTTCCCACCCTACACCCTAACCCAGGGGGACCCCAAACCAGAAGCTGAAATTAGCAAAGGAGGGGAGCAGGGAGGGAGGGAAGGACCTCAGTCTGCCTCCCCAGAGGGAAATGGCCTTCTAGCAATTGACCGTGACCACAGGAGAAGCAGAAGTCTCGCTTTTGAGTCAGACTTAAGAGTGGATTTGACAGGATGTTGGATTTCCTGCCTTAGATGTTTGCAGAGAGAGTTAGTGTAGGACCTTTAAAAACCCAAGTGGAAGCAATTGTCCAAGGGTTGATACAAAGGAATGGAGAACTGATACCTGCTACGATGTGGAGGGGCCCCCAAAACATGATCCCCAGGCAGAGAAGCCAGTCCCCACGCCACCCGTTGCATGGTTCCATTTACATAGAACATGCAGAGCAAGTGGATTCATCCAGATAGTAGGCAGTCTAGTGCAGCCAGAGCCTGGGGAGGGGTGCCGGGAATGACTGCCCCGAGGATGGGTCTCCTTTTGGGGTGATGAAAATGTCTGGGAACTAGATACATAGGTGGCTCTGCGACACTGTAAGTGGGCTAAAAGTTGCTGTCTAATGGTTAATTTTATGTTATTTGCCTTTTATTTTGATTTAAAAAATCAAGGGTCTGCTCTGAATCCAGAATCAAGAGAAAGAACCCCCTACGATTTAAAGGACAGTGTCAGATAAATACGAAGTTCTTTCTGGCCTGGGCTGCATACATTCTGCATGCCATACGTTGCTAAGAAGGGCTCTGTGCAGACAGCCACGCACATTGCACTCTCCAGGAGATTTGAAGAGTTTCCAAGGGCAAACTTTCACTCTGCAGGAACCTCGGTAACGTGCTGGCTTCAAGACATCAGCTCTCCATCTCTGAGCAGCCCGAAAGCATTGGGCAGGTGGTGGTGAGACAGGAAGAATCACCCCGAGCGCATCTCCTAGGAGTTCTTGGCTGGGCAAAGTTCTGCCGAGTTCTGCTACTGTAGACCCTGCACCACCGGGGACCCAGAACTGGCCATCTCTCCCTCTTAGTCCCGGAACCCAGCTCTTTGTCTTGTACTGAGTTCCCCTGCCCGTGGATCCAGAGCTCAAGTCCCCACATTCCCAAGAGGGGTTCCAGGGCTAGCGGCCCTCGTGACTGGACAGTGGACTCCAAGAAGCCTGCTCTCTGGAAGAAGGCTCTTGGCCCTGGAAGAGACCTGACTGGCTGCTGACAGCCATCCTGGCTGTCTTCTGTCTGCCCTGGTTGTCATGTACCCGAGGGAAGGTGACAGACTATTTTAATAACTGGCTGTGAGATGCAAAGTTTTAAACCTATAATTGTGCATTAAAATTGGAAATCATTCAACCAGAGAAGTAGGGAGGTAATTAGAACCCAAACTCTGTATATTTTTTTATTAATGGTGCTGGGAATGGAACCCAGGGCCTTGTGCTTGCAAACCAAACACCCTACCAACTGAGCTACATCCTCAACCCAAGCTCTCTGCATTATTAACTCAAGTAAGGAAATTGCTTCACCTTTCTGGGCCTTAGTCTTCTCCTCTGTAAAATGGGTGTCCTTTGGATTTTGCCAAGAGATTTTGAGAATGATATAGACACAGTCTGAAGTGCTTTGAGAAGCGTAAGTGTAAAATACCCTGCGAGGGTGTCACCAGATTGAATCTGTAGAGGAACTTGTTTAGCAATATACTGATGGCAAGCTGGGGGCTTGCCGGGTTAGGGGAAGGTGGCCTGTGGATGGATCGATAGTGGAACTGTGTCACACAGGCGTGGCAGGTCTTTTGGGGGTGTGTACAGACCTCCTGCTCTAAAGCATTTATTGGAAAGAGAAAACTAGAAAGAATGTGTAAACTCAAAAGAAAAATTAATCATCAACCCCAGATTATAAATGCCTCTGTTTTTCAGGATTAATAAATCCCAGGTCATCAAAATAATATACTACATGAGATTTTGTAATTTGGTATCAATTAGTGCAAAGAACATGTTTGGGTGTTTCTTTTTTGCTTACTCAGTTAGGAAGAGTAAGGATGATATGTAAATTAGCTTGTTTGGAATTGAGTTTGATCTTGAATGTTCCATTTGAACCAGCCAGGATGACATTCAATCCAACTCAGTAGATCTTTACTGACTTTCAATTTTACACTAAGCTCTGGGATCCCTAATAGGATCCATGCTGGGGATACAAGGGCAATGAGCCATTTTTCTTCATCTCTGGGGTCAATAGAGGCTCTCAGCAATCATTCCAGCCATTGTCCTGGAGTTTGAAAGGGATGGTACATTAGTAAACTTTCCATCACTATAATAAATACCTGAAAAAAGCAAATTAAAAAGAGAAAAGGTTTATTTTGGCTCACAATTTGAAAGGTTTCCATCTATGGTCAGTTGGCCTTGTCGCTTTGGGCTTGTGGAGAGGCAGCACATCATGGCAGGAGCACTTGGTAGAGCATGACTGTTCATTTCATGGCTGGGAAGTGAAATAGAGAAGGAGGAAGAGACTGGGGTCCCACAGTCCCCTTCAAGGCACAGCTCCAATGATCTAAAGACCTCCCAGGAGGCCCCACCTCTTAAAGTACCCCCAACCCAGCACCAAGCTGGAGTCCAAACCCTTAATGCATGAGCCTTTCAGGGACATTTCAGATCCAAACTATAGCAGATGGAGTCCAGGACCTGTGACACACACACACCTAACATCCTGACCGAGTGTATCCTTGGAGTTAGCACAGCAGGGTGGACTCTCAAGTTTGGAACCATTCCTCTGGGTAGCTGCAAAACCACCCAAACCCCAAATCAATCTTCAGCCTGAACACGTCCCATGATTTTATTCCAAATAAGATGGGTTCTGAGTTGATTTTTCCTGAATCTAAGCACCAGAAGCCCCGCCTGGCTGAGGATCAGCAGGACTCACCCAAAATCTAAGAACACTGATTTTTAAAGAAAAATTTCCCCCCAAGGATCATAAAATACCTGCCCTGGGCCGACTGCAAACGCACTGCCAGCCTCCCCTCCCCCACCTGGCAAGCCCAAACCACAGATGCTGATCAGATGCTTATTTCCCAAACAGGTCTGGTCAGCACCAGCGGGAAAGAGGCTGTGGATCTGATTTTGGGTTATGGTGATGGAAATAAGAGCATCTCCTTTTGTGCTCTGTTAGCCCCCAGAGGCATGGAACTTTAAAACTGCATGATATAGTAGGCTGGGTCCAATACCCTTTTATTTTTTATTTTATTACAGTAAAATATAAATAACAAAAATCTTAACCTTTCTCAAGTGTACAATCGGTGGCGTTAAATATATTCATATTGTTGTGCTGCCATCACCACCATGCATCTCTAGAACTTTTGTCATTTTCCCAAACTGAAACTCTGTCCCCATGAAACACTAGCTCCTCAACCTCTCTCCCCTAGTTCCTGGTAATCACCATTCAAACTCCTTTTCTCAGATATTTCACTTAAGCTGAATTGCCCGGTGTTTGTTCTTTTGTGACTGGCTTGTTTCACTTAGCGTAACATCTTCAAGTTCCATTCATACTGCAGCATGTGTCGCAATCTCCTTCATTGCTTTGTTTCCATTTTTTGTCTGTTGTGAATAATGTTGACATGAGCATGAGTGCACAATATGTTTCAGTCCCTGACTTTAATTCTTTTGGACATTGTAATGGTCTAGATATGAGGTGTCCCCCAAAAGCTCATGTGTAAGATAATGCAAGAATTTTCAGAGGTTAAATGATTAGATTATGAGAGGAGTAAATTAATCAGTGGATTCACCCACTGATATAGATCAACTGGGTGGTAACTGTAGGTAGGTAGGTGTGGCTAGAGGAGATAGGTCACTAGGGGTTTATGTCCCTGGTGAGCAGAGCTCTCTGCTTCCAGGTTGCCATGTTCTAAGCAGTTTCTCTCCACCACACTCTTCTGCCATGATGTTCTGTCTCACCTTGGACCCAGGACAATGGAGTCAGCTGACTGTGAACCGAACTTCTAAAATGATGGACCAAAATAAACTTTTCCTCCTCTACGTTGTTCTTGTCAGGTCTCCTGGTTACAAAGACAAAAAAAAAAAAAAAAAAAAAATCTGACTAAACAGACATATATCCAGAAGTGAACTTGCTGGATCACAGGAAGCCATCCATGGTATGTATGAGAAACAAGCGTAGTTGGGCCATTAACCAGGAGGATCTGGCCTTAGGAACTCACTCCCAGTTGTTAATAACTGTTGGAGATTGCCTGAGTCATGTGGTTATCCTGCATTGGCTCACCACTGAAGTTCAAATACAAGCATTGGATGTGGGAGTGACCTGCTAGAGCCAAATGGCTTGCCTACCTGCACCCCCACCCTGTTTTTTACTGAAGAAGCTCCTACCAGTCCCTTTTGATCTGTACCAATGTAAATAAAGCAAGCACCTGCTCCTTCCTTTGTTAGAGTCAGACCCTTCTGGGTGGCTCAATTGGTCATGTCCCTGCTCTTAAGATACTTCTGTCTTCTGTCATTACTATTTTCTTTCTTTCTTTCTTCTTTCTTTCTTTTCTTTCTTTCTCTCTCTCTTCCTTTCTTTCTTCCTTCCTTCCTTCCTTCCTTTCTTTCTTTCCTTGTGATGCTGGGGATTGAACTCAGGGCCTTGTGCACGTGAGGCAAGCACTCTACCAACTGAGCTATATCCCAAGCCCTTCTGCTGTTATTTCTGATAAATAAATTTCATAGATTTTATTTTGCAGCCAGCCCATCCCTCCTACAGGAACCCTTTCCCTTGCCCATGCGGGATGTGAGGTGAGACTGGATCACATCTAATTCTGTTTAACTATCTGAGGGACTGGCAATCCATTTTCCACACTGGCTGTTCCATTTTGCATACTCACCAGCAATGCACAAAGGTTCCAATTTCTCCACATCCTCTCCAGCACTATCTTTTGCTTTGTGATGATAATAACCATCCTCATGGGTGTGAAATCGTATCTCACTGTGATTGTGTTTGCATTTCCCTAATAACTAGTGATGCTGCACATCTTTTTGTGTACCTGTTAGCTATTTGTATATCCTTTTTGAGAAATGTCTATTCAGGTCCTTTGTCCATTTTTTAATTTGGCTAGTTTTTCATTGTTGAGTTGATACTTCTTTTGCATTTAGGAGAAAAATGGATTATACAAAGGCTATTTGACATGACACTCAGCCAGACAGTGCACAGCCAGGACAAGAATCTAAGAGGCCTAGCACCCCAAGCAGGTTTTTGTCTCCTACTTCAATAGTAGTTAGCTAGGGTTAAATGGGACTATAGGTTGGGGTCCTAATCCAATAGGATGGTGTCTTCATAAGAAGAGGAAGAGACATCAGTAGTGTGCATACTGAAAAAAGGCCATGTGCAGACACAGCCAGAAGGTGGCTGTCTGAAAACCAGGAAGAGAGCCCGTGGGAAAAACAGCTCTGCTGGCACCTTGATCATGGACTTCCAGCTTCCAGAACTGTGAGAAAATAAATTTCTTGTGTGTGGGTTACCAAGTCTGTGATTGTGTTAGGGTAACCCTTACTGAATTCAGATTCAGAAGTTGCAGGTGAAGAAGAACCCAGAGAGAAATGCCAGAGTGGGTGGTCAAGTTGGTCAGCAGGGTCTCAGTGAGGGTAGGGCCATGTCAGATTTTTCTGGAATCTTATAGACTTTCAATCTGATGTCCAAGTAATCCTCTCCTGGCAGAACACAACTTCCTGATGTTGAAAATAAAGAGTTTAACAAAGCCTGCTAAAATAATTCCAAAGGCTTCCTGGATATCAGGTGGCTCTCACCAGAAAGTATTTTGATCTTTAAATGTCCCAAATGTGTACATATTAGATTTCCCTCAAAGCACATATGGTCTTACCACTGGTATTAGACTTCAGTTCTCTTCCCATCATTCCTGGTTTGGGTATTTTTTTTTTTTTTTTTTTTTGTCTGCTACTTGATGTCTTTGTCTGTCTTGCTCCTCCCTGTCTGCCAGATGAACAGATTTTCTTTCTCTGACCTTCCCAAGCCCCTTATTTTTATAAGGTATCTCTATTCTTCAGATGGTCTTGACCACAGACAAATAGGATCGGGAAGACCAGGGTCAGTAGAAAGGAGGAGGAAGATAAGAGGCTGTGGGTGGGGCACTGCTGTGGTGGGGGTCATGTTGGTGTGGTGTGGTCATCGGGCTGGCTCTCAGGATGTGCCAAGGGCAGAGGCTGGGATGCCCAGTGGGATGCTGAGGCAGAATCCAGCAGTATGAACAAGTTCCACACTTTGGGGATTGTCCAGCATACTGGTGTCTGCAGACTGAATTTTCCAAGCCACCAACCTCATCCGTCCTGCCCCTCCTGCTTTGCTCCACTTTCCCAGCCCCTGGCCTTGCTGCCCACCTTCTGTCCTCTCCTGGTGCCCCCCATCCAGTCTCTCCCAGTTGCATTCTAGGTCATCTTTCATCTCTTTTTTTCTTGACTTTGCTCCCTCGCCAGGGTAGCATCACATTCTAGGACTTCTCAGGGTCAAGAGCAGGATCCTAACAGGAGGTAGGGGCTGGCTGAGACTCATTTGGATCTGAAGGAGTTATGGCTGAGTCAGGAACTGGGGGTCTGGGATGTTCAGATGGGAGGACTAAGGAAGTGGTGGAGGTAGAATTTATACTCAGGACCCAAGACCTAGTGCTCACTCCAGGATAGCACTTCCCAGACGTTCACCCAGCTCTCAACCTTCTTCACCCATGGATTCTGCCATGCTAGGTCTGGCATGGGCCCTGGGCTGTGTGTGTCTAGAAAGTTCCCTGGTGGTACTGCTGCCGGTGGTTCATACATCAGATAAGGGCAGGACACCTGGCCAGGGATTTCAGGGACAGCGGCAGGGTGGAATGTTTTTCAGCACCACAGTCTCTAGTCACAGCTGGTAGGAAGGAAGTAGCTGGTTCTCCTCCCCTGCAGCCCACCAGGCTTGGCTCTGCAGGTCAAGGTTCTCCAAGGTTGGTGTGCGTTAGAATCACCAGCAGGGCTTGTCAAACACAGCTAGTCCAGCCCCACTCCCCGAACTTCTGATTCGGTGAGTCTGAGTGGGACCCGAGAGTCTGCATTTCTAGTAACTTTGCAGGTGATGCTGAGGCTGAAGGTCTGGGGACTGCTGCCGTGGAGTGACTGAAACCAGGACACCATGTGGGCCTTACAGGAGAGGGTCAGCTGGCCCTGGGGGGCAGGGTTGAAGCTGGCTCTGCCCCTATGCATGGTGTGATCTTTTTTTTTTTGAACCAGGGATTGAACCCAGGGACACTCGGCCACTGAGTCACATCCCCAGCCCTATTTTGTATTTTATTTAGAGCAGGGTCTCACTGAGTTGCTTAGGGCCTCACTAAGTTGCTGAGGCTGGCTTTGAACTCGCTATCCTCCTGACTCAGCCTCCCAAATCACTTGGATTACAGGTGTGCGCCACCACGCCCGGCCCCATGGTGTGATCTTGGGTGAGTCCCTCCTGTTTTGAGGTTCAGTTTCCATCTATGGAGTGGTGACAGTGCACACTGTGGCCGAGGAGATGGCATCTAATGCTTGGTGTGCCTTTGCAAGGTTTGTCCTTAAGGTCAACTTCCCAGTCTGCTTTTGAGAGTCTGTGTGCTGCTGTCACATCTATATGAAAGTTGTTTTGAAGGGTGGAGCTCAGTGACACACCTGTGCTTAGTATGTACCATGCCCTGGGTTCAACACCCAGCACTGCAATCAATCAATCAATCAATCACGTAATTTTAGTTGCTTGTCTCACCCTGTTCATAGAATTAATTAAATTAGCTAAATGAATGAATGAACGTCCTTTTTCCCAGGACACAAATTAGGATCAAGAAGCTCTGCATCTGAATCATACAGGGTAGGACTCCTCCAACCTTAACGTGCACACATCATTTAGAAATCTTGTTCAAATGTAGACTTTTACACAGTAGGGCTGGGATGGGGCTTGAGAATTTGCCTAACAAGCTCCCATGTGGTACTGGTCCTGGGACCACACTTTGAGTACCAAGAATTTTAGAAGAATAATAACGTAAAAAGGACTTTTTGATCCCTGCCCAGATCAAGCCTATAATTTCCTCAGTGATCTTTTAACAAACCAAAGCTTGAAAATGATTTTCTCAGTGATCACTTTAATCACTTGCCTTTTAAATGTAAGCGGTTGCCCAAGTAATGGGGGACTTCAGCATCTCTCAGCCAACCCCGTGCCTCCGATTTGCAGGGATGCAGAGGGAAACAGAGGTGGCCCTGAGTCCCACTCCTACTGCATAGCTACTGTGCAATACGGGGGTAAAATTGTTTCGCTTTATTTAATTCTTCTAAAATAATCTGTTTATCTGTAAAATGCGAAAAATAATGTCTGTCCTCATAATGAGTCATTGTGAATCTGGATGACCCACTGAATCCAAAAGCACTTTGGAAATTGTAAATTTGAAAATACAAAGGATTATCTTAAAAGACAGGAAAGCTTAGGCAAAGCTTTCTGTTCAACTTATGAAAAACTAAATTTTGTGGGCCTTTACTACAGATGCGGAGGGAGAAATACAGAGAAGGATGAAAATGATGAAATATTTTGGTGCTGATCCTAACGTAATCCAACCTGAAATTTACAAAGTCTTTGAATTTCAACCACCTCCACGGAGAGTGGGGTGGGGTGGGGAGGTGAGCACTCCTGCCTTGGTGGTTGTTTAAATTGTCAAATGTGCAATTGCACATGGGGTGGCTGGACGGTGACACAGCAGCTGGGGCCCCATCAGGGTGTGATGTCAGAAGCCAGGGAGCCATTCAGAAGTGAAGAACTGAATTCACACCACGATGGATGTTGCAAATATCACTTGGGCTCCAGCGCGAGCCCACAAGCCCATTTACCTCTTCACATGACTAAATCCAACAATAAAAAGTAATAACGTGTAAAGAGCATTATGTTCTTTGCAAAATCATTTCTTTACAAAAGCATTTCTAGGTCCCCTAATTGGAAACCTTCAACTCTTCTCTGATAGGATTTTACTTCTTTCCCATTTCAAAGATGAGGAAGCAGAGAATCAGAGAGAGGGAGGAAAGATTATAGATTCGTTGAGTGACAGGCCTGGATTATATTTGGCCTGATGATTTCAAGACTGGTACATATTCATGGTCTTTTAGGACCAGTCCCAGTGAGCAGAGGTCTAGGCATTGCACCTTGGAGCTACCTGTCCACACCTGTCCCTGTACCTACAGGATCCGTGGCTCCCTCTCCCCATCCCCGCCTCCCACCTACCTAAGGCTGGAAGCTAAGTTATTGACTCTAATGCAAATGAGTGGATGTGCTGCTTAGGATTCATTCTAGTTGCTGATGCCCGAGACCTGAAATAATACTGGCTTATGTAAAATGGAGGATTATTTTTTTCTCTCATTTAATGTTGGAGGATAGGTGATACGGGGCTGATATGGTAATTTCACAAATTCCTCAGGGGCCCAGCATCTCTACCTTTCTCTTGCCTCAAGGGCAGAAACAGGTGAAGATTAGCATCTTAGGGACCCACAGGAAATGTCTGCAGAGGGCTGTTGTGGGACAAGTCTGCTCTGCTCTGTCAATCCCTGTGAAAGTCCACTTCAGATTCAAATCCCAAGAGAAGGAGAGCCTGGAGTTTAGCCTCACTGCCCCTTGGTGCTTGGTCATCTTGGTTGAAGTTGTTGTCAATCCAGAAATCACCTCTCCATTCTCCTTCAGAAGTGAATTCTGATTTTCCACGGGCCACCTGGAGCCTCCCTCGAAGCCCAGTACATCCATGTGACCAAGCTCTGGCCAACAGGCTGTAAGCAAAAAGGGCTCAGACTCACCCAGTGCATGGTCTCAACCAGAAGTACGTCCCTTTTGGTCCTTTTTCCTCTTTGAACCTACGGTCTCAGTTGTGACATCCGGAGCTCCAATGGCCATCATGGCGCTTGTGGATAAAACCTGTCTTTGAACAGCAGAGCAGAAAGCCTATGTCTCCAATGAGATGGCAGACTCTCCAGACGAATGCTGGACATTTGGTTCTGGGCCTCTTGTGCAGGAAAGAGAAAAATCCTTCATAATTGGTTGAGCTACTTCTAATCTGCGGATTCGCCCTCCTGGACTCAGCTGAAACTAATTCTGGGGGATGGTATGGTACTCTTGGGTGCAGCCTGCCTTTTCCTTTGGAGTGAATTCTTTGCTAGGAGATCTCTCAGACCCCGTGCAAGGAAGCTTCTGCTGGGGTCCTCCCCCGTGGTGTTCCAGACACGACGAGGCACACTGAGCATCCACTGGGACCCACACAACATATGCAAAGTGCTTGGCACATGGAGTGTGCTCCTCATACAGTAGCTATTCTTGTGATCCTCTCTGGCACAGTTCCTACCTCACAGGGCTCAATAAAAATTAGCGCTCTTGCTTTTGATGCATAGGTAGTAACTCCTTCTGTTTGTTAGATCTGAGCTATAACCCAGAAGGCTGAGTTAGGGTGGAGAAAATTCTAGATAAGCAGATGTGAACTGATTTACTTTCCACATACCATCTTTGCTTCCCCTTTACGCCCTGCTAGGCCAGCCCCTGAGCTTGGTGGGGTGGCCATCATCAGTCAGTAACACCTCCCACCTCACCACGGCAGGGGCAGGTCCCACAGGGAGAAGATGGGGCCTCTCCTCAGAGGCGTCTCTGTCAAATGGGGACTAACAATGCTGCCCGATTTGGGCTGGGACTGGGAGAGGCCCAGCAACATCCTGCCAGCTTGAGCCATCTGCTCCAGCAATCCCTCCGGCCCTCCTAGGATGGACTTGTCCCAAATAGCCCACAGGTTTCCTGGGTTACCTGACCTCAGCCTCAGGACTCGGGGAGGCCCACCCACCCCACCTTGTGCTGACCCGAATCCAGGCAACTGTGGGGCAGAGGTTCCTCATTATCATTAGACTCATGGGGGGCGGTGGGGGGTTGGAAGGACTTCTGTTGTTTTGACGTATTTTTTTTTTAAAGCAGGAAATCAGATCTCAGCCAATTGTAGACATTTCAGTTTGTTAAATGAACTTGAACTAAGGAAAAGGAGGATAAAAAACATTCCCAAACAAATGGAACAACCGGGCCAAGTCAAGAGATGGCTTCCTTCCACGGCTCTGCTGAATGCAGGAAGTGTGCTTCTCCCAGACTGCAAGTGGCCCTTTCTCCATGGTGTCCCTCCTCTGTGGTCCCCTCTCCCTCCTCACCGGGCCTGGCTGAGGAATCTGGGGTTTATTTGCCAGTAGTCACCTGAGGAAGCAAAGGTCAGACTCAGGGGAGCCCAGTCCACAGTCCTCTCAGCCCTCCTTCCTCCCCGGATCTTAGGAACAGGGCCTCTACTCTGAAGAGACCTTACGACACCGGAGCAGGAGACCGAGGTACTGATAGCGAGGCCCAGAGGAGGTGCAGGTAGGCCTCTGCCAACATTGCTGTGGGAATTGTTCTGAGGCTGTTCCTGGCCCTTCCCTTCATGTGGTGCTTCACAGTGACATTTGAAGTAGACATGTCCTCTTGCCCCATAAGCCTGGGACTTCCTCCTCTGAGGGAACAAGATTTCCTGGCAGAGACCCTAAACCTGGCCTTGGGAACTTACAGACTCAGTGTTGGGAAGTTTTGGAAAATTCTAGGGCACTATCATATTCCGCACTTCGTACACACTTTTAATTAAAGTAAGGAATGAAATGGAACACTGGGAACTGGGGCCTTGGGCGTCTGGCACCATCACCAGGACAGCTCATGGTTTCTTCCTTATACGTAGCGCTCACAAGACAGGGTTTATTTATATGGCACCCAACACTCCATTTGGCGCATGGAATGTATCTGTCACATTGAAGCAATTATTATAATACATGGTCTGAATGTTCAGTGCAAATCCAATGACAAGTGACAATATCTCTTTGAAACTGGGTGGGTGGGAAGACTTGAGAATTTCTAATAGGTAAGAGGTGGTGAATGAAATATAATGAGAAGGTATTCTTTATTATTTATAATGTGCAGATGGTCATGAACAGTCTCTGTGTTAGTTATCTCTTGTTGCACAACAAATACCCCGAAACATAGTGGCTTAAAACAACATTTATTATCTCACTGTTTTTTTTTTTTTTTTTTTTTTTGGAACCAGGGATTGAACTCAGGGACACTTGGCCACTGAGCCACCTCCCCAGCCCTATTTTGTATTTTATTTAGAGACAGGGTCTCACTGAGTTGCTTAGGGCCTCGCTAAGTTGCTGAGGCTGGCTTTGAACTTGCGATCCTCCTGCCTCAGCCTCCCAAGTCGCTTGGCTTACAGGCGTGCGCCACCATGCCCGGCTATCTCACTGTTTTAATGGATCAGAAATCCAAAACTGTCTTAGCTCAAAGCTTCTGGCTTAAGGTCTTCCTTGAGGTTGGAGTTGAGCGGTCAGGTCAGCAGGGTTTCAGTCTCAGGTGAAGTCTTGATAGGTGGGGAGCCTCTACCCTCACTCCTGTGCTTGTTGGCATCCCCCACCCTCAGCCCCTTACTAGGTGGCCTCTCCACAGCCTGCCTCACAGGAGGTGACATTTTATTTCTCCCCAAACTAAGTACCTCAATGGAGACTGAGGCCCCAAACAGAAGCCACAGTCCTTTTATGACCTCATCTTGGAAGTGAAATCCCTTTGGCTCTCCTATGGAGAGTGAGTCACTGGGTCCAGGCCACACTCAGAGGGAGGAGATTAGGTGAAGATGTGAAAATCTGGAAGCAGGAACCATTGGGGACCAATCTTAAAGGCTACCTCCCATGGTTTCTAGCTGTTGGGTCTTTTTCTACCTTATGGAATGCTTTGGGGATTCCTTTGGTTTCATCCTCATCATGGCGTCCCTCCTATTTTCCCAGTATGGTCAAAATTTCCTCACTCACAAAGTCTCCTGCCAAGAGAGTTTTCAGTACTCAAGTCACATGGTTGAGAGGAAACTCTCCTACAATCAAAGGGTCTTTCTCTTCCATGGTTTTGGGATAGGTGTTTCACAGAGTAGATTTTCCACACAACCACGGGATTTTCCCATTGAGCACCCAGGTCCTTAAAGGACACGCATGTTGCTCTGGAATACAGTCCCCACAACCATCGAGAGCACCTACCTTACAAAACGAAGGTGTGTACCTGTGGCTGCAGTGTTTCAGCAACAATCTGAATTTGAGGTGGCCTCGAAACGTCCTCACACATTAAGCTAAATATCTTTCTAAGTTTTGCTACAATCTTCTCTCTCCCTTGTTTAACAACATTTGTGCGGGTTGAAGCAATTGCTGTAAGAGCTTCAAGAATAGATTTTTCTCATAGGCCAGATTGAGTAGGGCTCATCCATTAGTCCCAGCTACTTGAGGAGGCCAAGGCTAGAGGATTGCTTGAATTCAGGGGTTTGAGGTCCAGCTAGGAAACATAGTGAGACCCTGTCCCAAAAGAAAAAGAATAGATTTTTTTTTTCTCATTTTCAAGGACTTGATTATGTCCTATCCATGAGCCTCCATTGAATTAAACTCTTCATTCTTTTACTCCAAATATTTATTTCCTGCCAAAGACACACCAATTTCTTAGCCGTCTTCACTTTGTCTACACTTCTGTTGCAGCTTTAGAAGTCAAATTTCTTTGGGCTCTTTTTTATTTCATAGCTTATCTCTGAGGGAGAGTGCCTGGGCAGTTGTGGTGCAGGAAGTGTCCGGTGCCCTCCCGTCCTGGCTGTGTTGCTTACTTGATGGGTGGCTCTAGGCAAATCCCTGACCCTCTCGGGCTTCAGTTCCTTCGCTGTAAAATGGGGCTTACGATGGTCACTGCTGGGGGCTGTGGCGAGGATTCGGGGGCATGGTCCGCACAGAGTTCCTAGGAAGTGCCTGGAACACCATAGGCGCTTGAAAAGGTTAGACGCTGTGGTCAGCAGTCACCGGCCCTAGGTGTCCACAAGGCCACACTGAGGGCAGAGGCTAGTGCCCTCATGGGCATCTTGGTGTCCAAATTCTTGTCCCCGCTATCAGTGAAAATACCACATACCCCGGCTTCAGCGTTGCCGATGAGCAGCAGGGACAGTGAGGATGTGCTCCATTAGGTGCTGTCCCCAGCAGGGAGGAAGCCTGGGTGACAAGAGCTTGCTCTTGGGATCCAGATTCCTCATCAAGACCCCCCCAGTCACCACCGCTGGGACTGAGATGCAGGTGAGCCCTCAGGGCCGAGTGTCCAGGCCCGGGCACCCTGTCTGGGACGTGCCTTGAGCTGCAGGCCTGTCCTTCCCTGCCAGCAGGGCTGGCTGCTGCCACCGTGCAGGGTCTCGTACCTTCCGCCTCTCCTTCTAATTTTTTGCTTTCAGGGCTGGGAAACCTGGGAGAGAAACTTACTAGAATGTTCTGTTAAAGACAAGGCTTTGAGCAGGGCCTGCGGGCCACCGTCCAGCAAAGCTGGCTGCACCGTGTGTGGTGGTGGGGGCGGCAGTGGGCCAGGAGTGGGCCTTCTCTCAAGTCACCACTTTAAAAACGATTGCTACAATTACCATACAGTAAAAATTGGCCTCCTCCCAGTCGGTACGCAGTTCTGTACATTTTAACACATGCACACATTTACATAACTGCCACCACCGTCAGGACACAGCACAGCTCCACCAGCCCCGAAGGTTCCCTGATGGACATGCTCTCTCTGCACCTGGAGGCTGGCATGTCTGTTCTCGTCACTACAGTTTCTTGTCTTTGCAAGAACATCATGCAGACGGAATCCTAGAGTGTATAATTTTTTTTTTCTTGCTACTGGGGATTGAACCCAGGGGCACTCCACCACTGAGCCACATCCCCAGCCCTATTTTTTGTATTTTATTTAGAGACAGGGTCCCACTGAGTTGCTTAGGACCTCGCTAAGTTGCTGAGGCTGGCTTTGAACTCACGATCCTCCTGCCTCAGCCTCCCAAATGCTGGGATTACAGGGGCGCACCACTGCGCCCGGCGAGTGTATAATTTTTTGAGCCTGGCTCCGGTCACTCAGCATCAGACCTTTGAGATTTATGCAAGTTGTTGTGTCAATACTTTTTACCACCAAGTGTACTCTGTCCAGCTGTTTAAACATCTTCCAGGGGAAGACTGTCTAGTGTCTGATCACAAATAAAGCTGCTATTAGCATTCATGTACAGGTTTTTGCGTGAATATAAGTTTTCATTTTTTCTGCAGTAAATCCAAGAGTCAGATTGCCAGATCATATAGAAAGTATATATTTAACTATGTAAAAAACTGCCAAATCTTTTCCCATAGACACTGTACCATTTTTCAACAACATCACCAATGTGTGGGAGTTCTAGTTACTCTGCATCCTTGTCTGCATTTGGTTTTGTCTGTTTCTTTTATTACAGCCTCAGAGTGGGTATTCCACCATGTTTTTTTGTTTGTTTGGTTTGGTTTGGCACTAGAGAGTAAACCCAAGGGCACTTAACCACTGAGCCACATCCCCAGCCCTTTCTGTTTTTTTTTAATTTTGAGATAGGATCTCACTAAATTGCTTACAACCTTGCTAAGTTGCTGAGACTGGCCTTGAACTTGGAATCCTCTTGCCTTGGCCACCACACCTGGCTCCACTGTGGTTTTGGTTTGTAGTTCCCTAATGGCTAATGATGTTGAATATCTTTGCATGTGATCATTCACTCTTCTATCCTCTATGGTGAAGACCTTTGTCATTGTAAAAATTGAATTGTCAATTTTATTATTATTGAGTTTTGAAAGCACTTTACATATGTAGGATGGAACTCCTTTGTTAGATATGAGATCCACCAATGCTAAAGCAAATTATTTTTGAGCTTGAGCTTTCCCCTAGTTAAACTGGGGCTAATGCTACTTTCTCTACCAGACTGGATGTTCCTATAAGGATAATGGTAAAAGGCAAGTGAAACATTGAAAATTGGCACCCAGAAGTAATGGGCTGACATTCCACTTGTTTATTGGCCCTTGGCTAGTTTTTGATAGTTGAGGTTGTTGTGTGAATATGGTTATGAATGTTTTTTAATTTGATTATATAGAAGTACCTTTCCAAGAAGGTACTTGATAGATATAAAGGTTCACCACAAAGGAGAATCGTGCTGAGAAATGACCTTTCCTGACAAGGTGTGTCCTTTTGTCTCAGCACATGGGGGGCACAATTTCCTCTCAAAGAGCACTAGAGACCTGCCAGGAAGGGGACAGAGGTGGGATGGTCACAGGGCACTCCACCCAGCTTTCGCCCTGGTTTCCGAAAGGGGCTCTGGCTGCTGCCCCAGCTCCCGTCTAGAGAGGATCATGCATCACAACCGAGAGTTACAGGGAGATCTGGGAAGGAGTGGATTTGCTTCTTCCCCAGGTGAGGGGAGGACTGGGGGCTTCATCTTCAGAGTGCCCTTTGCTTCACTGGCTTCCCTGTGAGCGAATCCAGGCTGGATGGTGCCAGGCAGGAGACAGCAATCCATGGTACCTGTCACTGTACCTGTGTGGTGGGCCCAGTAGTGGCTTCCCACTGTCTAGTACCCCCTCCCACAGAGGGGAGCAGAACTTCAGCTGGAAGAATTCAGTGGTCCAGAGGCATTGGATTGAGACTATTTACCTGGAAGCTGACTGGTTCTGGCATGGGCATGTGACCTGATCTGCCAATGAGACACCAGGATTAATTTGCCGGAGGATTTTGGTCTTTTGGGGAGGGAAGAGATGCCAGATCCATTCTCTCCTTATCTGTCTGTCTCTGTCTCTTGCGGCTCCTTTGCTATGAGCACAGGGTCTAGTCTTGGAATGCACACGGAGGAGCAGAGGTGTGTGAAGACCTGAGCCCTCTGTTGCCCCCCGGAGCCCAGAGCCCCTGCCTGTGCGTCCTCAAATGCTGTTGATCTTTCCTGTCTCGTTTAGAGTTGACCTTTCTATTGTTTACATCCAAAAGCATAGTAGCTGTTATTAAGTTGTCTCCCTCACCAAACTTGGGAGCCCTCCATCCTTGACTAATTAGACTTTGAGGTGCAGCTGAGAGGTTAGAGGGTGGGTCAAAGGGAGAGGATAATGATCTTTTCTGTTTAATATCCTGACATCAAGACGGTTTTATGAATCAAGTCGTAGCTTGTTTCCATTGTACCACGGAAGCATTAAAAATCACTAAACCTTATTAACTTACATTAAATGGAGGGGAGAACTTGAAATACAGCAGCGAGTCCATGGGATGCAATTTTATTCTATTTTCAGTTGCACGGTAACTGGACCAACCTGGAGCCCGAGGTCCTGCTGGGCTGCTTTAGGGAAGATGCAATTAACATATTGTTGCTATGCCAACACTAATAATTTCTTTGGGGATTTTTTTTCCTTCCTATAGGCATCGTGGCTGAGTCAATAGTGTAAACGAGGTAACCGTGGTGGTGGAGGGGGAGGTTAACCTATTTCAGGGAACAGACTGCTTTCAGGGACTTGAGCGGTGGCCACTGGCAGAACAACACGGTGCTAATTATGCATTCATTAAAGCAAGTTCTCCACGCCAACGCTGGCCCTGCCCGAATGTTCAGGAATGTTCCGGCCGGGGAGTCCTGAGCACCGCTCTTCGGCGTGCACACTGGAAAGTGGTGTGGGCAGTGGGGCTCAAAGTCACCAGCCTCCAGCCACTTCAGAAGAACCTGGCTTGTGCCCTGTGTGTGCTCCCAGAACCTCCCGTTTTAGGGAGTGTGGTTGGGGTTGGGCTTCTTTAGATATCACTGGTTACCAAGGCAGTGTGTGTGCATGGGAGAGAGAGGGAGAGAGAAAGAGAGAGACAGAGAGAGAGAGAGAAGGGAGGGAGAGGGCGTCAGAAAAGGGGGAGGGAAGCCAGGTGCAGTGGCGCACGCCTGTAATCCCAGCGGCTCAGGAGGCTGGAGCAGGAGGATCATGAGTTCAAAGCCAGCCTCAGCAACAGTGAGGCTCTAAGCAACTCAGTTCCCTGAGCTCTCTCTCTCTAAATAAAATATGAAGCAGGGCTGGGGATGTGGCTCAGTGGCCAAGTGCCCCTGAGTTCAATCCCCAGTACTCCCCAAATGGGGGGGCAGTTAGTAGAGTGCCACTGGGACAATGGGATTTCTCACCACCCCTGGGTCCTGGGAGGACTTAGTCCTTGGTCCTTCACCTTAACCCCACTCTGGTTTTCCTTGGTGATGTCTCAGATCGAAGACAGGAGCTATGATTTCCTTAGTGGAGAAACACTAGCTGGTTTTCAGAGAACCAGCCTCCGAACCTCAGTGAGTATTTGCAATGCAGGTGGGGCAAGGCCCCTTCTAATAAACAGAAAGTGACTGGGCCCCTTGGCAGGTGCGAGGTGTTGGGAGCATTTCTCCAGCCACCTGAGACCCAGGCTTCACTTCCTTCCTTCCTCAGGTGTGACCTGAGCGCCTGCTGGACTCTGCAGACAGAGGCAAGGTGAGCCTGCCCCCAGGGGCTCATGGCCTAATCGGGGACACACACGGCTCTAATGTGTGTCGTGATGACAGGGAGCAAAGGGCACCGAGGGGGAACATTCACCCTGGAATTGGAAGGTCAAGTCTGTGTCCCAGCCCAGGGCACAGGCTGGTTCAGCTGGGGACCAGAGACGACCCAGCCTGGCAGCCGGTGGGGTGGGTCTGAGCACGCACCTGTAGGCGGCTGGGCAGGATTCGATCTACCTCCTTAGTGGAAAGAGGCTGAGCGGTCCTATTTGCAGAGGTTGTGATAATGCGATCGTGCGGACCAAGTGCTCAGAGCCGCGCCTGGCAGGCAGACAGCCGCAGTTCCATCACGGCTGGTCCTGGGCATCGCTTTGCAGAGGAACCGGGCCTCACGCGTGCTGAGCGGGGCCCCACCACCGAGCGCACCCTGGCTCCGCTTTAGTCCTTTGTAAAACTGGCACAGCTCCACTCCTCAGGCACACGGTCCTGCAGGGCTGGGATGGACCCCAGGGCCCTGCCACTGAGCGACCCTCTGCTAGTGGATGGGGACTCTGCAGATGCCATATCTTAGGGGCGGGAGAAAATCAGGATAGAAAGTTCTGGATTATGTTATTGTTGCTGGAAAGGAAGGATGCTTTCTGCGCTGCCAGGGGCAACCTCAAGGCACCCACGGGATGAGCTCGGCCATTCGACCATCTAGGAAGGCGGTTAATTGGCACAAACCGGAGAAAGACCATTGTAGCAATATGTAAATGAGAAAAATTCATCTAAGGTCGTCCAAAAGGGTAGTTTAATTGTTGGAGGAGGATGACTGGTGGAACCTGTTTCCTTTTTAGTTTATTAAGTTGGGAGTATAAATAGACACGAGCATTTGTCCCTCCACAAAGGAGCTGACTCTTCATGGTGGTGGGGCGTTTCAGAGCCTCAGCTTTGTCCTTCCCTTCTCCGTCTGGCCCACCAGGGCCCGTCCCCTGCAGGCTGCAGGCTTCTAGCTGGTGTGGCCGGTTGGGAGGGAGGAGGGGGACACCAGGCGCTGTCTCCCTGCTCTGTCTGCTGTATTGTCCCTGGCACTGGTTGTGCCCCTCCCTGCCTCCCCTGCATAGCTAAAGAGCTCTTGTCCTGTCGGAGCCACCAGGACACTGGCTTATTCTGGGGGCCCCCAACCCTTGGGCTCTGCTAGTACCTTCTCTCCTTCTTTCCCCTGCCAGCCCAAGGGTACCGGCAGCCTCGTGCTATTGCTAAATGGCTGAAATCCCGTCTGGCTTCTCATTTGTGGAACCGCTTCCCTTCAACAAATTTCCTCTGTGTAAATTGCCAACATGACCTCCGTCTTCCTGGCTAGTAGCTGATGGAATATGTTGTGGGTTCTCCCTGCACAGCAGGAAGGAATAACACCCAGAACGGTCAGCAAACCCGGTGATCCCAGAATAAACAGACACAGCGGCAAGGCCAGGAAGGGTCAGTGAATTCTGGGGTTACACATCAAATCCAGGCCAGAGGGAGCCCAGGGCTGCGGGGCACAATCGGACACACCCCGGAAGCAAGTAGAAACCAGTTTCAGCAGGATGTTCCCAGTAGCAAATGAGTCAGTGGTCTTAACAGAGGCACACACTTTGCAGATTTGATCCCTTCTCATAGTAGGGTGACATTTTTACCTGGTCTGATATTAATGATAATAAAATTCTATTAAATAATATGGACTTGATAAGTAGTATTGTTGGACCAGGTCACTAGGTCATCAAGATAGGACAGTGGCTTAGAAGCCATCAACTAAAAAGCTTTTACAGGTACAATTGGCTTCAGGAAGGATGCTGAGTGGCGGTGCCGTCAGGGGCCTGTCCGTCTCCCCAGACACATCAGCCCTGAAGCGTGGCTCCAGGCTGCGTCCAGCATCCAAAGCCCGCCTGGCCCATGGGTCAGACGGAGGTGTCCACCTGCAGGGAGGCCTCCACCGCTGTCTGCCAGGAACGGTGGACAAACACCCAGCATCTCGCCTCCCTCGGACTAGCTCGGAGCTTCTGGGCAGGACTGAGCCCCTGTCACCCACAGTGGTGACCTGCTTGCCAACTCCTCCGCCCCTCTCCTGTCCCCACTCCCAGCCTTGTGATTCCTACAATCACCTTCCTAACAATGAATCCCACTCTTACCTGGTTTCAGGGTCTGCTTCTGGGGGATCCCAGCCTAAGATGCCACTAAGATAAACTCAGTGTGGAACGATTTAGATTAATGGAGAAGTCAGTCACAAAGAGAGCAGGGAGTCCCGCGTGCCCATCACCCCGTTCCTCCCGACGAGGACCTCTCGAGTTACCAGGGTGCATCTCCAGCTGGGGGGGCAGCGCTGCACCTGACACTGACCAAGCCCAGACTCTGTGTGTCACCAGCTTTTCCATGGGTGGCCGTTCTCGTTCCAGGACCCCACATCGAGTACCATGTGCATTAATTGGGATGTCCCCTTGATCTCCTCGTCTCTGATGGTTCCTCAGTCTTTCCTTGTTCTGCATGACCTTGACAGTTTTGAGGAGTCCCGGTCAGGTGTTTGTGGAATACTCCTTGGTTTGGCTTTGGCTGCTTTTTCTCATGATTTGGCCAGAGGGATGAGTTTGAGGGAAAGTCTTACAGAAAAAGTGCCTTTCTCATGACCTCGTATCAGAGGAGAAACCACATTTTAAAAGTTTTTAAAAAAACTCAGTGGTAGAGCGCTTGCCTAGTATGTCTGAAGCACTGGGTTTGATTCTCAGCACAGCATAAAAAATAAATAAAAATAAATAAATAACAAATGTATGTGTCCATCTACAACTAAAAAAAACTCACAAGAAAAATAGATGCTTTAAATTCAATAACCATCACAAGTAACACTTTATTTTAAAAATGGGTCTAGCCTGGAGACCTGGGATGTGTGCATGAATGACCTTTATTTTTTCATGTGTCCACACCCCTTCCCCCAGCCAAGAACCTGCTGGTCAATAATGCCACTCTGTGTCCTCCGCTTGTCTGAGAAGGTGTCCTCTGTCTTTGGGTCCTGGTAAGACTAATGATCTGCCTCCAGCCACGGGAAGGAATAAAATATTACTGAAACCCTGGGATGATATAAAAATAATGTAATAAATAATAAGTAGATGTAGCAATAATCGAGGGACGGTCATATATCAAGCAGAAAAATGGATTACGGCCGTGGTGTGGCTGTCTTCGAGTGGGCCTAAGTGTGCTTAGTAATAAATCGTGTAAATGTTGTGTTTTGAATGTTTTGCCTGCTGTTCAAGGTACCTGCGATGTTCAAAAGGACCAAATGCACTGTTTTTAACTCCTTTTAAAATTGTTTAAGAACATTTAGTTCCTCCAATTTGTGATTGAGAGAAATTGGCTTTCTTAGTTCCGTTAATTAGACGTAAGTGTAACGCATTAAGCACTAAGGGAAGTCTGCCCGCTCAGGGGCTCGCTCCCCCCTGAAGAGCTCCTTGGCATCACGTCATCTATCAGTGGGTCACGGTGGGACCAACAGCCCCCTCCCTTGCCACCCCATCTTTAACACTATTAGCTTTCAGGCCATTGAAGTAATAAGGCCCTCTCATGGATACCTTTTGATTTTCAGCTCTTTTATTTCATTTTATCTGCACAAGAAACTGGTGGCTTTACCTGCACTGGGCAAATGAGGAAACTAAATATAAAATTTAGAGTGACTTCGGCTGTAAGAAAGACAGCAGTGAGAGCACTGGGTCAAAGGGACTTCCCTGAAACTGTGGTGCATATACACAATGGAATATTACTCAGCCTTAAAGAAGAATGAAATTAACATATGCACAATGGAATATTACTCAGCCTTAAAGAAGAATGAAATGATGGCATTTGCAGGTAAGTGGATGGAACTAGAGATTATCATGCTATGCGAAACAAGTAAATCCTGAAAAACCAAAGGCCGAATGTTTTCTCTGATAAGCAAATGCTGATGCCTAGTGGGGGGTGCGTAAGGAAGAATGAAGGAACTTTGGATTGTACAGAGGAGAGTGAAGAGAGGGATGGGGTAGGTGGGGAGGGGGAGGACAGTAGATTATCACCCTATATACATGTATGAAAATAAATTAAAAAAATAATTATCACTGTCAAAAAAAAGTTAATGAAAATAAATGAATAAGTTTTTTTAAAATGATAATGAACAAACAAACAAACAAAAGGAACTTCCCTGAAAAGCAGGCCTGTTGACTCTGGGGCTGGTTAACTCAGGGGGTCCACACTACCAGACCCTAGCTCCTCGTGGTCACAAGGTGGCTGCTACAGTTTCAGGCATTCAGAGTGTCCTCCTGGAATCCTGCGGGTCTTGTATCAAAGAGGAAATTCTTTCTCAGCAGCCTCTGGGTGACTCCCCCTTATCAGCCAGGACTGAATCCTATACTTACTCAAGTTTCAGCCAATCACTGTCAGAGGGGCAGAGTTACCAAGAATGACTAGAAGTAGTCAAACTGTGTTTAGGAGGATGAATCTCCTGTTACTCGAGCTGGGAGGAGGTGGCCCACGTGGAGGCCTAGAGAGGAGCCCGGCTTGCCTCGGCTCACCCTGCCAAGCTGGGACGGGAGCCTTGGGTTCTCCGTACACTCTTGGCGTCTCCTGCAAGACCGCTGAGGCCTTGGAACGAGGTCACACATTGAAATGGTCTTCAACTTGGAAGGGCCTCCAGGGACTCCTGGCCCATCTCCCTCTGACCCAGCAGGTCAGGGAGTGGCTAAAACAAAACAGAGTTGTCTCATTTCCTCTGATGGACGGGACGGCTCCAGAGGCTGAGATCTAACTGGTACTTCCCTCCTGCGTGGGTGGGGCACTGGGCAGGTCACGGAGCGCGGTGACTGAACAGGCCCTCCACTCCCGGCTACTGACAAAAGTCAGCACGCGTGGGTCCTGCAGGTGGCACTCCAAAGCACCCGCCGTGCAGCTGGTGGCCTGGGGCAAGGCGCACACCTTCCCGTTCCTCGGTTCTTCCTTTGAAAAATGGGCATCGGTAGAGGATCGCTTCCTGGAGAGCTGAGGGGGTGCGTGGGGGAGTCTCTGAAAGGCTCTGGAGCACCTGGCGAGCTCCTGAGTTGTTATTGTGCTCCTACTGTGTACCCGGTGCTGTGTTGCCATCTGATCTCTCCCCTCTGTCACTGAGGCTTATTTTGCAGACAGGGAAATGTGACTGTGGAATGCCGAGTGTCTACCGCCTGCTGCTCACCTTGCTCTGCGGGCCCCGCCCCTCGGTGCTCTGCCTCTTGGCTACTCTACTGCAGGTAAGGGGACGGAGGGCCCGTGAGGTGGAGCCCCTGTGGTCACCCAGCTAGGATGCAGGGTCTCTTCCACGACCCCGTGCTTACTCCCAGGGGCAGAGACCCCACCACCGATTTGCCCCCCGGCCAGAGGGTTCCTCACATGAGGCCAAGATCTGCTCTGCTTTGATTTTTGTCTATTTCCCCTTTTTTTTTTTTTTTTTGGTACCGGAGATTGAACTCGGGCACTTGACCACTGAGCCACATCCCCAGCCCTATTTTGTATTTTATTTAGAGACAGGGTCTCACTGAGTTGCTTAGGACCTCGCTAAGTTGCTGAGTCTGGCTTTGAACTCGCCATCCTCCTGCCTCAGCCTCTCCAGCTGCTCACTATTTCCTTTGATGAATTCTCCAGAGGCCTTTCTCTAGTACATTTGAACCTTGAGCTCATGACCTGCCTACCTACTGCCCAGCCCTGCCCTGTTTGACCCCACGTGTCCACCTTAGCACCTCTGCTTGAGGGTGTGGCCTCCTCCAGGGACAAGAGGACCAAGGGTTCTAGGGAGATCCCGCCCCGCCCACAGGCTGTGGAGCCCCAACAGGATCTGGTTTCTCCATGAGCCTGGCAATGAAGTCTCCTTCCAGATGGCTCCCACCCTGCGTTCCCTCCCCACTCCCCCAGGACCCCTTCCTGGGGATTCCTGTGCTGTCTCTGATCTGTGACAGGGGGTGGGGGACAGCGTGCTCTACACCTGTGCTGTCCAACAAGGTGGCCACTGGTCATGGGCAGCTATTAAAATGTAAATTAATAAAAGAGGATAAAATTAAAAAGTCAGTCCCACAGCCGCGTGGGCTGCACTTCGAGTGCTCAGTGGCCACCTGCAGCTGGAGCTTCTGTAGGGGACTGTGTAGGCATAGAGCGTGTCCATCATGGCAGGAAGTCCTCTCTGACAGCACCCTCAGTGGTTCTCACACCCAGAACCACCTGGAGGACCTGTTCACACACCTCAGCAGGGTGCCTCTCCCCCAGACTTTCTGCCTTCACAGCCTGGGAGGAGTGGGAGGACTTTTATTTCTAACAATTTCCTAGGTGCTGCCATAGTGGCTGGGCCGGGGACCACACTTTGAGAACAACTGCTCTTCACCTTTCAGTGGGAGAGCCCACTCAGGAGACTCCATGTGAGGGTGGTCAGCAGCCTCTGGAGACACAGCTCCCTCAGCTCAGCTTGGAGAAGGAGCCTGAGGGCACCTTTCTTTCTTTTTTTTTTTTTTTTTGGAACCAGGGATTGAACCCAGGGGCACTCCACCACTGAGTCACATCCCCAGCCCTATTTTGTATTTTATTTAGAGACAGGGTCTCACTGAGTTGCTTAGGGCCTCACTAAGTTGCTGAGGCTGGCTTTGAACTCGAGATCCTCCTGACTCAGCCTCCCAACTGAGGGCAGCTTTCTAACCAGCAGACACCTTCCCCCGCAAATAGCAGCCCTTCCAAACCAAACAAATAAGGAAGCTCGACAGAACAGTCCTGCACCCCCAAGAATTGCCTGGGCTTAATTTCCACTTGGCTGTAACTTCTGAGAGGAAGCAACTTGAGTTCCAACCCCAGTCACCGTCCTCCCATGATGAAAACAGTGAGGAGCACAAGCCAATGTCATTGGCTTTGTTTGTTTTCTGTTGCTATGACAAAACACTGGAGGCTAGGTAATTTAGAGAAAAGAGGTTCATTTAGCTCATAGTTCTGGTGCTTTAAGAGTACGGTGCTAGCATCTGCTCAGCTCCCAGGAGGTCCTCATGGCAGAGGCCATCAAATTAGCAGGAGTGCCTGCCAATGAGAAGAGATCAAATGGAGAGACAGGAAGCAAGAGGGTGGGAGGGGCCAGGCTCACTCTTTTCATAACAGCCCATTCTCATGGGAAGACATCCACTCCTACCAGACCTAACCACTTCATGAGGTCGGCACGGGTCCCTTCCAGGGGTGCTCATGACCCAGGCATGTCCCATCAGGCCCCACCTCTTATCAGTTCCACCACCTCTTGACATCACCACCCTGGGGACCAAACTTCCAGCACACGCACCTTTGGGGACATGTTCAAACTAAGATATGGGTCCTTGGTCACCATTTTCCTTCCACCTGGAACTCTCCAATATCTGCTGGGACCAGGTCCCTTCTCTTCTGGAGAGGCTTGGAGGGACCCAGGAAAGAGCCCTGGACTTGGAGTCACAAGACGTGGCCTTGTCACTGTGTGGCTTTGGGCATTGCTCCTCTGAGTTCCGTTTCTGGGGAGGTTGTAATGGTGATGCTAGTCACTTCATGAAGTCACCTTATGCTCAGATGATGTCACATGTGAATCCTGTTTGTGGATCACCAGAGCCTCCCCTCTAGGTCCAGTCTCCAGCACCGAAAACAAAAACAAAGACGGAATCCCAAACCCAGGTCCTGTGGCTCGGTGTGTGCCTACGCAACTCGGGCTACGTTTTGTCAGAGTTATTTGTTCACACATTTAGGCACCCCTGCAAAGCCTGAGCACCCGCCTTATTTGTCTATTAATCCTTGAACCCACTAGTGCTTGACTTGAGGTCCAGCAAACAGGGACAAAAATACCAATTTTCATACTAAAACATACAGCGCGGATCGCCCGTCACACGCTGTTCCAATGCACCGATTCATTCCGTCTGACCGCACCCACGATGTGTGGCACTGTCATGAAATCGCACATGACAGGTGCCCAGTAAGGATGGACGGGAGGGGTGGCACTTCTTCCCCCTGAATGTGCACAGGGATCACCTGCAGAGTTGCACCTTGTGAAGATCCGCGTCCGGATTCTGCAGGCCTGGGCTGGGCCCTGGGTGAGGCTCCCGATTCTACACCTCAAGCTCCCAGGGGGACGGATGCTAGTGGTTGGCAGACCAGGCTCAGCATCGATGATCCAGATCGTTTAACCCATCATCAAACGGGGCACATCCAGGCCCCGGCGGAATGAGGCAGGGGTGGAAAACACTGGGTGGGGAAAAGTAAGTCCCCTCCTTACAGAGCCTCCGGGCCGACATTCCTTGAGGAGATGATGAAGCCAGTCCCCCAAGGAGTATTTAAAATCTCATTGGAACAGCTTGATTTGCAGTCCCCAGGAAAAGGGGTGGCAAACACTTTCCAAACTTCTGATTGGGACTTCAGGTTGGCACCACACATCTGGGCCTAACAGGAGCCCAGCAACGACTGGCAAGTCACCTGGGGCCAAGGAGGGAGTCTGCGGGCCAAGGAGGGCTGTGACAGCGTCCCCAGGTGCCACCGCTGCAGGTGGACTCAAGGCCAGCTTCTCTGGAGGGTGGAGGGTGTGCAGGGGCAGTGGCAGTGGGTGGGGTCCGATGGCACTGGGCTCAGATCCAGCACCGCTCAGGCGCTGTTGGGCCTGTTCCTCGGCGGAGCTTCTGTCTTCTCAGGGTAGCTGGAGACAATAGAGCTTCGCAGTCTTGATCAGGAAACAAACCCTAGAGAGCTGAAAGCAGCGACTGTAAGGCAGGAAATGAATTTCAAAGGTGATGGCAGAGCTGGGAAGCCAATGGGGGAGAGAGAAAGAGAGAGAGAGAGAGAGAGAGAGAGAGAGAGAGAGAGAAGCAGAGGGAAGCAGGAGATAGCCCAGCCCCAGGGCGGAGGTGGTCTTACTCCAGGTGGGGCTGGAACCACTGGGCCGCCCCGTGGCCACACAACCATAACCAGGATGCTGTTAGGGGCAGAGAGGAAGAAGGGCCATAGTCTCTCTCTCCCTTTCTGCCACACTCCCGTTTGTGGCCATGGTCTCCTCGATCAATGGGCTGAACGTAGGGGAAGCTGGGAGGCAGCTGCGGGGTCGCACCCTGTGATGCAGAGCAAGTGGCGAGGGGGAGAGCTGGCTCTGAGGGCCATAGGCTCAGGACCTTTCCACGGGCTGCAGGACACCGTGGGAAGATGCCTGGGACACATCAATAATCAACCTGTCCCCTGGGTCATCCGTGTCTCCCGGGGCGACCAGCCCGTAGCAATTTCTCTCTCTCCATCCCTGTGCATGGGGGAGCGACAGGCCCTGTAACTGCACAGGACTTCTCTGCTGGCCACTTGGGATCCTGGGACGTGTGGGAGAGGGGCCACCAGGGGCTGGCAAAGTGGCTCAGGCTGAGGCAGGACCGCTGGCCAGGGTGAGGCCCGGGCAGGCTTGTCTGTCCCCCTGCTCTCTCCCCTTCCTTCTTTCCTCTCTTAAGATGCAGTTATTAATCCAAGTGACTTGGGAGGCTGAGTCAGGAGGATCTCGAGTTCAAAGCCAGCCTCAACAACTTAGCGAGGCCCCAAGCAACTCAGTGAGACTCTGTCTCTAAATACAATACAAAATAGGGCTGGGGATGTGGCTCAGTGGTCGAGTGTCCCTGAGTTCAATCCCTGGTTCCAAAAAAAAAAAAGATGCAGTTATCTAGCCAGAACCATCCCACGTGCTAGAACAGCGGACGGTGCCCCGGCTTGGTTGTGAAACGGACCTGTAAACTCACATTTCAGTTTGTATCTTGCGAGAAACTGAAGTCTGTTTAGAAAACTCATGTGGAAAGAGGTTTTTTTTTGGAAGGGATAAGGAACTCTTGCGGGCTCAGAAGGCCACCTACACCAGGAGGACCCCACCGCCTCTGCCTCTGCCTCTGCCTCTCTCTGCCAACCACATGTCCCTGTTCCCCCATATCTCTCTGTGACCGGTGGCTTCTCCAGGTGTCAGCTGAGGCAGACCTTGAGTCCTTGAGGCCACGCAAGTCCAGCACATTCTCACCAACAGCTACGTCACTGGCCTCCCGGGGTCAATGATGGGAGAGAACCTCAACCCACTCGCTCCCCTGGGTCAGACTCCACATCCCACCAGGTGGCTGGACCGGCAGGGGCCTGCGGGCTGCCCTTTGGAGGAGCAGCTTCTGGCAGGGCAGGCAATGAAACACGCTTCCTGCCAGAGATAATTACAAATCTCGCCTAAGGGAAAAAATGGACGTGGAAAAGCATTTAAAAGGATAATGAGACCATTTATCAAGCCTTTCTGTGTCAGAGGCAATATAAGTGCTTTTTATACGTTTGCCTCTTTAATCCTCTCAGTAGCCCTCAGAATTCCGCATGTAATTATCCTCATTTTACAGATGAGGAAACCGAGGAATAGAAGGTTGAGTAAGTGGCCTGAGCTCTGGAGGGTGGAAATGGCAGCCGCGGGCTCAGTCCACGTCTCTTGGCCACGTGCCTGAGTTCTGGAGAGCAGATGCCCACCCGTGGGGACGTTGCCTTCCCACCCCCTCCAAGGAAGCTCTGCAAACCAACATCGGCGGTCCTGTGGCCACAGAGAGGGACCCCGAAGCCTTTGGCTAGGACCATTCCCTTCCCTCTTTTTGCTAAAGGGTTTCAGCTTCACAGACAGGGGCTGATGTCCTCGTGGTGTGAGCGTCACCATCCTCCTTGGAAATGATGGTGGTGTCTGTGTCTTTCATCCAAGTTCGGGTCCTCGTCCCCTCCCCCGTAGGCTTCCTCTCCAAGGTAAAAACCAAAGTTCTTCCCATGTATCTTGGGTATGTTTAAATACATATTATTTCTGAGAAGTGTTCATTTATTTTTAAAAAATTTAGAAGATAAATAACAGGGTTTATTTCACTGACTTAAAAACTTTTTAGACTCTATTTTAGAATAGATGAGGAATAGAGTAGAGATGTTATGAACAGCATGCAGAGGGTTCCTACATGCTGCACCGTTACTAATATTTTGTTAGTAGGGTACATTTGTCACATGAAGGAATAATAATATGGACAGGTGATTATTAACTGAAGTTCATATTTTATTCAGATTCCCTCCAGTTTTTTTTGTTTTTTTGTGTTTTTTTTTGGAACCAGGGATTGAACTCAGGGACACTCGGCCACTGAGCCACATCCCCAGCCCTATTTTGTATTTTATTTAGAGACAGGGTCTCACTGAGTTGCTTAGGGCCTTGCTAAGTTGCTGAGGCTGGCTTTGAACTCGCGATCCTCCTGACTCAGCCTCCCAAGTCGCTTGGATTACAGGCATGCGCCACCACGCCCAGCCTCCCTCCAGTTTTTTCGCACATTTTTTATTGGCGCATTAGTTGTACAAAATGGTGGGATTTGTTGGTACATATTCGTACATGAACACGACATAACAATGTAATTTGGCCAATTTCAGTTCCCAGCACTCCCATGCTTTGGTTTTATCAATGTCCTTACTCTGTTCCAGGGTCCCATCCAGGACACCACCCTTCCTTCAGTGGCCATGTTTCTGGCTGGAATGGTTTCTGGGCCTTCCTCATTTTGGAAGACCTGGACAGTCTAGAGGTTCACAGGTCAGCTGAGTGGGACTGTTTCTTGGTGGGGTCTCACCTGATGCTCTTCTCGTGATCACACTGGTTTGGGGCAGGAGGACACAGGGGTGAAGTGCACTCTGCTCACATCCCACCAAAGGGCTCCAGGCTTACCTTGTGACTGCCACCTCTGCCCTGTGGCCACATGGCCTCCCCTCTCTGTCACATCTCCCCTATGTCTCTTACTAGGACACTTGCACTGGACTTAGGGCCCACCATGCTGACCCAGAATGACTTCATCTCAAGATCCTTAACATTCCATGAAGACCCTTTCCCCAATCACATAACATTTACAGATTCTAGGAATTTGGATGTGGACATTTTTGGAGGGGCAACATTCAATCCACTATACCCACTTACCCACTTCTTCTGTGGAACACGATTTTGGTGGACTGTAAGCTCATCCCCAAACCTAAGGTCATTTAGATTTCCTCTTAGCTTTTCCTCTAAAAGTTTTGTAGTTTGCACTTCACATATAGACTCATGATCCATTTTGAATACACTTTTGTGAAGGTGTCAAGTTTCTGCCTATGTTCAATGTTTTAAATATGGACGTCCATTTATTTGTCCATCACTTTTGTTGGAAAGATCACCCTTTCTCCATTGAATTGCCTTTGCACCTTTGTCAAAACTCAGTTGAATGTATCTGGGCTGTGCTTTGGGCACTCTTTTATTCCGTTAATCTATGTTTCTGTCTTTCACGGTTACACGTAGTCTTTTTTTGTGGGGGAAGGTAGGTTAACAGGTATTGAACTCAGGGAGACCCGGCCACTGAGTCACATCCCCAGCCCTATTTTGTATTTTATTTAGAGACAGGGTCTCACTGAGTTGCTTAGGGCCTCTCTAAGTTGCTGAGGCTGGCTTTGAACTCGCGATCCTCCTGACTCAGCCTTCCAAGTCGCTTGGATTACAGGCGTGCGCCACCGAGCCTGGCTACATGTATTCTTGATTGCTGTGGTGCAAGTGCAATTTTCTCAATCTCTCTCTTCCACTTCTGGTGACATTGCTGTCATTCATATCCTCTACTCAGATACTATAACCATATAGCATGTTATAATTACTATCATTGTTTTAAATAGTTGTCTTTTAGAATAATTAATAATATTAAAAAATAAATGATGTTATTTATGTTTCCCTCATTTATCCCTTCTGTGGCTCCTTTCTTCACATAATCCCCACTTTCTGATTGATATCATTTTCCTTCAGCTTGAAGAAACTCTATGAACATTTCTTATAGGCTTGGTGGCAGGCAGTTCTTGTTTGTCTAAGAAAAATCTTTGTTTTTCACTTTTGAAGGATAATTTTGCTGAATGTAGAAGTCTGGGTTGGTGCTTTTTTTTGCCCTTCAATACTTTAGATATTCTACTCCATTCTTTTCATGCCGCAGTTGAAGTTATGATGAGAATTCTGATGTAACTCTTAACCTTTTTCCCACGTAGGTAAGACATTTCACCCCATTCTGGCTTCTTTCAAGATTTTCTCTTTGTCTTTCTGTGGTTTGAATATGATATGCCTAGGTGTGGGGTTTTCTTTGTTGGTTTTTCCTTGTTTGCTTTGGTATTTCTTCTGCTTGGTATTCTCCAGGTTTCAGGATCTGTGGGTTGGAAAGTGATGGTTGTTATTAGTTCAAATACCTCTTCTGCTCCATTTCCTTTTTCTTATCTTCCTGGCATTCTAATTATACTGCACTTGATATTGACCCACAGTTCTAGGATTTTTTTTTTATTTTAGTCATTTTTTTCCTTTGCATTTGTTTGGGAAATGTTTACTGATCTATCCTGAAGGTCTCTGAATCTTTCCTCTGCTGTATTTATTCTTCTGATGAATCCATGGAGGACATTCTTCCTTTCTGTTACAGTGTTTTTTCATTTCTAACATTTCCTCTGGATTTTTTCCTAGAATCTCTATCTCTCTGATTACATCATACGCAAGTCCTTATATGTTGTTTACCTTTTTCTTAACTAGAGACTTAAACATATCAGTCATATTTATTTCAATTTTTCTGTTCGATATCCAACATCTGTCTCTCTGAGTCTGACTGATGATTGATTTATGTCTTCAGATTGTATTTTTTCTTGCTTTTGGCATGTCTTGTAATTTTGGGCTAAAAGCTGGGTGTATATTGCATTGGACAGTAGGAACTGAAGAAAGTAGGCTGTTGGCCTGAGGATTTCTGTTCATCTCTCTGGGAGCTGGGCTGTGTCTAGTGTTTACAACTGTGTGCTCACAGCCTTGATTGATCTTCCCTTGACTTGGGCTTCCTCAGAAGACTGTCTTGCATCTCTTTCAGCTACAGTCTTCTATTATCATATTGGCCTCTTAGTATGGTGGCCTTGCTTCTCATTAGCTTTGAGACTTCAAGCACATTTTCTTACTGAACCTCTTTCCTCTCTATAAAATTGGAATAGTGTCTCCTTATAGGGCTGGGCTGAGGATGAAATGGAATGCTAAAGCTAAGCTCTATGCCTGAGACAGACTAGGTTCTTGGTTGAATCAATGGATTCTTTTGACTCTAAGCCCCTAATTGTTACTTATTTTGTTGGATGGTGACCCAGAGTGTTGCTTTGTGTCCCTCAACAACATGGTTAGAATTAGAGCACATCTCTCCTCATCCCAGTGGCTCAGCTGTATGCATGTTGCAATAGGCAAATATCTTAAAAATAAATGAAGGATGCCCTCCAGGTACCCCAGATGCTTTAAGCAGTACCTAATGACACATTTAAGTGCAGGACCTGCCGGAACCAGAGAAAATAATAACCTCCCTAATTGCACACCAGCCCAAGACACATTCTCTCAAGTAAATACTACACCCTTCAGAAGCATCCTAATTAGGTATTTACCTCCGTGATTCCAGCGGCTTCACCTTGCTCTCCAGGGAAGTATTAAGCCTCATATCAAGGTTGATAGGACTGAAAAACAAACCAGCACCGAGAAATAAATGGTGTCAATAATTTTTCCTGAGAAGGTAGAGGGCTGGGGCAATGGGGATCAGGAGCAGTTGGCTAGCCCCAGGGCTGCATGCTTGGAGGCAGCTCCTTCCACGACAGCCACAGGTCAGACTGGGAGGCATCCCCCTTCTTCACCCTCCAGAATTAGGATTCAGGCCTCTGCAGTGGGGTGCCTCTGCTTGGTCCCAGATTGCTGATATGACTGGTGTCAGAGCTGGGGTTCCAGCATTGGGAATCACTGGCTTGGTGCGGTGGGATGTGAAGAGGTCCCATTGGTGTCCTTCTCCCAGTTTGTTGTCTCTGGGTCACCAGCAGTCCCTAGAGAGACAAGAGAGC
>JAJEJO010004024.1:0-14890 GCA_020662805.1 Glaucomys volans
GGCTGTGCCCTCGGGGCCGGCCAGCTTCCGGCAGCAGGAGCTGGCCTCCTCTCAAGGTATCGAAAACCAATCAAAGGGACAGAAAGTTACCCTCATCTGTCGGTAGATCCAGTCTGTGAACACCGTCACGTTTCCGTACACTCCGGGCCTGTTGGCCTTCGCACACCCAGACCCCCAGCTTGTGTCCCCGATCAACCACCAGACTTCATTCTTCAAAGTGACCAGTGGCCCTCCACTGTCACCCTGGGGGACACAACAAGTTACCAGAGCAGAAAGGCCCACCCCAGAGTGGGACTGGGGGGCGAGGGGTCAGGGGGAGTTGGGAGTGGGTGTGGGTCCCGCGTCTCCACCCTGGGGGACAGGCTGCACTGGCATCTGACTTGGGCGTCCAGCCAAGCGTCACCAAGTGGACTTGTCTGTGGCCGACAGAACGCTCGTCCCTGCAGCCCGGGCACTTCCCTCGGGGACGCCTCTTTCCCAGGAAGAAAGGGTGCGATTAGTGGCAGCACCTTTCTCTGTCACCGGGGCTGTCACGGTGTTTGGTGGCTGCCACTCCCCACAGCGGCCCACAACCAAGTCCCCAGGAGGCTTTGCAGAGCCCAGGAAGCTAGGGGCTTGGCAGGAACTGGCGAGGCTCAAAGTTTAAGAAAAATTGGCAAGTACCTGGCAGGAGTCGATGCCGCCCTGCAGGAGCCCTGCACAGATCATGGCGGGGGTGACGAGGTTGTTGTAGACAAGTTTGCTGTTGCACTGCAAGGGCTCGATTAGGTGCACCCTGGCGGCGTTCAGCACCTCCGAGGTCTTCCCTAGGGACGGAGGCGGGGACAGCAGCTCTCACAGGGCCCGTGGACACACGTCCTGTCCCCGCCTCTGCCATCCGAACCCAGGCCTGGCGTGTCCGGTTGGATGGGTGTGGTTTTCCCCACTAAGATGGGGGAGCTGAGCACAGAGCTGGGCGAACTGCCTCGAACCGTCAGCCTCTGAAGGGCAGGCCTGAGATTCCAACCCGACTACCCACGTCCCACCCCACGCTGGTCCCCGGACCCAGCAGCCTCACCTTTCTCAGAGGTGGCCCCCCACCCAGAAATCCAGCAGGGCTGCTGGGCCTCCAGCATCATGCCCGGGTTGGGCAGGCACACTGGCTTCACTCTGTCTGTTCCGGGAGAAGGAAACCGTGAGCCCTGGAGTCCTCACACGGCCTGCCTCTGCACCCCCTGCCCGGTGAACCCAGGTGCCCACGCGCCTTGGCACCCCCACTGTCTGCCTGGCAGCCCCTCTTGCTAACAGGTGACAGCTCCCCCTGAATTATGTGACATCACTGCTCCCGAAAACACAGGCTCAGCCGGGGGTCAGAAGCCACAGCCCCAGCTCTGGGCAGCTCCCTCCAGGGGAGCCCTTTCCCAACTTGCAGGCAAGCCCTTCTTGGGGAGCGGGGACACTCTGCGTCATCTGCACCCACGTGGGGCTAGAACGTTCCAGACCCTGGCATGGACTAGCCTGGGGGCCAAGCGAGAAGCCAAGGGAACACGCTGGTCTGCACCCTGATTCTCGGGCACGCCACCTTCAGAAAGCGTGGGAAGAAATAGAGCTGTCTTTACAAATTATAAGCCAGATGTTCCCAGCTGGAGGCGATTCCTCCCCACAAACATCTGGCAATGTTGTCTGGAGGCAACTGTCTTGACCAGTGGACGCTACTGACCTCTAGTGGGCAGAGGACAGAGACGCTGCCAAACACCCTGCCAGGGCCAGGCGGCTCCGCGGCCATGAAGCGCAAGCAGTGGTCCCTGTTCCCCCCACACCAGGGCTCGCGGGCCCCACGCAGCCCTCCTCTGGCAGGCCGCTCAGGGCTACTGGCACCTCACTGCAATCCGCATGTCATCTCCATATGACTGGCCAGCACCCCTTCTCCCCACCCCCGCCACACGTACCGTCGAACTTCAGCGGCGTCTGCAACTTCAGTAGCGCGATGTCGTTGTTCTTGGTCTTGGAGTCGTAACTGGGATGAGCGATCACTTTCTCTACCCGGTGTCCACTTCCATAGAGCATGAGAGACTGCTGCAAGACGCCTGCAAACACCGTCCAGTACCGCGGGCTGTTGAGAGGCCTGGGGGGTGGGGTACAGACAAGGCATCTCAGACCCAGAGGCATCAACCCTCCCCAGATGGACCTCGAAGAATGCAAGCTGGAGCTGCTGCACAGGCTGAGATGACTCCCCAGGCTGCAGAGCAGAACTGGGGAGCGGGACTCCGCCACTCCCTGCCTCCCCTCCCCACGCCCTGCTGTTCCCCCACCTCCCGTGCCCCTGGCTGTGGCACTGGCCCACAAATGGGGCCTGAATCCACCCTGAAGTGGCAAACCCTGTGTCTGGCAGGACTAGGCTTATTAACCTTTAAATGCCAGAACAGCTCCTGGCACACAGCAGGTGCTCAATAAAAGGGTGGGTGTTGATGAACACAGTAGGAGTCTAATACTAATCAAGACAATCCCTTCCCTTTACCCAGGGATTTTATTTGGGATCTTGAGGGCTCCCGACTGCTAGAGAGCTCTCAGGACCCAGGGGCATGGAGGGAGGGGCAGAGGGGACACTCCTGGGGAGACACCGAGGCTCCCCGCACCTTCACAGTAGCCCTGAGAGCAGGGCACACCTGTGTGACAAGTGCAGATGACATGGGTGAGGACATTGCATGACCCGTCCACAGCCACACAGCGGGACGGCCAGGCCAGGCAGGGCCCCGCTGGACATGGAAGGCAAGGCCGCAGGGCGGGGGCTGCAGCTTCCACAAGAGCCCCTGCCATGCCTTACAGCTGCCCTCGCCCCTCCTGCCCATCTGCATGGGCATGAGGGTCCCGAATGTGTCTGAGGGGCCTCTCCTGGCACAAGCGCCCAGGAGAGGGGAGACCCAACAGAGCAGAGGCCCGGGAGGGTAGGGCAGGGCAGGGCAGGGCAGGGCGGCAGCGGCTGGAGGGCATCTGGCCACGGCCATCGTGAGCACTGGCCACCCCTGGCCGTGTCCCAGGGCCAGTGCCAGGCAAGCAGGGCACTCCACACACCCTGCTGAGGAGCGGGCGGGCCTGCCCACACTGGCGGCGAGCATCTGGCTGCCCACACTGGCGGGGAGCTGGTGCCCCCACTGGCCCTGCATACAAAGGCCACTGGGTATGGCCAGAGAGTCTCACTGGCCTCACCCCCCCAACCTCTAGGGGCCTGCACATACGCTTCCACGCAGTGGGCAGCGGTCACGATCCACTCAGGGGTGATGATGGAGCCTCCGCAGACATGGGTGTCTTGGACGTGCAGGCTGACCTGCCAAGGCCAGTCCCCCAGGTTGGCGCTGGTTCCTCCCACGATCCTGCTCTGACGTCGCAGCAGGGGGACACCACATTCTGGGGTGATGAGCAAACCCAAGCTGGACGCCTGCCAAGCAGGACCCACCTGGGCCACCCCCCAACCACGGGGATGCACAGGGCTCCCGTCCAGGGACTGGCCAGGCGGGGCAGCCAGCATTCCCCTGCGTCAGGGGTCCCATGAGAGCGTATCATGGTCTGCCTTTGGTAGAGGAAAGAGTAGATGCCCCCAACCCTGTGATCCCCACGAGTAAGAGGAGAATGAGGAGATGAGGAGGTGAGTGAGGTGAATGAGGAGGTGAGGAGGAGAGTGAGGAAGAGAGTGAGGAGGTGAGTGAGGAGGAGAGTGAGGAGGAGAGTGAGGACTGAGCGAGGAGGTGAGCGAGGAGGTAAACAAGGAGGTGAGCAGGGAGGTGAGCGAGGAGGAGAGTGAGGAAATGAGTGAGGAGGTGAGGAGGTGAGTGAGGAGGTGAGTGAGGAGGAGAGCAGGGAGGTGAGTGAGGAGATGAGCAAGGAGGTGAGTGAGGAGGTGAGCGAGGAGGTGAGCGAGGAGGTGAGTAAGGAGGAGAGTGAGGAAGTGAGTGAGGAGGTGAGTGAGGAGGTGAGTGAGGAGGAGAGCAAGGAGTGAGTGAGGAGGTGAGTGAGGAGGTGAGTGAGGAGGAGAGCAGGGAGGTGAGTGAGGAGGTGAGTGAGGAGGAGAGCAAGGAGGTGAGTGAGGAGGTGAGTGAGGAGGAGAGTGAGGAGGTGAGTGAGGAGGAGAGCAAGGAGGTGAGTGAGGAGGTGAGTGAGGAGATGAGTGAGGAGGTGAGTGAGGAGGTGAACAAGGAGGTGAGTGAGGAGGTGAGTGAGGAGGTGAATGAGGAGGTGAGCGAGGAGGTGAGCGAGGAGGTGAGCGAGGAGGCCAGCGAGGAGATGAGCGAGGAGGTGAGTGAGGAGGCGAGTGAGGAGGTGAGCCAGGAGGCCAGCAAGGAGGTGAGTGAAGAGCCGGTGTGTGTGGCCTGAGCACGGTGTCCCTCACAGCCTCACTGCTGTCCCTCACAGTGGGTCCCTCTGCCAGGCTTCGGAGTCCTACGGGTGGGGAGGGCGGTGTCCCTGGAGCTGCTGTCCTCTGGTGGCAGGAGAGCTGCCCTGGAGGCTCTGTGGCTTTGGGGGGGCCACTGTGGCAGCCTTGGAGGCACTGGGGGAAAATCTGGGGGACCAGCGCCAAGGGATAGGCGAAGGGAGGGCGTGGGAAGTCCCTGGCGTGGGTGGGTGGGGTCCAGTGCCTCCTGTGTGGCCCATCGGGGCCTGGGGAGTGTGACCTGGCTCCTGGGAGCCCCTATCCGTCACTGCACTGCTTCCTCTGGGGTCTCGCTCCCCCGAGGTGGCTGTGGGCATGGGGCTGGCGGCAGCCCCTCCTGCCCCGTGGACACCCCTAGCTAAGGGGGCGCGGGGCAGCCTCGCGGGGAGCCCTGAGTCTCTGGCTCTAGCTGGCAATGAGAGGCTGGGCTCAAGGACCATGCCCGGCGTAGGACAGGCCTGCCCTGACCTCGAGGGCGTGGGGACCCTGCGGGAACCACGCACAGTGTGTGCCGCCCGGGTCCCTGAGGGAGGAAGGAGGGAAGCCTGGGCTCTGGGCTTCCCCTTGCAAGCCCTGGTGGCCACTGAGCGCCAGTGGCCACATCTCGTGACACTGTCAGGGCCCTGCTGCACCCCCTCCCCCTGCTGCATCCACCAAAGACACAGTGGGACACTTCTGTGACGATGTGCCCTGTTCCCTGGTTAGAAAAGCAGGTAAGTGGAGACGCACTCACCCACGCAGCGCAGAGAGACCACGGAGTGTGACGAACAGGTGGCACTGGAAGAGAGGGGCGTTCCGTCAGTGTGGGAAAAGGGGAGATGCCAGCCCCCAGGTGCTCGGAACTGAGATTTCCTCCCAGAGCTGTCTCCCCGTCTCCCTGGAACCAAAGTGCCCACCACGGGCGGCTCCACTAAGGTGACTGGATCTATATCAGGGACAGTTTCAAAAAGGGTGACACTAGCCGGGCGTGGTGGCACACGCCTGTAATCCAAGCAATTCGGGAGGCTGAGTCAGGAGGATCGCGAGTTCAAAGCCAGCCTCAGCAACTCAGCGAGGCCCTAAGCAACTCAGTGAGACCCTGTCTCTAAATGAAATACAAAATAGGGCTGGGGATGTGGCTCAGTGGCCGAGTGTCCCCGAGTTCAATCCCTGGTTCAAGAAAAACAACAACAACAACAAAAAAAGGGTGACACTGAGTCAAAATACCAGGCTCAAATCTCAGCTGTTCAATACTAGGCAAACTACTTAACCTCTCTGTTCCTAAATCCCTCACTGGGAAAACAATATGATAATGCAGGTTGAGCATCCCAAAATTCAAACTTCTCCAGCTACAAACACGGGGCTCAATGGAAAATGGCACCCGACCACACGTGATGGGTCTCCGTCCAAATGCAGGCGGGCCAAAAATGTCGCCTGCAGTCACCTTCAGCCTGTGTGCTCCGCTGCAGTGAGCCTGTGTGCAGGCTCTGGTCAGGCCTAAGCGCCCACCGCGCATACGCGGACCTTCCAAAACCAGGAAGGGTCTGAAGCGTGAGTCATCTCCGCGCCACGCATCAGACAAAGGGCACTCAGCTCCAGCTGGGGGGCATCAGGCTGTTGGTCTCGCCCTGGTTCTTGGACTCTAGAGCCTCCGGCTAGTGTCGGGAGGCCACCCACCGGGTAACGCACTTCAGATGGTGGCATCGCGGGCGCAGAGGGTGATAGAACCAAGGTGTGACCCGGGAGAAGGAGAGAGCCACTCGTGGGCAGTCAAACGTCCTCGTTGTGGATGACCAACAACTGATGCTCTGTCCCGCCCAACAGAGCACGGCCCCGGCCCCGGCCCCGGACCCCGAGGAGGCGACGGCCGGGACACCCAGCGCTGGGCTGTGGGCTCTGCAGACTGACCACTCTGACGGCCGGAGCTGGCGTCCGCCCACACCACCATCTGTCCAGATGCAGAGCAGGGACCCAGCCCGAGGCTCCCGACGTGAGCTCACCTGCCCACTGGGCCACCCTGGAGACGGGCAGCCACCGCTTCACCCACAGCCCGAGCCCCACGCTCCAGCCCCTCTTGGAACCGCGCCAGACGCAGCCCATCGGAGTCCGCGCTGCCCGACGGCAGCCCAGCCTGGCTCGAGCCCAGGTCCCGCCTTGAGACCTTCCCAGCCCCCTTCCTGAGATGCCCGCCAGGTGCCCTGGCCGCAAGGGCGGCGCTCCCGGGGCTCTTCAGCATGAGGCTCCAGCGAGGCTGAGCAGAAGCAGACTCCCGCTGGAAGGAGGCCCGGCTGGGAGCCTTGAGGCCCTCGGGGCCACCAAGCCAGCAGCACCTGGGCACGCCATGGTTGTTCAGGGGACCCTGGCAAGGAGCTGCGTCTGGAGAATCAGGCGTCAGAGGCGACTCCCAGTGACCCCACTGGCCCCCTGCCACACAGACACTCAGACAATGACCTTCTCTTCTTCCTGGCGCCACCTCGCGAGTTCCCAGGGCTCTTGCCAAGGGATGCACTCCTCCCCTCCCTGCCCTTCTTGGCTCCTGATTTCCTGGGTAAGGGAGGAGCACAAAGGACCCCTGCGCCTGCAGAGCCAGGCCGCTGTGCTGGCTGGCTGCGGGGACGGGACACCTGGCCTGCAGGCACAGCCCGGCCGGGCTCCCAGGGACAGCGAGGCTGCGGCACCACCAGCAATGCAAACCCGCGCCCACCTCCACCAAGGAGAAGTGGGTCCCCTAAACACAGCCGCTGGCAGCTGGAGCCCAGGAAGTGGCAGAGCCACCTGGGGCTAGTGACGGACCTGGGCTGAGGAGGCTCTCGTGCAAAGGCACTGTGTCCTCCACGTCGAAAGCATCCTGAGAAAGCAGTGGCGGCAAACGAGGAGACACCGCAAAGGAGGGGCAGCCCAGTCCCCTCCGCCAGGTCCACCAGGACCTGGCGTCGAGCTCCTTGCCACCACGGGGCTCACCGTGACCTGCCCAGGGCCTCAGCCTTGCTTTGGGGAGCGGAAAACATTTGCCAAATTGAGCTAGTCATTTGCGCCGAGGCCCAGAACACAGCCTCCTCACACACAGCGTCCTCAGGAACCCGACCACCCAGGACTCACGGAGGCCAACAACGTCTGGGGCAAACAGGGACGAACCAGGCACCCCAGCTGGGACCCCAAGATGCTCTCTTGGATTCCTAGCTGTGGACTGAGTAGGATTTGTACCCCCAACTCATCCGGAGTGTTACGTTAATGGTATTAAGAGGGAAGGAAGTCAATCCGACTATGGGGTTAAAAGATGGGGCCCTTGGAAAGATCAGATGAGATGAGGCCATTGGAGTGGAGCCCCAAGTTTGAATCCTGGTGACTGTAGAAGGAAGGGGAGAGAGACCCACAAGACAGGTGCCCCCCTCATGTGGTGATGTGGTCCAGGGTGCCCTCGCCATGGCCCTGCCCCATGCTTGTAGCTCTAGATCCAGGAGACCAAATAAACCTCCATTCTTGATAATGTGTCTGCCTCAAGTATTTTGTTACAATAACGAAAAGCTGACAAATACATATGCCCTAGTGCATGTAGGTACATCTCTGGTGTCTGGAGAATGAAAAAATCAGTTACCAATAATGGGGCAGACAGCAGAGGTCACAAAGCAAAATGCCAAATAAGTGTCAATCCCTTCCTAAGAACAAATCTGGAGCTGCGGAGAACAGCCAGTCCTGCTTAGCTTCCAACCTCCTCCCAGCACGGAACTCATCCACACCAGAACAGCAGCTTAGAGAAAAGGGCTTGAGGCACGGATGCCCCGGGGTCTCCCCATGGTCGTCATCAGGTTCTACAGAGGAAAACAGACGTCCCCAAATACCTGTGGTAGAGCTTTTGGTAGAGATCGATGGTTCCCACGCTCGTGTTCAGCTTCATGAAGCTCGTAGCCCCACTGTCGTCCACGATCCCTTGGGTGGAATAAAAGCTGTTCCTGCGAAGGACAGAAGGTCTTATTAAAACAGTGGCCACCGCGGAAGCACCCCCAGGTCCTCGTCCCAGGCAGCAGCTCCAGCCCTCCACCGGCTGAGGGGCGCCTCTCCACGCAGCGGGACCTCGCTCTGACAACTGGCAGGAGCCACGCCCTAGGACTGGCCCTGCCGTGTTCCTAGGACCCTGGGAGAGGGCGGCTCTGGAGGACCAGGCCCCGCTCTCCACGCGGGCACCGGCGTTGGGCACGCGACAGTGGTCTCCGGCTCCTTCTTGGGGAGGCAGAGAGATGGTCTTTCCTAAGCTTCACCACGCGGCGCCCACCCCGGAGGGCACCAGACTCACTTATAGCCCATGTCGTTGCAGGCTGCACGGGCGAAGCTCTCGCTCCAGTCGTCTTGGCACACGGGGTGCCAGGACTTCTGCTGCGGCGAGTAGACCTGGAGGATGAAGTTGGGTCCGTAGAGGCGGACTGCAAGAGGAGAGACCCACGGGCTTCACAACGGCACCGCCTCACGCCATCCCCTCTGCCACCCGCGTCCCGCCACCCCAGGCAGCTCCCACAAAGGGGCCGCCACTATGGTGCGAGAAGTGCCCCTTAACAAAGAGAACTGAGGCTGGGCGCGGTGGCTCACGCCTGTAATCCAAGCGACTTGGGAGGCTGAGTCAGGAGGATCGTGAGTTCAAAGCCAGCCTCAGCAACTTAGTGAGGCCCTAAGCAACTCAGTGAGACCCTGTCTCTAAATAAAATACAAAACAGGGCTGGGGATGTGGCTCAGTGGCCAAGTGTCCCTGAGTTCAATCCCTGGTTCCAAAAAAAAACAAAGAGAACTGAACGCAGTGTTCAGACCCAAACTCAGAAATGCTGATGCAGCACTGTCCACGACAGCCCAGAGGGGACAGCCCAGCGTCCACCAGGGAGAGCACTGGGCATCCAAAGTGTGCGGCGGACTGTCATCCCCACAGATGGGAGGAAGCTCTGCCCGGTGCTGCCATGTGAGCGAACCTGGAGGGCAGTACCCTGCTAAGAAGCCAGTCACAGGCCCGCAGCCGGCAAGATACCACTCAGAGGACAGGCGTAGAGTGGGAGCCTAGGAAAGCAAGCCGCTCCCGGGGGAGGGCGGGGCGGAGGGTATGGCGGAGCACGGGACCAAGCTCTCTGAGGAGGGCGGGCTCCTCCGCAGTGGCCCCTGGCACACACAATGTGGATGTGTGGAACCGTTGTACTGTCCACCTCACAAAGACCAACGCTGTGGTGGGAGTTGTGAACTCCAGCTCAACCAGGCTGGGCTTAAAACTAAATAAATAAGCCAGGCGCAGTGGCCTGAATCCCAGCAGCTCCGGAGGCTGAGGCAGGAGGGCGGTGAGAGCAAAGCCAGCCTCAGGAACAGCGAGGCCCTAAGCAACTCAGTGAGACCCTGTCTCTAAATAAAATACAAAATAGGGCTGGGGATGTGGCTCAGTGGTGGAGTGCCCCTGAGTTCAATCCCAGTACCCAACCCCCAAAATAGATTAATAAATAAATAAGATAGAAGGTAAAATGAAGCGCTCTAAGGAACCAGATGACGTCCGGTGTCCAGGCCCTGGCTCTGCAGAGCACCCAGAGCAGGGAGCAGGCTCCTATCTAAGGGGCTTTTAATGCCTCCAGATTCATCCACGTTCTGTCAGAACGACCTTGGCTCTTAGTCTAGAGGAACGTGCCAGCTCAGATTCAGCGGAGCCTCTCCTGTCGTCCCAGCCCTCCCTGCAGCGGCCACATCTGGAAGGCTGAGCACCCTGGTGGGGGACGCCCCTCTGCTGCCGATCAGGAGCGGGACTCTGTGGAACTGGAGGAGGGCAAAGCGGGCCGCGGGTCACCAGGACAACCTGGGGACAGTGCTGCCTGGAAGCCAGAAGGTTGCGGCTCTCACGCAGTGGAGATGCGTCCAGTGCGGCGTCCACTCTGACGGGACGCTGTTCCTCGCTCAGCAGAAAGCAGCTCTCGAGCCCCGAGGGAGCCGTGGCCGCAGTGCTGGGGGCAGGGAGCTCATCTCAAAGGGCCTCCCGCTGCCCTGTCCAGCTCCAGGTCACTCTGGGAGGGCGGAGCCTCAGAGACCCACAGGCTGGGCTTCCGGGGCTCCTGCGGACCCGGGCCCAGGGCCGCCCACTCTGGAGGACCGCACCATGGCCGGGGGGCAGCGCTGGGCTTCGGAGCAACCGCACGCTGCTGGGAGTGGACTCCGCCGGGGCATTTGCACCGGGCCTTCCGAGGGCCCTGCCCAGGGACTGAAGGCGCTGCTTCCTAAAGGCCCCAGGCGAAGGCCACGCTGCCCGCGGAGGGCGCTGTGTCAGCTCTGACCAAAGGACAGAAGCCGTCTTCCAGGTGCACAGTGAGGACCAGCAGGTCCTGAGTCTGCCGTGAGGGGGTCCCCAGCAGGGAGGACCGTGCCGCTCGCCACTGGGGCTGCATCTTCTTTCCTCTTCGTGATGAGAACACGCGAGACCCGTCCGCTGAGCCAGCCCCAAGGGCCCCACAGCCACACACCTGCAGCTGCCGCCGCCACCCAGACCCTCAGTTTCTCTTCTGACTCCCAGGAAGACACACAGGGCAGCAGGAGACGGGGAGTCACAGTGACACCCCGCGCGCACCCTGGCCGGAAGCTCCCTGCGCTGGGATGCAGACGTCCTTTCCGGCTCAGAGTCATATCCGTCAGGAAGGACGGCCAGCGCTCCAGGAGCAGGACGTGGGTCCTGGTGGCAGGGACACACTCCTACTCGGTGCCGCCCACATGGAAGCAGGAGGATGGCGGGAAGGAGCCACCACCCTGCAGCAAGCCCGGCCGCGTCCACGTGTCCTGTGTGTGCAGGCAGGGGACGGGCGCTGCTGCAGCTGGAAAGAGCCCACCTTCCACCAAGGAGGACCACGCCCCTGGAGTCCCCGTCCCCCTGGGAAATGACGTCCTGCCTCTGAAGGGAGAGGAGGCAGCCCTTCTGGGGAAATGAGGCAGCTGTGCGCCAGGAGACTCGCGTCTGAAGACACCACACCTGGGACCCCCACTCACCCATTCAACCCAGAGCAAGAACCCAGGGGCAGTGGCGTCACACCCCGGTGCCACAACACACAGACAGGGCCCACAGACGAGCACTGCGCGTGGGCTTCGACCCTGAGGGGCAGGACCCTCGTACTCGGGCAGCCACCAACTGCCTAAAACCACACCACACATCAGCAGAAGTAGGAAGAGAATCTCAGACTAAAACCACAGCGAGGTGTCACCTGAGCACGGCTGTCATCAGAAAGAAAGATGACAGGTGCCGAGGTCACTCGAGGAGAGGAGCCTGCACACAGGCCAGTGCGGCCACCAACAGGAAGGGCCACGTGGAATCAGAGCTGGTTGCCTGCAAGATCAGCAGGAGAATTGCCCTGTGAGCCAGTGCGCAGGGCCGGGGAGAGATGCCAGCACGCGAGGAGACGGCCACACCTCCGTCCAGCGCCCCACGCCAGACGCGCACCTACCCGTGTGCACTGGATGGACGGGTAAGGAAAGCAGCAGGCCCCACGGGGCCTGGGGAAGGAGGGCAGTGGCCTGCGCAAGACTGCAGAAGAACACAGATGCCCAGCCAGCGCCGAAGCCACCCACGGTCGTCACTTGTGTATAGAGCGAGAAAGTCGAGCTCTCGGGAACAGAGCTCAGAGCGGTGGTCGCCGTGGGACAGGAGAGTGGGGGACGCTGGCCAAAGGAGGCACGATCTCCATCAGACAGGACGAACATGTCCAAGCGCTCTCAGAGGGACAGGGCGGCCAGCGCTGGCAAAGAGCGTGCATTTGAAAACCACGAGAGCAGATCTTCAGAGTCCTCAGCAAAAAAGGTGCGCGGGAGGCGGTGAGTGCCCAATGGCCTGATCCAGCCACCCCGCAGGCGTCCGTGTGTCACAATGGCACGCCGTGCATCCTGAATGTGGCACAACTCCAACTTGTCAATCAACATAGATCAACAATTGGAAATGAAGCCAACCCAAGTGTCACTCTGTGACGGGGAAAGAACTTTAAAGGCAGCTTATTTTAAAATGACAGGGCACGTTGCGAGCAGCCTGCTGGGTTCTCAACTGACGCACTGGGGCGTTTGTGAGCGCGTTGAGACGCAGTCCTCGCTGGCCGCGCATCAACCTCTGCCCCTGCTGAGTGATGCCGGACCAGAAGCGCAGCCCTTCTGAGGCCCGGCTCATCCTCAAGAGAGGATCAGAGCCGGCTGGTCCCCCACCCGGTGGTGGCTGCTTCCCACGCCCTGGGCTACTCACCGCACTGGGTCTCGTCCTCACCGCCAGGGCAGTGCGCGATCCCATCGCACCAGAAAACGGGGCTGACACAGGTCCCTGAGGAGCCGCACTCGATCAAGGACCCCGGGCACTTGCTGTCCACTAGCAGAGGCAACAGGGAGGCGGGAGGGAGACGCCTCAGCTGAGAACCCCCCTCACAGAGCCCCCCAGGAGCCCCACCATCCTCCCTTGAGCCCGTGAACAAAAGAAAACAACTCCCCTATTTTTAGTAAGTAGGGAATGCGTCCCTGTCACCAGCATGCACATGTGGAATTAAGGCTGGGACTTGGCATGCCCATGGGATGGATGAGAAGGACCCTCCCAGGGACTTCAGGACCCCACGAAGCTCCATGTCTCCAGGGCCCCCTGGTGATGGCAGAGACAGGCTGCTGCAGGGGCGGGGCGGGGCTGCCCTGGAGCACTCACCGTGGCCCCGTGGACTAAGTGACCAGGTGTGGGCCCAAGGATGGGCCAGCTGTGCTCCCAGAGCCGGGGTCACCTTGCTCTGGGCAAATTCTAATGGCTCCTCCCACAGTGTGTCCACTAGAGAAGTGGCCCAGGAGTCCCACACCCACAGGCTAGAGGAAGCCCCAGGGGGCAGGCCATCCAAACGCTGAGCCCACTGCTCCCAGGACAGGCATTCTCGCGCCACGGGGACCGAGTGAAGAGGAGAGTCTTGGAGTGTAAGAGGGACTCGGGAGGGGCCTCGGGGGTCTCCCCAGCCTAGGCAGCAGGGCCACCCAGTGCCCAGGACTTCGGGAGCCATGAGGCGGCAGCTGGCCCATGGGGCTCCTTGCACTTACCGAACCTCCAGACCAGGACGGCAGCCAGCACAACCAAGAGGAGGAAGATCCCCAGGGTAAGGGTGATACATAGAGCTTTCCTGGCCCCTACAGGACGGAGGGAGAGGACACCTGGTGAGCACTGCAGAGAAGACCTCCTGCCCCCACAGCATCTCACAGTCCTGACTCTCCTCCACCAGCGCCAGGACCTCATGGAGCCTGCTAGACACCCCTGGGCTGGGGTAGTGCAAGGTGAGGGTGTAGCTGCCACACCAACCTGCCCCCTCACTTGGCCTGCCTCGGCCTCGCCTGCCTTGAATGTGCCCAGAACACTGTCATCAGCCCACAGCTAGCCACAGTCATGTGACCCAAAGTCCCTTCCTAATAAAACACTGGCTATACCACACAATTTATTGAACCTTGGGAAGGGAACAGCAGATGGCTTCCAAAGTTTACCTTCCCACTGTCGTAAGGGCAAAAACGAAGTTGGACCACCCCAAGTCGGGGGCCACGGATCACCTGGGGAGAAGCCATGTTTCTCTCTCTTTTGTTTCTACGTTGTGGGGGAGCCCCACGCTTGCCCGCAAGATTTCTACAGTAAGACACACCCCAGCCTAAGAAATGGTGTTTCTCATCGTAAGAACAATGTTTCTTGGAGGCCCGGCTTCTTCCATAGCAAGAAACTTCATGCTTTTGGGGAGCAGAATTTGCGGCGAATGAAGCCCACCAGAGCCTTAAAAGCTCAGCTCTCTAAAAAGGGTCTTCAACTAGGGCCACTGATGAATGTGGAAAACTGGCAGAGGACAAGCACCTCATTTCAGTAATGACAAGCCTGAGCCAAAGGTCCCCCACTGCCACCACCCTGCCAGTGGCACCCGGGGCAGAGGAAGAGGTCCTCTTCCCCAAGACCCTTTGGGGAGCCGGCATTGCACACACCACTCGCCCATTACACAGCAGCCAGTCGCCTGTGGCTCCTTATGTTTTGGTTCATTAAATTTAAATGGAATTAAATAAAAGTATATAACTCCAAGCACTGAGTAGTCACATGTGGCCAGTGGCTACCATACTGGACAGGGCCATCCCCATAGCTGCTGAAAGTGCCCACCACACAGCACCAGCTCACACCCTTTGGTCCAAGGGCAGAAACACTGTGCTCAGAGAGAAGGCAGATTTCAGCTAGGAATAAGGTGATTTGGAGAAGGTCACCAGTCTACCCCAGCCAGAACAAAGAGATGTGGACCAGTTTCCATCGAAGGTCTGAACAGCTGGGCGTGGGGGTGCACACCTGTAATCCCAGGGACTTGGAAAGCTGGGGCAGGAGGATTGTGAGTTCAAAGTCAGCCTCGGCAGCTTAGGGAGGTCCTAAGCAACTCAGTGAGACTCTGTCTCTAAATAAAACATAAAAGGGCTGGGAATGTGACTCAGTGGTGGAGTGCCCCTGGGTTCATTCAATCCCTGGTACCAAAAAAAGAAAGAAAGAAAGAA
>JAJEJO010004024.1:14990-51170 GCA_020662805.1 Glaucomys volans
ATTAATTCCTAACAGCACCAGTTGCCATGAAAACCCCCCACCAGAAGACATCTGGAGGAGGATGCCCAGCCTGTCACCTCTGGCAGTTCCTATGTGGCATGCAGCCTCAGGCTCTGGAGCTCTCAGGAGCTTTCCTTGGAGGAATGGTGGGAGAGATTTCTGAGAAGGTATGTATGCATTTATTTAGGTACCAGGGATTGAATCCAAGGACACTTAACCATTGAGCCACATCCCCAGTCGTCTTTTATTTTTTATTTTGAGACATGGTCTAAGTTGCTCAGAGACTCACTCAGTTGCTGAGGCTGGCTTCAAACCTGCGATCCGCCTGTCTCAGTCTCCTGAGCTGCTAGGATTTCAGGCATGCCCCATGGTGCCCAGGGAGAGGGCATTTCAACAGACCCTGGCGGGCTGGACAGGTGGTGTGCCCTGCTGCCCCACCCATTCGCACCTGGGCTTCCAGAAGTTAGTCAGGGCAAGAAATTGAGGTTCTGGAGTTGGAGAGGCCAGAAAAGCTCACTGCTAAGGTGAAAGCCACGCCTCTTCTCCTTCCCACACCCTGCTGATTCTCCAGATCTCAGACCACAACGGACCTAAGCACACCCTGGGGATCTCATTCCCACTCCCACAGTTCCCAATGCACAGCTGGGAAGTGAGGCACGTCTCACAGGTGGGGCCAAGCCACCGGCCTGAGAGCTGTGCCCAAGCGGATGATCTTATCAAAACTTGGCTAGAGGTGACCACGCCATAAGGTGGCAGGGTGGAACCCCAGGGAGGTCCACAGGAGAAATTCCAAAAGGCCTCTTAGACCCATTACCAAGGACACGCCTCCCCTTGGATGACTTCCCTGAGTGCCATTTCATCTAAAATGAAATGACTTGCCGAGGGGGGTGTGGCTCAGTGGCCCTGTCTGCCCAGCATGAATGAGGCCCTGGGTCTTATCCCAGGTATGGCAAAAATAAAAATAAAGAAGCCCTTGCCTGGTGAGTTGGGGTTATCACAGCAGATGTCTTTAACCTTCAAGTGAGGGAGGCAATGGGGACCTGAGCACGGCTGGGAGCCCCAGCTTTACGTCTGGACAGGCACTTGCCACCAGCACAGGGCAGCTAGACTCGCCTCGGGACCTCCCGCTCACACTCACCCACATCCGCTCACCCACGTTAATCATTACCAGCGGTCCGCGGCTTCCCCGCCCTGCCGCGTCTAGGGCCAACTATTTGCATCACAGGACTGTTGACCTTTGATTTCCCAAAGGCTCTTTGAGATGTGTGCGTGCTGCTATGCCAATGGAAAACCTACGCGGCTGTTGCTAAAGCGATAAATACATTAAGTCAAGAAATAAATACAGCCCTGTGCTCTCCCGAGGGGGCACTGCCCAGCTCCTGCTACCTGAGTAACTTGGAATAGTCTCCGAGCTAAAGATGACACCTAGAAATGCACACCCCGCGAGACGTTGTATGCCAATCACATGCTCCCTAAAGCAAAACCGAGGGGATCCATAACTAATAAGTAAAATTTAAAAGTGAAGAAAATTACTCAGTGATCTTCGAGTTTCTGGGGCACAGTTTCTGTGGGGGAAAACCACACACGTTGGCACATCCTTCACTTACAAAAGCCATCGATAAGGAAGTGGCCTGCTCCCGCCCCTCGGTCTGTCACCACCGCCTTCTCCCTTGGAAAAGGAAGTATCTGTGAGGTGGGCACGGGCTCCTCTGCCCTCCTGGTTGACCACTGTTGGTGGGAGGGGGGAGCCCACCTTGGGAGGTGCTCTGTGCATCTGTGTGTGGAACTGGGAGCACCCGGGGTGCTTAGCACTGCACTCCGTCCCCACCTCCCTCGTAACTTTATTTTAACCGAGTCTTGCTAAGTCGCCCAGGTGGGCTTGAACTCCTGATCCTCCTGCCTCAGCCCCGAGTAGCTGGGATCGTGGGCATGGGTCACGGCACCTGGTGCCCCGACAGTCTTGGGGTGCCCCTGACTGCCTTCTGACAGCCAACAGCCTCAGCAGAGGTCCCCGTTCCTCTTCACCTGGCTTCCTTCCAACCACCACAACGGGCACCCGAGCCCGGGAGCAGTCCACCCTGGCACAACAGGCACCCTGGCCGTAGGACCCTTTCTCTTGGGGACTGTCCTACCCACTGCGGGTGTCCAGCAGCAGCTCTAGCACCGACCCTCAATGCCAGGAGTGCCCCCTCCCCACTGTAAGGACCCAATCTGTCTCTGACACTGTTGACCGCCCGGAGGGCCAAAGTCACCCTGTTTGAGAACCACTGGTCTCCACACGCCCACCCCACCAGAAGACCTCAGGCAGAGACAACAGGCAGGCCGTGCAGAGGGCGCGGGAGGCGTGGTGGGGAAGCCAGGGCAGGGCTGAACATGGATGAAGTGCTGGGAAGGACACAGGGCCACCGCGAGGGGTGACGGAGGTCAGCAGGGGCAGGGATGCGAGCCTGACAGCGCTGGACTAGAGCTGGAAGGTCTGGGTGGGCAGCAGAGCCCAAGGACTGCGGGGATGGTGTCGCCCAGCAATCACACGAGGGTGGCCTGGAGACCTCCACCATCTCTCCCAAACTCTGCCTGCCGTGCAGACAAAACAGGCATTCTCGACTCGAGAGCTGCCGGGTGGGCCACCTGCCCCAGCCACCTGGACGGGCTCCAGTCGAATTAAAAGCCAGGAGCCGGTTCAGGAGAGAAGGGCGCAGAGAGACACCAGACACGCTGCGGTGCCAGGGAAGGGCAGGAAGGGGAGGCGGAGAGCCGGGGTGGCTGTGCTCCTGCCCACCCCTGCCAGGTCACTTTCACCAACACCAAGTGGTACGGCACCTCCAACGTGACCTGCTGTGCTCAGGGCTCCGTAGACCAAAGAAAAGAAAGAGTCCCGCCCTCGGGAGCTCACCATGTGCTCAGGAGGACACATCAATAAAGCAGAGGCAAGAATTGACAGAGAAGCAGGTCGGGAAGATCCCAAAGGCCAGAGCCCAGGAAGTGGCGGTCTTGGCAGAATGGAGGTGAGACCCAGAGTGGACAGCGCTGAGCTGCAGGACAGGGAAGGGTGGGTGGCAACAGCCTGGTCAGGAAGGCAGATCAACACAAAAAGCATCCTACCTGCGGTGCACACGATCCCCAAAGGGGGCTTGGGCTGCTGGTAGACGCCGGGTGTCGAGGTGTGCGTGGGGACTCTGGGGGTGTACTGGGGCACTGGGGACGGGTGGTACTGAGTAGGATACACGGCATAGACACTGGGAGCCACAGGCGGCTGCGGTGGGTAGAGGGCTTCCGGCTGGTATCCGTGGTTTTCATAGTAAGGTCCGATGCCCGGGGGTGACCCCTGAACAATTGAAAAGAGAAATAACATAAAACTCTACTGACCCGAATGGGCGGAGTACAGGCCTCCCATCCCAGCCCCGGAGGCCCTGCAAGGGCACTCAGATGCGCCTGCGTCAGGATTATGTCCATTTACCTAGAATAACCAGATGCCAATTCCAAACCAGCCAGGACTCCCAGCCTTCAATGTCATTCTGCTTTTTTTTCTTTTGTTTACTATTTATTTTGAAATAAAGAAAAAGAGGCTGAGCGGGGCGCGGTGGCGCACGCCTGTAATTCCAGCACTTGGGAGGCTGAGTCAGGAGCATCGCGAGTTCAAAGCCAGCCTCAGCAACTTAGTGAGGCCCTAAGCAACTCAGTGAGACCCTGTCTCTAAATAAAATACAAAATAGGGCTGGAGATGTGGCTCAGTGGCCGAGTGCCCCTGAGTTCAATCCCTGGTTCAAAAAAAAAAAAAAAAGAAAGAAAGAAAAAGAGGCTGACATTCACAGAAAGATGCACAGAGTGTGGGATTAGGACCCAGGGAGCCAACCTCCTCGCCTGCGCTTCCTCCAGGCCTCTCGAGCACGAGGTGTGACACTGTGAAGCAGGGATAATTGCCACCAGCTTAACCACAGCTGAAGCTTGAGGACTCACCAGCTGCCAGGCCTCTGCACCTATCACCTCTGAAACCTGGCCAGGAAACCCAGGATGGCACAGGCACCGCCGTGTACCCCCTGCAGAATGGGGACTGAGCTGAGCATCTGCCTGCAGAAGCAGCCCCCGCCTCGCTCCGCAGGCTCCTTCCTCGCGTCCCCTCTCCTGCAGAGCTGCCCCTCCTTCTCCCACCCTCCAGTGAGCCTCTGGGCAGAGGCTCTGGGTCCAGGTGTGCACACACACAGACGCCAAGGGATGGCCCCAGACGCAGCCCCAGTCTCTGCTCCCTCCTTCAGCTGGCGCCTCTCTTCTCAGAATGCCTTCTGGTCCCCCTAGGCCCACTTCCAAGTCACCTTCTTGAGCGAGACTCACTTCCACAGGCCACCTGGGACCCCAGAGCCTGCATCTCCTTCCTCAGCTCCCTCAAGTGCTGATGGTGGGGTCTCTCCTTGGAGGCCACCTTTGTCCTCCCATCCTCATGCAACCCCCCCCAATCCCTGCTCCTTGTCACTTTGGGCCATGGGGTTGTCTTCAAGGACAGACGTCCTCGGTAAAGGCCACTGAAGGCTTAGAATTTTAAATGGGGCCTCCGGGAGACGTGAGTGCAAGCGATGAGGCAGATGTCACCCCCAGAGTCAACCTGTGCTGAAGAGCTCACTGAAGCCACCTGCAGATGTCCACAAATTGGTACTCGAAGCCAGAGCGGCCACAGAGACCCGAAGTGACATGCAATCCCTAATCTAGATGGGGCACCAGAGGCCCAGAAATCAGCGCAAGAGCAGCTGGCCCTGGTCCCAACCATCGAAGAATGTGCCACCCACCCAGGGGGTCGCTGGACCAAGCGCGTTGTCCAGGAGGATTCCCAGTGTGGTGGATCTGAAACTGACAAGGGACTCAGCAAAAAATAAATATCAGTAAACCAATAAAGATAAGCCAGTAGAGGTCCATCTCCCTATAGGATTCAGAAAAGTGGGGTTTTTCTTTGTTTGCGGTGCTGGGGATCAAACCCAGGGCCTTGTGCATACTAGGCAAGCACTCTACCCACTGAGCCGTATCCCCAGCCCAAAGTGGGTTTTTGTTGTTGTTGTTGTTTGGTTTTTGGGGGGTTTTTGTTTTTGTTTTTTGGCACCAGGGATGGAACTCAGGGGAGCTTAACCACTGAACCCAGCCCTTTTTTATATTTTATTTAGAGACAGGGTCTAGCTGAGTTGCTTAGGTCTCGCTAAGTTGCTGAGGCTGGCTTTGAACTTGTGATTCTCCAGCCTCAGCCTCCCGAGCCGTTAGGATTACAGGTGTGCACCACCATGCTGGGTCAGAAAAATGTTTTTACTAACCATAACGTCTTTGCTAAATGCGCTTATTTGAAGCATAAGATGAACTGGTGAGATCTGCTAGGAACAGAGACCAGGAAGAGTTTCCCAGGGGCGGGAGAGGGACAGTCCACCTGCAACTCGTTCCTACACAGCTGTCTCTGGAGCACCAGGAAGCTCCTTCCCAGGATGCACCCAGTTGGCCCCCCTGCTGCACATGCCTGCACACCTGGCCGCCCCTGCCCATCCCACGCCCCTGCCCATCCCACGGTAAAGGCAGGAAGTGGGGAGGTGAAGGTCAGCGCGCGCACCTGGGCTCCTATCCAGCAGCAATGGCTTTCCAGACCCCTCTGGGCAACTCTGGGCTCTGCCCCTGCTCGGCCTTTCTAGACAAGGCCTCAAAAGACCCCCACACAGCCACAGGTGCCCCACACAGCCCTTCAAAATGCTGACCCACACACACTCTTGGGAATAACAGGAGGGGTGAGGGAACAAAGAAAGGGCCCGGAAGGTAATAATTAACCACTTACCGAGTTTAAAGCCATCCTGATTTTATCAACAGCATTGGGTAATGGTAGGCATTTGGATTGTTCAAGATGACCTGGAAGAAAAAATTTCAAGACTGTAATGCTTCCATACTGGTTAGTTTTCAGAAGATAAATCCAGGAAAAACTGGAAGATTCTGGCAAAAGGAACTTCCTGCCAGAACAAACTGAAGTTCTGCCCATTGACCTTGAGCCTTCACCTTCACATGCCTCTTCCACACCTCTTCAAACCCAGCAAGGAAATGCAACGGCTGGGGAACCCAGGGCCCTCCTCTGGGAGGCAGACTTGCCCTTGGGAGCCGGCGGGTGCAGGGCGGTGTGCAGCCCGAAGAGCTTGACCTTGAAGAAGGAGGGACAGACTCCCAGGGTTGTGCCCAGGCCTCCACGTCCCACTCAACTCACATGGCTCCCAGCAGGGGGCCATGACCTCCCTCTGGTGTCACACCTACCAAAAGGAGAATCCCTGGAATAAAAGCAGGCAAGAATGACAAGGAACCGCCTAACGTCCTCAAGTCCAACAGAGGTGAAGGGCAGGCCAGGCAGGAAAAGGCCTCTGGCAGCTCCTGGCGGTGCCACTTCCTGGAAGTACCAGTGGGCGAGTTGGTGACTGAACCTTCTGAAAGCTCAGGTGCCTCCTCCCCACACTGCGCCGTCAAGTTGGGGGTTCAGCACGGACGTGTGGAAAGGCACGACCGGTGTCAAGCACCACACACACCAGGGGACAGGGGTGCGATCAGTTCTGCCCTCCCGCAGAAGGCCATGGGTCCTGCATGGAGCCGCTGCCACAGAGCAGGAGGTCCAGACTCATGCCGGAGACAGGCCACACCTGACTTTCCTAAGTAAGCGATGGCGGCCCGCCCATGTACATCTAACAGCTTCCACCAAACACATCCATCTCCTACTGCCCCAAACCAAAACAGACAGACATTCAGAGCTAACTATTTTGATCAAATTCAACATTAGTGGTCATAAAAGAAAGCTGTGGTCACTTCCCTGTAGCCATGAGTGAACAGTTTGCAATGATGCCCAGAGAGGCCATCAACATGCAATCTCTATGGTAAAACTTCATTCTCCACTGGCACAGATTCTTTGCCTAAATCAACTTTACCAGGCTCCCAAACTCCAAAGCATTTCCGAGTAAAATGTGGTTTTTAGCAGAGAACCCTGCTAAGTCAGGCTCTCAGGCACCCCCGCCTTGGAGAGCTTCACTCCGGACACCTGAGCAGAGTTCTTATCCTCCACACCCCAGCAGGGTCTGGTCACCCTGGCCTGCCTCCAGCAGGAAGCCTGTCTGCTCAGTTCAGCCAGAATCCCCGTCTCTCCCCCACTGCAAAGCCCCACTGCAAAGCCCCACTGCCCTTCCCCTGCCCTACTAAGCGGGCCCTGAGTCCAGCCTCCTCCTCCTGACCTGATGAAGGTCACTAATCACATTCAACACCCCATTCAGTGAGGTCCTTGCTCCACTCTGCAGCTGGGCATGACGTGGCCAAAGAATATTCTACGAAACCATCCTTGGGATCATCCTTCCGTAAGACAATGCTCCCAGGGCGGGTGCAGGAGCTGGAGAAGGCTCGGGGTGGCCACACCAGAGTCTGAATTTCTACATCTATGAGAGCCTGGCTTTGGGTAGGTGTGCAAACAGTACAGGCGGCTCATGGAGCCGGTGACCTCAGGGACTCGACTCTTGGGAGCCAAACCTAGCTCAGCCCCTCCTGAGCTGTGATCTGGAGCGAGGGAGCTCATGGCCCTGGCCCTTGGTTCTCTACCCTGCAAGGCAGGTGAGAGCAGCAGCCACCGCAGGGCGGTCAGGCACCAAGAAGTTAGTGCTAACCAAGTGTTAGCATGCTACATCAGCTTCTGTTAAAAATAACACTAAAGCCAGGCGCGGTGGCACGGGCCTGTAATCCCAGCAGCTCGGGAGGCTGAGGCAGGAGGATCGTGAATTCAAAGCCAGCCTCAGCAATTTAGCAAGACCTAAGCAAATCAGTGAGACCCTGTCTCTAAATAAAATATAAAAGGGCTGGGGATCTGGCTCGGTGGTAAAGCACCCCTAGTTCAAACTATTACAAAAAAACCCATAAAACCGAAAAATATTTAACAACCTGCTGCGGAGAAAGAGTGCTGTTTTGTGGCAATTACAGATTTACTTTTGATTGTTCCCAAGCTGGTGGCGTGAAGCCCACCAGGTCTCAAGTCAGTGGAGCCAAATGCAGTGAACACCACTGCTTTCCCATCTCCTGGCAAAGTTACCACCTGATGGAAGGAAGGAAGGAAGGAAGGAAGGGAGCGAGGGAGGGAGGGAGGAGGGAGGAAAGGGGGAGGGAGGGGAGGGAGGGAAAGGGACAAAGGAAGGAAGAAAGGAAGGAAGGAAGGAAGGAAGGGGAGGGAGGGGGAGGGACAAAGGAAGGAAGGAAGGACGAGAGCGAGCGGACGGAGGGGGGGCGGGAGGAAGACCAGTGACCTCTGATGAAAATGAGAGTCACTTTGAACAGGTCACCATCTCACTTATTTACTCTACATGAAGAGCCAGATCATGTTGAGAGTGGCAAGATGTTTTTCAAAATTAAAACATGAAGTCAAGCCTTCCTGGGCGTGAGCGGTGAAAACAGATGCAGTGAGCGGTGAAAACAGATGCAGGAGAACAGCACGCACAGGCGGGGAAGTCTTCCACACCGGTGGGCTGTCCTGCGAGTGCCCCTGATGGGGACCCTGAGGCTCCACACACCACCCTGCCTGTGTGAAGAATGGACTCGGCCCTTGCTAAGGGCACTTTCAAAACAGCCCTGCCTAAGCAAACAGCTCCCTGCTCCGGTTTCCCTGCTCCCCTGGGCAGCTCCTCCCTGCCTGCTGGGCTCTCTTGCCAGTTAAGGGATTGGGTGAAGTTTCAGGAAATGAAAATCCAACCCCACTGGCTGCTCTCCCAGGTTAGGAGCCCTGTGAAAGGACCGGGAGTCAATGCTCCAAACCCACACTCGCTGTTCATTTGAGATCCCTAACAGTGAGAGAAGGCCAGGAGAGGAAGGGACCACAAATGGTCTAATAAAAGCCACAGGACCCAGAACAGCAGGAGAATCCTATCTCACCCAGAGATCCTGCCACCCACGAACTGGAGCCCGAACTGGAGCCCGAACTGGAGCCCGCAGCATGAAGTGCGCTGGCTCCACCACTGTGGACTTTGGAATTGGAGACAGAGAACCTGCAACCTCCTGCAGAAGAGGAAGGAGGCAGCCCTCCTCCAGAGACGTGGATCTGGAAGGGAGTCCAAAAGGAGCCAGGGGTCACACCATCCCGCTCATCCTCAGAACAGGCATTTCCACAGCCGCCTGGGATTACCAATAGCATGAACTGGCTTCTGAAAGGAGCAGGATACAACCCAGGTGACAAGAGACAACCCTGTCCAGCAGTCCTCCTGTCCTTTAAAAGACCAGGACAATTGTTCTCCATTCTGGAAAGCCAGCTGTCATGAGGCACTTTGGGCAATTCTCCTTTAAGTGGCAAGAGAGCAGATGAGGACAAAGGTCCCGACCCCTGCTCGTGGCCCCTATCCAGTCTCACAGCAGAAGCAGCTGCTCTTGTGCTGCTCAGATTGGTCAGCCACAGTGTCCCTGCAGGGATATGAGTGGTCCCATGTGTCACCTGCCCACCCCACACCTGGACAGCGCTGCAGAATCCCATCTGCATCCCGCCCCTGGATCTCTAGGAACATGTTTGCTGGAGATTTATTTTGAAAGTCACCCAAACAAAGCAAATGCAATCAGGTCCATGGGTGCTGACTTGGACCCAGGGGTCAGGGGCGGTCCTACAGATAAGGTCCACGGCCCTCGCTGCATACTGCATGCCGAGCCGGCTCCTTCACTACTGTTCAAGTTGCTGGAGGTAGGACATCAACCGACAGGTGATGAACAAATGTGGAGGAGAATCCCTGATGCCGACGTCACGGCACTGAAACCACATGCAAGATGCTGTCTGCTCTCGCTGGACCACGGCAGGGGTTTCAGCAATGGTTCAGCATGAACCAGCATGAGTGTGTCAGACGGGAATCACAGGGTGTGGGGGGCTGCGGGCAAGCAGAGTTTCCTTCTGCGAGTGCCTCCTTGTCCTCAGGAGGCCAGAGACCTTAGGGTGGACCTCAGGTCTGGTCCTCTTTTTTTAAAAGCTGGTTTTATACTATTCAAAGAACGTGTTCAACTATTTTTGAGTTCCAAAAGCTAAATGAGTATGATGAAATTGAACAGAGAGAGATGGGAGCCAGCACCTGGACATCACCAGGGACATCACCTCCCAAGCCAGGGACATCAGGAGGTCCACAGGGTCTGCGTGCACAAAAGCTCAGTGTGGGCCTCACAGGAAGGTGGGTGGAAGGGCCTGAGAGAGGAAAAGGGAGCTAACACAGTGCCAGCGATCACCAAAGCCCTTCTAAGCACGGCGCCTCCAACCCAGAGCCCGTTAGGAGCCAGACAGCCCTGCTCGGCCCCACTGCTGCCCTTGGGGATCCCAGGACCTAACCTCTGCCTCGGTTTCCCCATAATTGAGTTAAATATGTCATGAAGAGCTTCTGACAATGCCCAACTGGAACAAAGAGTGTCACATCAACATCTACGCCTATCATTACAATGCCGGGGGGCCCACTTCACTCTTCTGATCAGGGCAACTGTGCACAGCACCTGGCACCCAGGGGTGCCAAGCAGCCCCGGGCGAGCAAACTCAGGGGCTGTGTGTTTGGTGCCAGCATTAGCACAACCTTGTTAAAAGGCTGACCTTGGGCGCGTGAGTTAAGGGAAGATGCCTGGGACCAAGTGCTGGAGCTGAGGACAGGGGCCCGGCAGGCTCGAGCTTAGCTACAGAGGCCGCAGTGTCCTGAAGGACCCATTGCCCTTCAGGGCAGAGGTCCCAGCCCTAGAGGCCGAGCCCTCCACTTGGGTTTTCTTCCCTAGTGGTGCCCTTGAGTTTCATTTGAACCCCGACTATTCAGCAAGGCTACTGGGGAGGAAGGAGGCAGGTCCACCCCTCCCGAGGGGCACAGTAGAGGTTGGAAGTCCTGGGCAGCCTCCAGTGCCTTCCTGGGGGCTCCCTGTGGCCTCAGCGCACTGCCACAGCTGAAGAGCTGGGCTCCCTCAGCCACCTGTGTCCCTGTAAGCTCTGCCGGCCCCTCCTAGCCCCCACCCTTCCTGCTGGGGAGGCCAGATTCATCCGCACTTCCTGGAGGCCCCTCCCCACCTGCTGGGTTGGGTCAACAACCCCCACCTCACTTTAGATTTTCCAAACACCTTGTAACTCCTCGGCAGCCTCAGTAACTTTCCATTCTTTGGGTGGCTCTTGTGGGGAGGGGGTCAGGAGTATGGAGGGAGGGATGCTCCTCGACTTAAGTCCAGGACTAAGGCCCAGCTTGCATGGTGGGCCTCCAAGCCCAGCGCCCGGTGACTCCTGCCTACCAGGCCCACCTGGGGCCGCCATGCTAGCCTTCCATCCCAAAGACGGCACCAGGATTCCTCAGGACCAGGTCCGCCTGCGCTCCGAACCCGGTCCCTGACCACGATGCTGAATCCTGGCGCCCTGCGGGCAGGCGATCTGCTGCTCCAGGCTGCGGCCAACTAAATGCCTGCACGAGCAGGGGCTGGGGGCCACCCGCAGCCAGGCCTGGGGGTGTGGACTCACAAACTTTAGGGCAGTAGGGCAGTTCTTCAACTGGGCCAGCGCAGCTACCGGCAGGGTACCCACTCTCAGGCTGGCACATTCCGCCACCCTGCCGCCGGCCTAAGTCCGCCAGAGGAGATGCGGTGGACAGAAACTCCCAGGTGCTGGCAGGGAGTGCACGCCCAGGGCCGGCCGGCTTCTCTCGGGCGGAATCGCGCTGCTGCCAGGTGCCCAGTAGGCCTGGCCCCGATTGCAGCCCCAGGTCGCGGCCATGGGGCCAGGCCTCCGGCAGTCGCTCTCCAGGCCGGGAGCCGTTCCGCCTCGCCCGGGGTCCCCGCCGCGCCGACCCTATCGTTCTCCGGCATCAGGGAGTTTCCAGTTTCTCCCTCAGTAGGGAACCAAGGAGCGGGAGGAGTTCAGGTAACAGTCCCAGGCTGCCGAGATTTTCCCGAAACAAAGAAACGTACCGACAAGCCTCCCCTCCCGTCCCCAGAGGCGAAAGACTCAGCCAGGGCGCCTAGGCGGGGGCCAAAAGAGGACAGGCGATCAGGGGCCCGCCCCGCCGGAGGGACCCCTCCCGAGGACCCGGGAGCACCCTCTTCTCCGACCAAGTTGCCAGGGTCTCTCAGGGCCATCCGCCCAGCCGCGCAACGCTGACGGAGGTGGCTGGGGGTCCAGCCGCGCGCCAGCGGGGCCCCGCTGACCGTCGTCCTGCCAGTCCCCAGGAAGGGCGCCCTGCCGGCCTCAGCCCAGAGCGCTCAGCGGCGGGGACACACCTGCCGCTCACACCCGACTCGCCTCCAGCCGCCCGCACCCAGGGCAGGGGCGAGGGACCCGGGCGGTTCCCAGATGCCCAGGGCCCCCTTCCAAACCCAACCGGGCGCTCGGACCCCGCGAGGGGAAGCGCGGTGCGCGCCACTTACCTGCCGCGCTGGGGCCGCGCTCCGCCTTCTCCGGCCGCGCCTGCACCTCCGCCTGGGAGCTCGCCCCTCCGCTGCCCGGCGCTCAAGTCCCCGACCTTCCCCAGCTCTCGCTTTAATCTCAGGAGGCGGCGTCCCCAGGGCTCAGGGCGACACCCCAAACGCGGATCCCGGTTCAACCTGGGCAGGAGGAGGGGACCGGCGGGAGCGGCTGTCGCCGACGGGAGGAGGAGTTTCCCCAGGGGAAGCCCCGGACGCGCTTCGGCCTTGGCGCGCGGCGGACCCAGAGGGGACTCTAGTCCTGGGCCAGGCGCTCGCGGGCGGCGCTTCCCTCTCCCCACCTGCGCTGGTCCTCTCGGTCTCGGGGCCGCGCGATCTAAAGGCTGCGTTTGAATTGAGGAGGGGGATTCTCATGAATCGAGTCTCCTCGTGAACCCAGCTAGCTCCTGTTTCCAGACCTCTAGGCGACCGGCAGGCAGACTCTGGACTGGGGACCAGGGGCCATGGTGACCCAGGAGGGGGCCCTAAGGGACAGGGGGCCCTAGGGGACTGCTGGCCCACGCACAAAGGTTGGGGACACAACGCTGCAGGGGGCCAAGGACCTTCCCGGGTTCCCCTTGGCTTTTCTCCCAGGGCCTCTGGCCTCCAGTCCCAGCTCCCTCCCTTCCTCCCTGGACCGGTTCCCCAGAGGACCGTGTATTTGGGTGTACCACGTGGAACCTGACTAAGGAAGTGAGGGAAGACACCTCAGTTCTGAAGACCCACGCTTTCCCACTTGGGAGGCTCCTTCCAAGGTCCGCAATTGTGGAGCTCAGCTCCCACTGCCCAGGGAATGCCACCCCAGCAGCCCCCTCCTGCACAGTGATGACTGGAGTGGTGTTTAGAGAGGTGTGGACACTGGAGCCCCTCAGGAAAAGTTGCCCTTGTGTGCTGGAAATGTCCACCTTCAAAGGACTTTCACTAGTAAAGGCTCCCACAGCTCCTGCCGGCAGAGCCCTCCTCACCAGGCTGTTCTCCTCAGCCTCCCAACTGCAGACCCTGCTCTCCCTGCAGTTTAACCCAGCATGTGAGCCTCCACCGTCCAGCTGTGTGAGTCTCAGGGTGGTGAATGCCTAGCCCTGCGCATATAAATGTGAATGATTTTTTTCTGTAATCTGTCTCATATCAGTTTAATTCACATACCAGCCAAAGAGGCCGAGAGCAGCCTTTCCTCCCTGCACAATGCACAAGTTAACATGGACTGACTTACAAGAAAATGAAAGCAGAATAAAACCTACTTCATTGTCAGCCACTAGCGCCTGGGCCCAGCTTCCTGGGAAGCTCTCCCTGAGGCTCCTCCTGTCGGGCTGGGCCTTCTAGCAAGTTCTCTCCCACCTTTTGTTGGGGGACCATCTACAAGGAGGGCGTTCCCCTGGGTGCCGCAGCCCTCCCCATCTCAGGACTTCACTGCTTCTTGCAGGTAGACCCCAGTGGGAGACCCCCCAGGGAGGCCGCTCCAGTGTGTCTGGCACCCTCTAGCAGGGACTCCTAAGGTCCACTTGCACACCAGGTGGCATCAGCCCTCTTGACGGGTGTTCACCAGCATCCATTTCCCCTGTTACATTAGTAGTCAGGTTCTGGAGGGGAACAGTGCCAAAGGAGACATGGAAGGGACTCAACATAAAGAATTGGCTCACACGCTTTTGGAGGTGGAAGTCCCACAATCTGCCCTCTGCACCTGGAGTCCGAGAAAAACCTGCAGTTCAAAGGCCTGAAGCCAGAGAACCACACCCGAGGGACTGGAGACTGAGGACCTGGAACAGAGGTGTGTCCAGCTCAGCAGTCAGGCAGAATGGGAGGTCCACCCTCTTCACTCTTTCTGCTCCCTTCCGGCCCCCTACACACCGGTGATGCAGAGAGACTGGGCTGCCTTCCCCATAGTGCCAACAATTATGAACCTCTTCAGAAGTATGTACACGGTCACATCCAGAAATAACGTTTAACTAGCTGTCAGGGCCCAAGTGACCCTGTAGACCTAACCTGTGAAAGTAGCCATTGCACGTCCACCCTCACCAACCCAGGTTGGTCTCCTTAAGCTACACTTAACCTCCAAATAAAGACAATAACAAGGCTACAATTCTGCCAGACCCGATAGAACTGTCTACACACAATCAAAGTGTCCTGAAGAGGTGAAGTCCCCAGCCCTGTGTCCACTTCTCCCTGACGTTAAGTACCAGGTTAAGTACTTTGATGGGAAATCAGCAATACACAGTAGAGTGATATGAAGTCAGTACCTCTTATGCTACAAGAAAAGGGAATGAGATAGTATGTCTGAGAATTCACACATACACCCACACAAAATGTATTCGGAACAAAAGAAAGACCAGTCGTCCTGGCAATCCTGGTCCTTCTTTCTGTAACTGGCCACGTAATGGTAGCTGGAACCTTGCCTTGCCCCTCCTGCTACCCAGTTGCCTTTAAGCACCAGGTTGGCCGAATGGGTGACTGACACATTAATCCCTGAAGGGCCTGGGACATCAGGTTGGGTGATTATAGTTTTCCCTTGACCTGAATCACAGCATGGAGGAACTAAGAAATGGCCCCTGGACTCTCTGATATACCAGACCCATGCTCCTTACCTCCAGGGTGGAGCAACAGTGCCATCTCCCCGCCACGGGAGTCCGAGGGGAGCAGCCTGGCCAGGACCCCGATTCTCTTTGCTAGCTGTCTCAGAGGCATGGGGAGTCCGAAGTGGCCAGGCGGCAGTCTCCAAGTCTAGCTTAATGGACTCCTTGTGCATCTCCTGGTGGAAGCACTTCTCCCTCGGAGTGAAGACCTCTCCGCAGGCAGAGAATAAAGTCATGGGAGCAGGAAGCAAACAGTTCTCTAGTGGGTCACTGGACATAATAGCGACTAATGCCACTCCCATTCCCACCCCTTGATTCCTGGTCCTGTGAATCCCAGCAAGGGGAGAAACAGCACTCTGTCGGGGACACTGATTCAGGGCACGCAGCCTTCAGGGGAACCTTGCCCCAGCTCGGCAAGGTGGTGCCTGTCAGCTGTCTCCACGACTGGGTCTTCAGGGGGCCATCCCACCATCCTATCGAGTGGCTGCCTAGGAGGTGGGGAGCCCCATGAGTTCTAGGAGTCCAGGTCCATGGCTGGCTTCTCTGGCTGCAAGGTGAGTTCCTGGGGCAGAAGCAATGGTGCAGGGAGCCCCATGGCTGTAGGAAGACATTCTGCAGGCTCAGAGGGTGTCTGCAGCAGAAGCGCTGTGTGCAGGGAAGGCAGATTGTTATCTAGAATGCCTGTCCCAGTAGGAACAAATGCCGCCCCTTCCACAGTGGAATCCATCCAATGTAATCATCCTGCCCCCAGGTCACGGGCGGATGGCCCCAGGGAACGGTGCCATATCAGGGACTTGGTGTTGATCTCTGCTGCTGGCAGGTAAGGCGCGTATTGATGGTTATAGCCAAGTCACCTTTGGTGAGTGTAAGTCCACAGCGCTGAGCCCATGCCTAACCCTCACCCCTGCCATGATGGCCACTTTGTTCATGAGCCCCTTGGGCAGGAACACGGGTGTGTGGGGAAGAGGCTAACTGGTGTCTACAGAATGGGTCACCTTTATCTACTTGATTACTTAAGGTCAGTTTTGGAGAACATTCACGTGGGGTCAGATGCCTCCTGGCTGTCAGCGCTCTGCGAGGGCTCTCTTCACACATCTCTTCCCCAGATCCACTTGGCAACAATTCTTCAATTCAAGTCCCTCTCCACCCGGCCAAACCACTGGCCATTGTCCATCAGCGGGTATGCAATCTCCTGTCTGGACACTTCCGAGGGGTGCACAGCCAGGCACCCTACTCAGCCTGCTGGCCTCTGGGAGGGTTCCCATCACCATGGCCTTAGGGCTGTCCCAGAGGGGCTATGGGCTGCAGCTGTCCACTTCCAGGAGGTGCCTGCACAGCACGCAGAACATCTGGAAACCAGGCCCAAGACTCTCTTCCCTGTCAACTAATGGTGGGGGACTCCCCGAGAGGCCACAGGTGCAGGCTGGGCCAAAGAAGGCTGTGGAGCAGGAGTGGCGACCATGGGCATGTGGGCCACTTCTTCATGGAACTGACTTGTGCCTTCAGGACCCACTGAGCCCAGTCACACACTTCCAAGTGATGATGGACGCTGTTGTGCATGTCCAACTTTATGACTTGGTGCTCAGATAACACCCAGTTCATTATGGGCAGCTCAGGTCACATGGTGGCCCAAGGTCAAGCGTTTGGGTTTCACCAAGCCCAGTAGCAGGCCAAGGATTATCTCTCAACAGAAAATAGCTATCTAGGAGGGACTTTGTCCCTAATCCTAAGGCCTCCACTGTGACTCACCTACAGGACCTGCCGAAGGTTCCACACAGCGTCCCACTGATAGCTCAACCACTACTGCATCTGCTGAGCCAAGTGGCCCAAGTGGTGGAGCAGCCTGGACCTGCAGCAGAGCCTTCTGAACACCATCCAGATGCAGCAAGCCATCCTTCCCCTTGGAGGGGATTTCAGCACACCCTACGCCACAGGACCCTTGGCTATTTCACTTATGAAGGAAGCCCCTCAAGTTCTTTCAGATATTTTCCCCATGCCAATTCCTGCTCATTAGGTCCAATCAGCATATGGGGCCAAGGTGAAGATGTAACTTCCACCAACAGCCACAGCAGAGACGGGACAAGAAACCCAGTCTCTGATGGCATCCTTGAGACATGGGATCAAACCAGCTCTGAAGCTAAGCCTGCTTTCCCGCTGTCTTCACCAGGACCACAAATAAGTCAGAACTGTTCACCAGGAAAGCGGCTGTGACACAAGGAAGGAAACCAATAATATCACCAGTGAGAAGTGAGCGACAGTTCTCACAGCAATGCGGTGGACCAGATGTCCTGGGAAAACGCTCACACTGTGAAGGAGCCAAATCTCATCAGTGCCCTTCAAACCTGCATCTGACTGTGAAGAGAACGTGGGAACCCTCATCCAAGAAAGTGAAGTGGGAGCACAGGATGAGGGTAGTGAGGTGCAGGGCATCTGGAATCATCTGTGCATATCCGTCCCACTGAGGGGTGGAGACCAATGAACTTGAACTTGTCTCTAGTCTTTGCTCTCAGTGAAAGAGGACTAATGCTCTTCTGAGAATTTATAACTACAAGCAAGCCTACTTGTGAGAATTAAGGATTCGAACCCAAATTCTGACTATATTTATGGTCAGAAAAGTTTCCAATCAAGAATTTAATCTAGAGGGACTGTAAAAGAAAGAAAGAAGGGGAGGAGGGGAAAGAGAGAGAGAGAGAGAGAGAGAGAGAGAGAGAGAGAGAGAGAGAGAAGGGAGGAAGGGAGGGAGGGAGGAGAGAGGAGAAATTCTGTGATCCTAGATTGGCAATGCCTCAAGCACTTGGGAGAAACAATCTCAAATCCTCTCTAGTGGAATGCTCATCCACCCAGGACATAGTGTCCCAAAGTCACCACCAAAATGAGCTCAAAATTAAAATAATATATCATGAAAAAAGCCAAGAAGAACAACAGCTTAAGAATCAGACCATAAATATTGGCATGATTAGACACAGATGAGAAAATGAGAACATTTACCATGTTAAAAAAAAGAGGGAATCGCCGGGCGTGGTGGCACATGCCTGTAATCCCAGCACTTGGGAGGCTGAGTCAGGAGGATCGCGAATTCAAAGCCAGCCTCAGTAACTTAGCGAGGCCCTAAGCAACTCAGTGAGACCCTGTCTCTCAATAAAATACAAAATAGGGCTGGGGATGTGGCTCAGTGGCCGAGTGTCCCTGAGTTCAAACCCTGGTTCCAAAAAAAAAAAAAAGAGGGAATCTAAAAATGAAAACAAAGTGCCAATTGTTTAAGATTACCTGGCAGAATTGGAGGGATAAAAACTAAAGGGAACTTCTAGAAACAAAATAATATCAACTTTTAATAGGTGAAGAGGGAATCTGTGAGGTGGAATTCCAGCCTCAGGAAATTATCTGAAATTCCTACAGGAAGAAAAGTTATTTTAAAAATATGAAAAAGAATCTAAGTAGCATGGAGAATCGAATGAAAAGTTCTAAAAGAAGTCTAGTTAAACTTTTGAAAAGTGGTCATAGAGTAAGGAAGAATCGATGCTTTAGGCAGTATTGGCAGCAAATTTTCCACAATTGATAAAGATCCTAAGTTCTTAGGTTATTGAAGCACAATGAATTCCCACCAGAAAAAAAGGGGGAACCCATAGTTAAGCAAACTGCAGGATGCCTCGGATAAGGAAAGACGTAGAAAGGGGGGATGTGGCTCAGGGGTTGAGAGCTTGCCTAGGCCCTGGGTCCATTCCCCAGCACTGGAATAAAAAAGAAAGAAAGAAGACCTAAAATTCCCCTAGAGGGAAGACCCCGTCAAGTGAGTGCTGTGGGCCAGCCTGGTGGGGCGCCCTGGAGCAGGAGGCAAAGCCACCCCGGGAGTGGTCTGCCTCTTCCCCTGCGAGGCCAACACATGGCACTCACTTTATACTTTTCTTTTTTTTCTTTTTTTTTTTTTGCATTATATATATATATATTCCTGTGTGCATATGGAATATTTCATAGTCTGAAAAACGACAGATGCATAATCATTAAGCTAACTGGCTTTAAAATGTGAGTTCTGAAAAAGGAGTCTCATGGGGGCACGAGCCCCTTGTCATCTGTCAGTAAAGAGACGGGATTTGTGTTCACTGCTTCTCGGCTCCCGGCCGGCCCATGCTCCACTGAAGCTCCAGTTGCAAGGTGAGAAGGGGACCAGGTGCTTGGAGAGGAGGAGGCAGAGGGCCACTCCAGCTCTGGGGGCCATCTCTGCTGTGCCGAGGGCCTCTGACCACATCCCCAGGGAAGGACAAGGTCCCAAATCCACACGCTACTGCCAGGAAAGTGAAGATGTCTACACCACCAAGCCTCCAGCAGTTCTTCAGGTGAACTCAGATCCTGATTGTTCAAACAAGGAAAAGCGCTTTAAATATTTGCTGTTTCTGGGGTTGAAGTGAGTCCTAAGGCTTGTCTCCCAGGCTCAGCGTGTCCTCTGTAAAAATAACAGCCAGCTTTTATTGAGCGTTCTCTGTGCGCAGAGCCTCGCCTTACCACACTGAGATAGGACGGAGATCTCCCCATGTTGCCACAAGGTCACTGGCGTCCAGAGGGGGCCCAGCACTTGCCGTATCACACAGCGGGAGTGAGGGGACTCCCCCAGGGACGGGTCTGTGCACCACTGAGTGAGAATCAGGGCTGGGACTCCTGGCACCAGGGTATGGAAAGGGACCCTTGGCAACGGGACTGCTCTCTTCCCCATGTGTTTCCAGTGACCCCAAGTCCTCCAGGCCCCTTTGGCTCCAGAACCCAGAGGGAAGCAGTGGCCCCGGGAGTGGGGTGCTCAGAAGGGTGTGGGGACCCCATCCACCCCTGGGTCCTCCAGAAGCACCCTTGCCCTCCGCTGACTACCATGGAACCTCTCACTGCAGGAGAGGTCCGGGCTGGCTGTGGGCCCAAGTGACAACCCCAGCTGACCCAGCACACCGGCTTCACGGTGGTGGAGGGAACTGACTCACTGCAATAAAAACAAGTTCCCCTGGGGACCAGGGAGGAGAAACAGCACTGGGTGGTCCCCCTGCCCTGCTTCCCTGAGCAACACCAGGGGGACTGCTCCCCAGCTTGTCCTCGGGGCACTGTGTCCAGCACTGGGTGGGCAGGTTGGAGGCTGTCCTTCCTGTTGCTCGGACTTCTGCTCCTACTCTGCCTCCCAGGCAGGGCTGGGCTCGGCCTTTGTGGAGGCTCCTCAGAACCCTGGCAGCCTCCCTGGGGATCAGGCTTTCCTGGCCCAGCTGGTATCCTGCTCCTGAGGTCAGACCCTGTTACAGACCCTCCTCCAGGGTCCAAAGCCTCCCTGGAAGGCCGCGCCAACCCCAGCCGGGTTGTTAGACCTGCTGGCCCTGGCTTCCAGTGCTTCTGGGGTTCTTCGTCCTGTGGAGTTCATTCCTGGGCGCACAGGCTTTCCCTCCGACTCCCTGTTCCCTGTGGCTGTGATGAAGAAGCGAGTGACGGCCTCCTGTCCCCCAAGAGTGTGGGCTCTTTTGTCCTGCTCTGGGGGGTTCTGGCCATGGGACCCAGAGCAAGCGTAGTGGCTACCATGCTGGCCCCCAGCCCCTGTGAGCACCGAGGCACCGGCTCCCCCAGCCGGGGGGGGGGCGGGTCCTGATACCCAATTCCTCACCCTCCACCACCGCCCTCCCCCCCACACCTCCCATTGCCAGGGAGAGAGCCAGGTCCATCTTGGCCCCTTTCTAGGGCTGCATCCAGTGACTTGCAGATCAGGGCCCGTCCACCTCTGATCTGGAACAGCCCTGAAAGGCCTGCAGAGCCCCGGGAAGTGTGCGGGGCCTTCGTGGTACCTGGACCACAGCCCCAGCTTTCCCTCTGTCCACGACTCTTCCTTCTTTCCCTCAAAATCGATGATCACAGGCTTACTAGTCCTGCTACTGCTAGTAGTTTTCAGGGCATGCCTCCTCCTAAAATGTGACCTGGGAGTGGTAGGAAGACATCACCGGACACAGACCCACATTGTCATGGCAAAAAGTGGCACGATGGTGCCCCTGGCTCCAAGATCCATGCACAGAGGGACTCAGTCCCTGCATGCACTTTGCATGAATCCATTCCAGAGTCAGCCCTGATGGGCGGACCGTCGGTCTCAGCCTGGACTCAGGCCGAGCTCCTAAGTCTTATTGAGTGGGACACTTTTTCCTCCATCCAACACCAACACTGCGTTGTCAAATGCCAGCAGCTCAGATGACGAATGACAACAGGAGAGCAAGCTCCCAAGTGAGGGACATCCCAGGCTGGCCGCAGAGGCAGCCTGGCTCAGACGGCAGCTCCTTGCCAACAGATCTCATTAAGGGCCTCCAGAGTGACACCCGAGCCCGAGCTGTGTGAGTGGTGGGAGGCATTAGAGGGGACTTGGTCAGGCCGGAGGGTGAGAGTCCTGCGCGCGTTCTTCCCACTCGCCTTCCAGAAGAGCAGGGCCCATGGCATCTGCTGCCTGTTGTTAAAGGAAGAAAAACAGAGCCAGGCGCAGTGGCGCACACCTGTGATCCAAGTGACTCGGGAGGCTGAGGCAGGAGGATCGCGAGTTCAAAGCCAGCCTCAGCAACTCAGGGAGGCCCTAAGCAACTCAGTGAGACCCTGTCTCTAAATAAAACACAAAATAGGGCTGGGGATGTGGCTCAGTGGCCGAGTGTCCCTGAGTTCAATCCCTGGTTCAAAAAAATAAAAAAATAAAGAAAAACAAACGAATCACTGACCTGTGTGAGAATGCGGCAAATTCCACTCAGAACCACGCATGCAAGGACAGGGACAGGAACCAGGCTCTGCCAGCGGGTGGGGTGGGAGAAGCTGGCTGGACTCCCACTGCGAGCTGCTGGGTGGGGTAGAAAGTCACTGGGACGCTGGGGGAGGGGGTTCTGGCTAAGCCGACCAGACAGGGTCCCTGCTGAAGGCAGCCCAGGGCGACCAGACATCCCTAGGGATGGCGGAGAAAGGAAACCCACGCAGTTATTGGGGGTCCCACTAGAGTGACTGAACAGGGCTTTAGCTGAACCTGGGTTCTAGATGGAAGTTCTCGATGACCCAGGAGAAGGTTCCGGACCTGATAGAGTCGGACCTGCGGAGAATCTTGTTTTCAGCTTCTCCCTTGGGGATTTCCCACGGACTGGGGCTGGCTGAAGGGGCAGGGTCCAGGAGGGAAGGCCCTGAGCCTGCAGGGGCTGGCCCGCTCCTACCTCCCAGGGCAGCCTGCCCGGAGCTCACGGGTACGGGTGCTTGAAAAGGGCTGGGGGCAGGGCAGCTCCCACAGGGCATGGAGATGCACCCGCCGCCTGCCCAGCCCCTCGGTCCACCTCCGCGGAGGCCTGTTTTGCGGAGGACGTGCGAGAATTGATGTGAAGGACAGGTGCTGAGGCTATCACGGGTGTGACTGCCCCGTGTGGGACAAGGACCTTGGAGACGTGGACGGCTCGTCTGAGAAGTGCAGTGCAGAATTGGGCCTGAAGGCTCAGGGGACCTGGAGGTGGCCAGGATGTTTGCCCTCCGGTTTCTGCCGCTGTCCCTCCCCCCAGCCAGGGCCTGCGCAGGCGGAGGGAGGGCCGGGTCCTGGAGGGGAGCGTTTGCATGACAAATAACCTTCCGCCACTCGCCTGTTTTTGCAATTTAAAAAGTTGCTTCTGAATGAGTAGCTTGGGCTTTATCGTCCCCTTCACAAAGTTTGTCACCTAGGATCTGAGAGAAATCACATTCGTGGCCAGGCCCTGGGCCTTCGTCCTCCTGCCAGCCCACCCCACGAAGACCAGACCGTCCAGGGTGTTGAACGGGAGAGGCAGTGGGCGCGCCTCTGTGAACAGCAAGTTCTTCCAGACTCAAACCCAAGTTTTTCCACAGGTATTTCTCGTCATAAAACATGCTTAATTTTTTCATGCTTCCCCGCAGTTTTTTTTTTCTAGCTAAAATGCATGCAAATAACTTTTTCTGAAAGAAGTCTGGGCTGCCTGCAGCGTTAGGGACGGGAGCCCCATCTGGTCCGGGACCCCCAAGGCAGACGCTGCTCCCGCTGAGAACTTCCACCCCGCCCCCTCTGGCCAGGTCAGGAAGTCTCCCGTGTTTTCCTACCTGGTAGTGGATGGCCCGAGGCGTCCATAACACCCTTGAATCTCTACCCTGGGAAACAGGATCCAACCTGCAGAGCCGGAGGGCCGCCCAGCTCTGGGCGGAGCAGGCCTGCCTTGAGGGCTGGCTGCGCTCCTGCCCCCAGTTGGACCAGCGGCAGCCGGTCCCTGCTACTGTCAGGGTGTCCCGCTGGGCTCCAGGTCCTTGCTGTCCCCATCAAAGAGTTGAGGGAGACCCACAGAAGAACCAGGCCAAGTGCAGGTTCTCTGCAGGCGAAGGGGGAAGCAGGCTCCTAAGGTAGAGCAGAGTGGGCGGAGCAAGGGACTCGGCTCGGGTCGGGTCCTCTGCGCTGGGCTGTGGCCTCGGACCTGACTGAAGCCTCGACCCGTTGGCCCCCCTGGTCACCTTAGGCTACCCGATTAGAATTCTGTCCGAGCTCCCCACTGGTGACTTCAGGAAACCCAGTGGAACACTGCCCTCTGTGACCGGCTGGCAGCTTTGGCTCCATGGAAATGTCACAGGCCAGGCTACCTCGGCAATGACAGCAGACTCCATTCTGCTCAAGACTCCATGTTGTGTAGGAAATGCTTCTCCCCTGGGAACACCCTGCCTGCCTACCCATCAACAGTTACCTAGCATGACATGTTCAGCAATGCAAAATGACAATTCTTGCATGATGAAAAATTGTTTTATTTTTGATCCTATGTCTCCTAAGTGATGCGCCACGTTGACGGTGATGTCAACAGTGATTGTTTGGGTGTTATAACTATTCTTTATTTGTACCGAGGTGTTATACTTCCCAAAAAGATTCTCCTGTGCCATCAGGAGAGAGTCAGCCCCACCCTAATCCCCTCTCCCTAAAGCCCAGCCCTATAAAAGTTGGCAATGACACAATTAACGTGCAATTTCCCTGCACCCCACTTTTAGGAGTAAGGGCCATCGTCGCTGGCCAGCTAAAATAAAGGCTTCTCTTGGCTTTACGTGATCGGCTTGGATGATTTTGTTTTCTTTGGGTACAACAGAGGTAGGGTCATTTTGACCCACGTCCCCCTCTGCTGATGATCTCATGGAGTTAGTTTGTAGTCTGAGTCACAGCAACACACTGACGATCGATGTCACTTATGGTCTAAGAACCCCTGCAACCCTGTGGTGGGGGCTGTTCTCCCAACAGCCATTTCTGGGCGTTGGGTGAGACCGTCAGCCGACAGCTAATAACGACTCTCAGATTAGGACGTGGCAGTGGTGATGGTCTGCTCTTCAGTCACGCCCCACAGCACCCACTTTACTGCACTGGTCATTTTAAAATAGTGAACCTGTGGCAGGAGGCGGTTGTCATGGTGATGGGACGTGGCTCCCTGTCGTGTCTCTCAGGGACTCCCTTCTTACACCTGCTCTGCCATCCGGGCTCCTGAATGAACCCAGCAGCTCCTGTCCTCGGGCACAAGGCGGCCACAGCTCCTCTGCGCTGAGTCGCCACGGGCAGTGTCCAGGCGAGCAGTCAGCCTGACTGGTAGGGAGGCCGGATCCCTTGCCTGGGACCCTCCACGTGTGGGCACGGGGCACACTGAGCATAATCTGAACATGCATGCACATGTGTGCACATGCATGTGCGTGCCTCTGTGTGCGCACTGGGGCGTGGCGTGCATACATGGAGTGAATGTGTGAGGGTAAGTATACGTGTGTGTATGAGTAATTTATTTTTCTCACTGGTTTTTTGGAGCCATGGCTGCTCTACAAACTGTCCTTCAAACAGGAGCCCAGAAGCCACCCAGGCCCAGGCCCGGAGCGGGTTGTCTGCAAGAGGTCGCTGCACGCTTCCCACTGCCTTCACCACCATGGCCAGTGGCACCTTCCAGGGGACTTCCGCTGGGAGGGAGGCCTCGGGAAACACTTTCTGCTGTGCTTCCCTGTGTCCCCAGAATGGCGTGTCCCCTATGCTGACTTGGGAGGTGGGTCTTTGGGAGGTGAGTGAGAGTGGTGCCCAGCATCAGTGGCTCTGCAAGAAGAGGAAGAAGCCCAAGCTGTGCGTCTGGGGGGTCTGCGTGTGACACCCTCCGCCAAGTCACGATGAGCCACACACTCTGCCCGGAAGCCTCCAGAACAGCAGGCACGTCCCCGACTGCTGTGCATGAAGTACCCAGTCTCAGGCGCTGTGTCTCTGCAGCTGGGAATGGACTAAGCCAGCCACTGGCTCTTGAGCAAGAAGCAGCAGCAGGTGCCCCAGAGCCCTGAATCCTCACCGCCCCACCCCGGGCTGTCCCAGGGCGACCCGCCCCATGTGCCCCGCAGGTTCCCTCCTCCCTTCCCGCCCGCCCCAGCCCCCAGCACTGCTGGGATTCGGCCCTACAGCTGACTAGTTACCTGGTTTAACCCTGGAGTCCTCCTGATACCTGGGGAATCTGTGTCTGACAATATTAGACCATTTTAAGTAAATATACAGTGATAAATTACTCAGTGAAACTCATAAAGAAAATAAAACAGCGCTTCTGCCACAGAATTACTTCATCATAAAATAAGCAAATTATATATATCCGGGTTGTTGCCAACAACAAGGGAGAAACTTGCAAACTATAAAGAGCTAAGCAAACACAAGGAGAAACTTGTAAACTACAGAGAGCTAACAAGCAAACACAAGAAATATTTCCTAAGGAATGGAGAATTCAACTATTATAAAAACAGCCTAGGGCTAGGATGGGCTGGACAGAGAGATCCACACCTAGGACTGCCATGTGTGGTTGAGTAGGTCATACACTGTACAAGTTCTCACAGTGATGTGCCTATCACATTTGTAGTGAGGATAGATGTGTGTATTTGACATAACAGTTTTCCAGCAGATACCAGAAGATGTCTAGTGAAAAGGGTGATTTATTCTAGTTCATAAGAAAATGCTGAACAAGCTCATGGGGCAGTTATCTATCTGTCCATGCCCCAGCTTAGAACACGGGAGAGACTGAACCTCACAGCCTTGCCATCTCCAGGTTTTGTAATGTGGAGTCAGTTTTATATCTTAACTGCTCTTTGGCTTGAATACATGGCTAGAGGCCAGAAATAGAAGCACCAACTTTTAAAAATACCTGACTTGACTACTGACTGACTGATCTGCTTACTAGTTTGGCAGGGCTGGGGCCAAACAGGGCCGGCTCACGCTGGGTGGGTATCCCACCCTTGAGCTGCATCCCCTCGGATTGATCTAGAACAAAGCTGTTGGTTGGTTGTAGTGGGTCAGGCCAGGTACAACATGTCCTAGAAACAACAGTTTAAAGATGTTTGAACTAATAGTCTAAACCTGGGGGATTTCACGATAAAATCCACCTCCCTAGTTTGTCTGTCTGTCTGTCTCTCTTTGGTACCAGGGATTGAACACAGGGGTGCCTAACCACTGAGCCACACCCCCAGCCCTTTGTCATATTTATTTAGAGACGGGGTCTCACCAAGTTGCTTTAGAAGCTAGTTAAGGTGCTGAGGCTGGCTTTGAACTCGTGATCCTTCTGCCTCAGCCTCCCGAGAAGCTGGGTTCCCTAGCCTGGCTTTAGAACTTGCCCTGTTCACTGGGCCTGGTTTTCAGCTGGTCATACTCAGGCTCAGCAGTGGCAGGCCCTGGGCAGTCAGCCCTGCATGGACCTGGAATGCCACCGCCCCAAGCTGTCCCTGAGGATACTGGGCCTGCTCAGCTAGGAGGTCCAGGAATTTCGTGTCCCTGGAAGGGACAGTCAGAGCTGCCTGCAAGCAAGCGCCTCCCCCCAGCGTCCCCCTGGCCTGTGATCCTCAGCCTGGGAGCACAGGACGAGTGCAGGGCCATCGCAGCCTGTGCTCGCTCGTGGCCCTGCGCTGCCCCTCCAGAGAGCACAGCAGCCTCTCCCGGCAGCCTCTGCCGGAGACGACGGCACCAACCGAACCACCAATAGCACCTGTGCAGGCCGGGAGGCCCAGGGGAACGCAGGAGTGGTGGTGAGGGGAGCCCGGCCACCCAAATAAAGCGGTGAGAGCGGCCCCGCCTCTGCAGGATGGGACACCTGGAAGCAGCACTCCGTTTGGGGGGCTCTGAGAAGACTCTTGGTGAGGAGCGCGTGGGCGCCTGCCCCCAGGTGTGTGGGGAGGTGAAGGGAAATGAGTGAGCCTGAAGCTCTAGTCCCCGCAGGGGAAGGTGCCCGTCACCTGGTGCCCAGCCAAGCCACGGGCGGCCAGGCAGAGCAGATGCAGGGAACCCCGGGCCAGGTCGGCCAGCAGCAGCCTCTGACCCGAGCTCCCTGCCCTGGGCTGGCAGGGGACGGAGATGGCCCCTCTCCCCATCTGCCACCGCCCCAAGCCCAGGGCCAGCTCCCACCTGCCTGAGGGAGGGGAGAAGAAGCACACAAAAGCATCCAGGCCCCAGGAGACCCCAGAGGACACCCACCCGCAGGACCAGGCAGCAGCAAGACAGTGAATGTCAGGGAGGTTTACAGGAGGCACTTACTGTCACACGGGAGTGACAAAGGCGTGACTCAAGAGAGTTGAGAATAATGTCATGTTGCCTTCAGGCCAGGAAACTGCAGAAGCAGCCAGGAAGGGCCAGGCAGGCAGCAGGGTCACAGGAAGGGACGAGAGCAGCTGGGGCCCGAGACCCCACCTCAACCAGACTGGAAGCCTGCAGGCAGCGGAAGCAGGCAGAGTGAGTGAGCCGCCGGGGAGGGTCCACGCTGGCCAGGCCAGGGCCAGGCGGAGGAGGCCCCATCCCAGGGGGCTGCCCCTCAGAGCATCAGACTTTGGGGCAGCTACAGAATGTTCTGGTCAGGAAAATGGAGACCTGACCCTTAATCACGTGTGCACATTCTGTGACTATGTACGTGTGCGCGTGTGTGTACGTTTACATGCATGTGTATACACGTGTGTTCACTTGTAAGCACATTCACGTGAATGTATGTGTGGTGTGTGTGTGTGTGTGCGTGCACAACACCTCTCCTGATTCTCAATCTTCTTTCTAGGTAAGAATGGCCTAGAAAGCCAGACTTTAGCTAGGCATGGTGGCACACCCTGCAATCCCTGCCGCTTGGGAGGCTGAGGCAGGAGGATCTCCAATTCAAAGCCAGATTCAGTAACTTGGCGAGGAACTAAGCAACTTAGCAAAACCATATCTCAAAATAAAACCTAAAAAGGACTGAGGATGTCTCTCAGTGGTTACAGGTCACTGGGTTCAATCCTTGGTACCAAAAAAAAAAGAAAGCCAGACTTTAGAAAAATGCAGGTTCCTGGGCTCTGTCCCGGAGCTGGAGGCCCAGAGGAGGTTAAGGACAGTGGGGCATGAAGGGTTATGGAAGATAATATCCTATAAGATCACTCCCCAAGAACATGGAGGGACGGTGTGGCTGGAGAAGTGGGAAAGGAACAGGGCTAAGCATTAAACCTCTCCCAGTGCATTCCTGATAACAATGGGCCCTAAAGGAAAAGGGCGGATATGGAAAGCCAGGCCCTACACCTTGACCTTCCCCATGTCAACCTAATCCTGAATGACAATGGGCTGGAGTTGAATACTCATCCCTCAGGTTCTGGTTTTAACCTGCACAACTAGCCCCTGATTGGTCCAAACTGCATGTACACAATGATTCCATCATCTTCATACCCTATAAAATCAGAATCCCCCTGTAACTGGGGGCCATTTTCCCAAACAGAAAGTGGACCCAAATGGCGCCCGAATCTGTGAAGGAATAAGGGCGTCTGAATCAGTGGAGATCTGCCTCCCGTCCTTTTTTTTTTTTTTTTTTGGAACCAGGGGTTGAACTCAGGGATACTCGGCCACTGAGCCACATCCCCAGCCCTATTTTGTATTTTATTTAGAGACAGGGTCTCGCTGAGTTGCTTAGGGCCTCGCTAAGTTGCTGAGGCTGGCTTTGAACTCGCGATCCTCCTGCCTCAGCCTCCCAAGTCGCTTGGATTACAGGCATGCACCACTGCGCCCGGATGCCTCCCGTCCTTTTGCGCTTACAGGGTGGACCTCACTTTGCACCTCTCCCAGAGGCCTCTGGGCTCAGGGCATGGGAGGCTGTGTGGCCTCGGGCAGGCTGAGAAGTCAGGTGTCACCCAGAAGGCGAGGGCCAGCTCAGCATTCAATGTTCCTGGGGTGGCCTCACCCTCCCACAGGGAGCCACCTGGGCAGCTGGTCCAGGCTGTGCCCAGGCATCCCCTGCAGGGCGTCTGGGCCTGTGGGTAGCCTGGGATGGGGTGCGCCCGTGACCCCCAGCCCCTGCCCTTTGCTTTCACGGTGGTGGATGGGGGCCTCACTGTCCTGCCCTCAGAGGGTGATGACCTACTGCCACCTTCTCTTTCGAGGCAGCCTGCACATTCCCTCCACTGCTGGCTATTTGCCTTCTTTTAAGACTGGCTGCAAGGCTCGATCTCAATCTCCAGACTAGGAGGGTTCAGAGCTTGATCCTGGAGGGCAGGGAGGGCAGGGAGGGCCGGAACAGCTCCGAGTGGACTTAGTGCCCGGGAGGAGTTTGGAGGAGTGCCCATCCAGTGTGACAATGTCCTAGGTGGGTCTGGGTGACATAAGCCAGGAGAGGCCCTGCCTCTGTCTCTTCCTCTTTCTCCAGAGACTTCAGGCTTTGGCACGGGTTACCGAGAGGTGGACCATGAAGAAACGGGGCCTGCCACCACTGCCGGGGAGGACGTGGGTCATTGTCCTGGACTCTCTCCACCATCAGCAAAAGGACAGGATCCTTCATTACAGAAGAGCCCGCGGCCTGTCTGCTGCTGACTCTGCTCCACGGCTCTGGGCTTCTATATTCTTGCACCTGCACCCAGAGCTTGCTGTCTTCTTGGATTTCTTTTATTAAATCAATTAAAACTCTTCTAAAAATAAAAAATACATTCAGGCTGTGTCCTTTGCCACTGGGTTTGCACTGACGCTGTGCTGCTGGATTCGAATTTTAAGTCCTAAGCCTTATTCGATGTTGCTCCCCACTCCCGCCCAGTCTGCTGTCCCGCAGGCTCAGCGTGGAGACTCAGAGGGAATGACCGGGAGCCCCGAGTGCACATCCACAGGTCCTCGGTCTCCCAGGGGGCGATGCAGTGGAAGCTTGCACACGGCCCGCTGGAAGCAGAGCAGGACACCGAGAGGCCTCGCCTGGGCCAAGTGGTGGACGGCCTGGAGGACAGTCACAGCCAGCTTGTGGGGGCTGCTGAGCATGGTGGGGGTGACATGCAGAGGACAGGATGCTCAGGAGGGACAGGAGCAGAATCCGGTAGGTCGCCTCCCAGGACAGCAGCTGGGGACGGTGTGGCTGCAGAGGCCTAAGAGGATGGTGGCTTGAATGTGCCCCCGGAGTCCCTGTAGGGACACTTAGTCCCTGCTGTGAGAGACCAGACCACACACATCTGTGTGCCTCCACAATGTCAGAATTTATTGATAGCAGGCTCACACTCTCACCAATGGCCATTCACCAAATCCTCCCGGTCACCTGGCAGTCAGCTGGGCAAACACAGGCTCTTCCAACCCAGGCCTCGTCTCTGATATCTGGAACACTCACGTCACACATCGCACTCCGCACAATGACATACAAATAGGCCACAGGAGGCCAAGAAAGGGGTAAGGTGGCCGCAGGCCACAGGACCCTGAGCCCAAAGCACAGGCAGAGAGAGAGGCGACTGCAGAGTCTGAGTCCCTGAGGGGCCGGATTGTAACAAACCAGCTCTGCAGAGCTGCCCAAGCAGAGGGTCTGGGTGGACGGAGCTTCAGGTTCCCAGCGTCAGCTTGGAGGGAGCCGTGTGTGCTGGTTACAGGCAGGAGAAGGCACTCTGCTGAAACTCAAGGGCAAGGATTCAGAGGTCCATCACTGCGGCAATTTCCTGGGCAAGGCTTGTGGTAAGAGACCAGGAGACATGGTCAGAGGACTGCCATGCCAGCATGAGGGACTCCTTCTTTTGCAGGTCTTAGGAGAAGTTGGTAAGCTCCTTGTCTGGTGTTCCTGCCATGATTTGGGATGTCCCTGTGTCCAGGTGCTCCTGATTTCGTTGGATAAGTTGGTACTTGTAAGTTATTGTGCCTTATGGTGGTTGTGTCCTTGTACAAACAGGTGTGGAGTCACCTACCGTGGCACCTGTGCTCAGGACGGAGCAGCTCATGGAAACCGCTGCTTTACAGAATGGAGGGACCCGGGTGAGGCCAGCCTGAGGGCTGCAGTTCTATGTGACATGGAGCAGCTCAGGGCACGGCAGGGCCTGCTGTCCGCAGTCCCAGGGCGACAGTGTGGAGCGCGGGCCTTTAGGAGCAGATGAGGTCTCGCAGCTCAGCCCTCAGGATTGAGGTGGGAATCTCAAGAGTGAGTTTGTTCTAAAAGTGGGATCGACTCTCCTTTTCCCTCCCACTTCACCCTCCACCTTCACATGGAGTGATGCGGCAAGAGGGTCCTGCCAGAGGGTCCTGCCAGAGGCCGGGCACTGACTTGGACTTCCAGCCTCCACAACGTGGGAAAGAAGTCTCTGCTCTTCTAAGCCACGTGTCGGTCCCTAGCAGCACAAACAGACCAAGACAGTAGGAGAGGCGGGGAGAAAGCAGAGGACTTCCAGGGACTGGCCGCAGCTCTTTACTCAGGAGATAGTTCTGCGGGGCACAAAAGCCCCCTGAGGCCAGATGCCGCCCCTGTGGTGCCCCATCCCAGAGGTTCCAGCCCTGAGAGTGGGGAGGCCGTGGCGGGGGGCTTGCTGATCTGTGTGCTCTGCTCAAATTGGTCAAAACTCTGATTTTCAAGCCAGACAGCAGGTGAAACCCTGGCCCTGTCCTTCTAGAAGTCGTTGAACTCTCCAAGCCTCAGTTGCCTCATCTATGATATGGGATGAACAGTGTCTGTCCCCACAGGATCGTTCTAAGTGTGGGACCTGAGAGCGAAAAGGACAGCTCCGCGCTGGCTACAGGCTGCAGGCTGCAGAAGCCGAGCTGCTCGCTTGAGCCAAGCCCGGGGCCATCACGATCCTTCCCCAAAGGTGGACGGAGATAGAGGGCTTTCCACCCTGGGACGGTAGCCCTGAAGACGCCGGTCCTCACCTGCAAGGGCGGGGGCTGAAAGAGCCTGGGGAAGTACAATGGCCACTCTCAGGACAGTAGCCGTGGCTGTGTTCTGGGCGTTTCCCTGGGTGTTGGTGGGTTTTAAACTCTAGTCTCACCCACAGTGCGGATGAGGGGGAGGACTGGCCCTTGCACTGGACCCTGCCTAGGACCGGCTCCCGGGGCCCAGGAAGAGGCATGTGAGGGCCCCAGGGCTGCTGCTCCCACAAACCCATAAGATGGTGCTGAGCGAGCCCGAGACATCAGGGGAGGGTGGGGAGGCCTCGCTGGCTCTTGTCCAAGGGCAGGAAGACTGTGAAAGCAACAGGGAAGACAGAGTTACGACCCACGCTCTCAAAAAGTACAGACCCCACCAGGCGGAGAAGACAGTCCGGATGATTCTTCAAGTAAACGTGGAGATGAAGCAGGCTCCAGTGTCCCCTGATCCGGGAACGTCATCTCCGTAGGCTGGGAGCAGCACGGCAGGGACGGATGGGCTCCTGGTTGTGGACTGCGTGGTGCCAGGGGCTGGGCCAGGGTTCAGGAAGGGGTGGGTGCTGAGGCCATGTCCCTGGACCCCTTCACTGTAGTCAGGCTGGGCACCCAGATGGCCAGGGAGACCGTATGAGCCAGGAGTCCTTGGCTGGCCAGAAAGCTGGGGCTGTGGGACCCTCCAGCCATCCACTCACACCCAGAGGCCACCACAGGAGTAGCCGGGTCCCTGCACTTCCAGCGTGGTTTCTAGGACTTGCGGGAAGCAGGCCAGGGGTAGGGCTGTCAGGAAGAGAGCAGCCTGCACTGTCCCTCGAGGGGGCTGGGCTGGCAGTGGGACCGGGGCTCAGGGTAAAGCAGGAGAGCAGCAGGAGTCTGGCCTCTGGGAGGGGCACGAGCAAGGAGAGGGAGCCTGAGCCCTGCTGGAGCCCACACGCCCCCGCAGTGACCCACAGGGTTGGTGGGGCCGAGCCCCGCACTCATTCCACCTGGGGGGCGTGGAAGGTGGTGGTTTGCGTCCACTCGTGGGGGGGGGGCTGTTTCTCACCACCTGCTGGGGAAGCACTTTTCCTCTTCCCTCCTCACCCTGTGGTCACCCAGAGCCTGGCTGCACCGGTTTTTCCAGTTGGACTGGACACGCTGCCCTGGGCCTGGAGGAGAGAACGTTTCCTGAGGCACATCTTGGCGGCCACTGGGAATGTTGGCTGCCACATCAATGGCCCTGTGCATCTGGACCTGGTTCCAAGCCCCTCGCACCCTGGTTCCAGCAGAGCAGCCATCTGCCAACCACGGGGTCCTTGGCCCTGTCCCATCTGGGCAAAGCGGGGATTTGGTGACCCTCTCGTCCTACCTCACGTCTTTGTGCCAATGGTCACATGAAATGACAGATCTGACCATACTTCAAAGAGAGGAGAAAGCACTAAGCCAGATGCCCAGAGCAAAACCAAAGCCACAGGCCCAGGCCGGGCACAGGGGTCAATAGGGTACCCTGCTGTCTCCTCAGGCTCTTCCCCATCAGCCAAGGCAGGGCAGCCTGACCACAGGCCCTGGCGTCCAAGCGTGTGTACAAAGTGCCCGTGCAGGTCTTGCAGAGGATGAAGTTTCGACAGTTTGGGGACCTTCTTAAAAGGTAGGATGCATTCCGTGAGCATGGAAGAGAGATCAGTGGAGCCCAGGCGGAGGGAGGAGGAGGGATGGAAAAAGGGAGGATGGGTGGGAGGGTGGCAGGAATCTGCTCAGACCTTCCTGTGCACATGTGTGAACATGCCGCCCTGCAGACCACCCTGTGGGGGTCCATAGGGCTCGACTTCTTACAAAAGCCAGGAATAAATCAAGAAAGTCCAGAAGAGCAGAGAAAGGGATCGGGGAGCAAGGACGGAGGGAGAGGGGAGCACTAGGTGCTAAATCGGAGCAAACCATACTCCGTGCTTGCACGAGGACGTCAGAACGAACCCGACATTATTACAACTAAAACAAACCAGTGAAAAGCAGGATACAAAATCGCAGGCAGCAGAGCGTATGGAGAGCCCCGGCATCACCCATCCAGAGAAGCAGCCACGGCTTGACTCTGCAGCGCCTTCGAAGCTGCGTGTTGGCGCCCACTCCTTGCTCACTTCTCGCAGCAGCTATTTAAACAGCGGCGCTTCTCCTGAGTGGACGAAGGGCCCGTGGCCTCTCCTGTGCAGGGCAGCGTCGGGCTTCTACTCCTGCAGCCCACCTCTTGAGCACAGGCTTGCGTGTGCTGCGGGGAAGTGCCCGGCCCTGCACCTTGGCACCCCGGCTGCACCACGGATGCAGAAGCGCTCCTGGAGGCCATTCCCACCCCTTAGAGTGAATCACGCAGTCCCCACCTGACTGTAGACAACCGTTCCCAAAGTTGCTCACTGATCCCAACCCAGGTGCATCCCCAGCTCAGCTCCCCTGAGTGCCATCCCAGCAGAGATGTGCAGCAGCACTGTAGGAGAGCTGGAGAGGAGGGGGTGGAAAGGGTCATCTGCAGGACTGCAGACAAATACCTGACTTTGGCAATGTTTGCGAAGTGCCATGGCCAAGTGAGCTTCCTCCCAGAGCTTCCAGCTGCAGCTTCGTTAGCATGCAGGTAGACCCCCTCTGGCACCATCCTGGCTTCTCTGTAGGGCTGTGCAGTCTGAACGTATCAGAAGACAGACACTGAGTGTGTTAGTTAGCCTTCCATTACTGTGACAAAATACCGGAGATAATCAACTTAGAGGAGCAAAGGTTTGTTTTGGCTCATGGTTTCAAAGGCTTCAGTCTACAGTTGGCCCTGTCACATTTGGGTGGCAAGAATGTCTTGGTATAAGGTCATGGAGGAGGAAAGCTACTCAACTTACAGTGGCCAGGAGGCAAAGAGAGACTGAGGAAGGGACTGGGTTCCAATATCACTTTCAAGGGCACACCCCCAACAACCTAACTTCCTCTCTCTAGGCCCCGCCTCCTAAAGGTTCCACCACCTCCCATAGCACTGCAGGCTGGGGACCCAGCCTCCCACGTGGCCTTTGGGTGACTCCTACCCAAACCATAGCACCAGCCAGTGTGGGCCTGCTGGAAGGCCTTCTCCTGCAAAGTTCCCTCCTGGGTTCTTCGATGCCTGTCTGGCTTCTGCTTCTGCAGGCAAAGGGGAGGGACCTTCCCACCAGAGACGAGGTACCTCTGTGCCCCTGACTGCCTGCATGTCTCCACTGCCTCATGTGACTGTTCAGAGACAGGCACAGCTCGCTCATCTTCAGGGTCTCCCTCCCGTTTCTACCGAGACCAGGCAGCAGGCAGGTGTCACGACTCCAGGGTCTCTGGCCTGAGCTGTTGGAAGTAGCCATCGACTGAGAGGAGAGGGCAGGTGTGAGGGAGAGGGGAGCAGCTCAGACTTGGACAAGCACGTCTGCAGTGCGAGTTAGACACCCAGGCAGAGAGTCAGGAGGCAGCCAAACACCCACATTGGAAGGTGGACAGTGAGGTCTGGAGGGAGATGTGTGGGCATCACTGGCCTGTGCAAGAAGGGACACTGGTACTTGGAGCAAGTTAGGATGGGCTCACCAAGGAATGAAGCTGGGGAAAGGGCCCCAGAGGGAGCCCTGGGGGACAGCAGGGCTCTCTGAGAAGGGACAGGAGGAAAACCCAGCAAAAGGGTTGCCATGGACTGAATTGTGTCCCCAAGTCATACATGCAGCCCAACCCCCAGGACCCCAGTATGTGACTGTACTGGGGACAGGGCTTTAAAGGACAGATTGGTGTTAAATGGAGTCTCAGGGGTGGACACTCATCTGACGGACGGCACTTATAAGAAGAGGAGATCAGAAGGCAGATACCCACAGGGCCACCCTGGGAGGACACAGGGGACAGTGCTGTCTGCAAGCCAAGGAGAGGCCCCAGGAGGGACCAGCCTGAGACACCTTGACCTCAGCCCTCCAGCCTCCAGAGCTGAGAGAATAAATGTTAGTTGCTTAAACAGTCCAGCCAGTGGCCTTAGATACAGCAGAGAGCTGACCAACAAGGGGGCCCGTGGAGCTGGGGAAGCCATGTGACACAGGGGCACGTGGTGTCCCCGCTGAGGGTTCCAGTCAGATGAGGGCTGAGAGCATCCCTCCTTCCCAGGGAGCTTGGGATTATTTTTCTGATAGT
>JAJEJO010004024.1:68981-90148 GCA_020662805.1 Glaucomys volans
GTGGCGGAGAGCAGGATGGGGCCCTGCCTGGAGCCATGCCTGGGCCCCCCTCACTGGGTATCCAGGGACCTAGACGCCCCTGCGCCTGCCTCCTCTCTGCCTAGCTGATGGGCTGAAGCCCCTCACCTGGCCTCAGGCCCACCTCCTCCTCAGGGAGGCTCTCCCTTGCCTCTGCTGGGCCCAGGGGCTGTCTCAGTGGTTCCCACATCCTTGCAGCCTCTGTGAGGCTATGCTGACGTCTGTGTGGTGCCTCCAGGAGCCCGGCTGTGGCTCCCACCCAGGCGAGCCAGGTGTAGGCGGTGCCCCCTGGAGGTCTCGGCACCCCAGGTGCAGTGGTTTATTCCTGCAGGATTAGCTAACAGGCCCAGAGAGGGTGCGCCACCTCCGACCGTTTACAGCTACAGAAGCTGAGGCCTAGGGAGATCGGTACGTGGCCCAGTTTGAACCACTGAGCTGAAGAGTGTCCTTTTCTTAAATGGGATCTGGTTTAGGCTGAGTCACCTGGACGACTGACCCGCGACTGGCATCCCTTGGGGCACCTCAAACCCAGATCACTATCCAGAGCCTCCAGCATTGCCCTGGAGACGGGAACAGCCAGAAGCTGAATTCCCTTCTGTTTCCTGGGCAGCCATTCGAGGACAGGAAAAAACTCTCAAGACCCCCAGGAAAACTTATCAAGGGGACTGTGGGGACACCACTGTCCACATAGAGGCAGAGCAGGTCTGTGTCCTGCCATAGGAAAGCAGTGGGATGGTAGTTGAGGTGTAGGAGGCTCCATCTGCTTCTCCAGCAAAATAAATTAAAATAGAAAATTAAAATTAAACTTCGGCCTTGCCAATCAGTGTGCGAGTGCCACTTTAAGAGACTGGCATCCATGCTCAACGGGATTCTCTCATGAGCTATAACTACATTCCTTGTCAGTCTTTCACACTTGAGTGAGAATTACTACCACATTACTACCTGACCCCTGAAGGCTGGCTATATAAAAACAAAAGAAGGGTGAGGGCAGCTGGCTCCCTGGGGCTGAGGAGTTTTAAACACTGGGCGGGAAAGGAAGGGCCCTGTGCACCTGCAACCCTTGCTGGGTCGGCCCCGCCTTGGTCGTCAGCCCCAGAGAAGAAACCTGGTACCAGAGCCCCTTCGCTGCGAGCAGGAACTCAAGCGGAACGAGTCCAGCTCTGGGATTGGCTCCCTGCTGCCCCTCTCCTCACTGGGCAGACAGTGCTGCCAGTCTGGTGGCGACCAGGGACACGGGCATGTGTGATGGGTCCTCAGGGGACCTGTGGGGCTCAGAAATGCCTGTCGCCCACTCTGCACGGAAGCTCCCCACAGGGGCAGGGTGCTCCTCACTCGCTGAGCCATGTGTGACCAGTGGCAGAGGCTTGGCCAAGAGCCCAGGAGCCTCTGTCACAGTTCTCGCCCTGCCAGGCACTGCCAGGTCCCAGGACATCACCACCAGCCAAGAGGGAGTGACCTGCCTCTAGCTGTGCTTGCTGTGTCCCCACCTTTGGTGGCACCAGCGGGGCTGCCCTGCTCCTCTTCCTCATCTGTGCAGACTGCTGTGGGCCAACTTTCCCAGAGACAGGCCTTCCCCGCTGGCTGGCCTCTGCACAGAGCTCTGCCTGGATCTGAATATAACCGGAGGTTCCAGGCCGAGGCCACAGCCTTCCTAAAGGCCAATGATGGTGGAAAAGCCTGGCGTGGCCCCCGAGCGAGAGCGGCAGCTGAAGGGAGCAGGCCTGTCTGCTGTCCGGGCCAACAGCAAGGAGGAGGCAGGAGGAGTGCCTCCCTAGGGTGGGCCAGGGAGGGTCGGGGCAGCAGCCCTGGAAGGAAGGCCGCAGGCCTTGGGCCTCCGGGCATGCTCTGGAATCTCAGGAGCCTCCGGCCAGTTGACAGTACAGTTAACAGCATTGGAATTGTGACTTGGAGTTCCAGACAAGTTTACAATGCTCTAAGATGCCAGGTCATTTCACAGCCTCCGGTCCAGCAGCTGGCGGGAGGCTGGGGGCAGGGGAGCGCTCGTTTTATGGACTGAGCAGAGCAAACAGGCGCAGTCGAAGGAGGAGGATGTAATGTCACAACTGCTGCTTCCTGGCATGAGGCGGAGTCCACAGGATGGATTCTTCCAAGCCGGGCCCTTGGGCTTGTCCCCTTCCTCTCTGGCCTCCACCCCTGGAGCCTGCTGAGATGAGAGAGAGTGCAGAGGGCTCCAGGGAAGTGGGCGCCAGCCATCAAGAGGACCAGCGGAGCTGGGGGCAGCAGGGAAAGGAAGTGCCGGCCTGCACCCAGGCCAAAGGGAGGACAGGTTCCAGGCTGCTCCGTGGTCACCTGGCCCTCAGGTGCACCCCAAGCACAGGTGGGCTTCTCAGACACCCCACTGAGCCCATTGGCCCCTGCACATCACGGACTGCTTCTCCTAATCAAGCCTAATGGTCGCCCAGCTTGCTCCAGTCCTGATACCTGCTCAGTCTCAACAGCCTCCTGGGACACCCAGGCCACCCAGCCTGCAACCTAGTGGCAGAGGTGCCGGTCTGGATGGGGCGGGAACTCTGTTCACCTGTGAACGTGAAGCTGCACAGAGCTGAGCTGGAGACAAGGCACAGCACCAGGTCCTCAGGGACGTACGTGGAGAGCGCCCCAGGCAGGGAGCTGACGTCCCCAAGGCTGTCCATGCCAGGTCCACCCTATGAGCAGGGGCCACGGCCATAGGGGCTCCTAAACCGAGCCTGGAGCCTGGTGGAGGAAAACTCTATGGTGAGAGTTCTTAACCTCCATGGCCCAAGTTCACTGTTAAGTGGTCCCAAAACCCTCCAGCAAGAAAGCTGAATTTGAAGTGGGACTATAGCCCCTGGGCCGGGCGGGTGTGTAGTGAGCTCTTCCTGGACATTGTGTCTTCAACTCAGGCTTCAAAACTCTTCAGCTCCTAGAATATTGAGCAGTTCATGGTTAAAAACAGTCACAACTGCACAGGAAGCCACTGAGAAGGGCAGGCCGCAGGCTCAGACGGGCAGAGGCCTTAGACCTGAGGACCCCAGAAGTCCAGGTCCGCTTCCTCTGCAGTGAGAGAGGCTGAGGATTCGGAGCCGACCAAAAACAATCACGCAGATTTGACAGAGTGAATGGATTCTCCAGAAATCAAAATGATAATAATTGGAACTTAGAACCCAATTATGGCAGAAAAGCAAAAACCCTTCCTTAGGTTCCCAGGTGATAAAAGGAAAACGGGGAAAGTCCCCACCGGCAAACCCACAGTTGCCATTATCTCCAGCAAGAATCATCAGTGGATGTTGAAGTTAAAGTGCGATAGGGAACTGGGTGCTTGCGTCATTCAGCTCTCCAGGGCGTGGGCGGGTGGGGCAATCTGCCTTTATTGCCAAGAAACCAATCCGACGCACGCTCCCAAGTGGAGGGCAGCCTGCCTCTCAGCTAGAGGTCATCTTGCATGGGCGTCCACTAGGGCAGGACCAGGATGGCACCACCATGGCTGGGGTCTGTGCACTTCTCCCAGAACGCTGGACTTGACCATGAGGAGCATCAGAAAACCAAATGGAAGGACCCTTTACCAAAGAGCCAAGTGCCCAGAACAAAGAGAGGCCAAAGAGCTGTTCCAGACCAGAGGACCAGAAGAAGACACCCACGGGACCGTGGCAGCCTGTGAGCCTGTGAGCGAGGTCTGAGGTGGGACAGCAGCCTCCTGGCTCTGCTGGTGCCCGGGACTACGGGACAGGTCACACCAGGTGTCCCAGCAAGGATGGGTGAGGTTCTGGCACTGCAGCTGCTGTTCCCCTAAGTCTGAAATTATTTCAGAATGAAAAGTTAAAAGGTCAAAGCACCGACAGTAAGCTAAACGGTTAACACCAGCAACAAACTTCCCCAGAACACAGCCCAGAAAGACACAAGAGACTGCCCGCAGCAGGAAAGTGGGAGGGACTCTGAAGGCACCCAACCTGCAGCCCAGCAGGAGACAGTAGAGAAGAGGGAACCTCGTGATGCTGAGAAGATAATGGCTGAGAACTCTCTGGGATGTCCAAAGACATCATATCTTAGATCCGGGAAGCTCAGTAATGCTAAAACAAAATAAGTGAAAGAGAACCCACATCTGAGCACCTCCTAGGGACATTTCAAAGCACGGAAACGAAAGGGAGGATCACCAACACAGAACTAGGCTCCAAGGCAGGGCCGGCCCTCCACCACCTCTCACCAAAAAGACAAGGGCTCGCACGGGAAAGGAGGGCGGAACACTTTGACTCACAAGCAATGAGACTCGTCCGTAGAAAATCCTATGACACCCAAGTGAATGAGCTCGTAGAACCCGGAGGTATGTTTAAGAAGGCCGAGATACGCAAACTCAGCATTTAAAAAATCAGCATTGTTTTGTTAGCAAAGAAAAATGCTGAAAGACCTTTTAAAAATATTGTGTACAGCAGTATCAATGACCAAGGACACAGAGATGAGTTTATTAAACATTTATAAAAAATTTCACTGAAAACTACAAATCAGCACAGAGAGACAGGGTCTAGACAGGAGGTGGAGCAGCCGCGGCTCACGACAGTCACTCGGAAACAGTAGTACAAGGTGCCCCAGATTCATCCCCAGATTCAATACAAACCAAAACAAAATCCCAGCAAGACATTTATTGTACAATCTTTCAAATTCATTCTGAACTTCACTTGGAAATGCAATCGATCCAGAATAATGACAACAAAATGAGAACACAAAAAATTGGGAAACCCACGCTACTTCACCTAAAAGTTACGGTCCTAAGGCCCGAGTGGTATCGCCTGAAGGATGGATAGATCGATTCAGGGCGGAGGAGGGCCCAGGAATGGACCCACACCTACCTGGCCAGTTGATTCTGATGAAGTCAACAAAGCATTTCAAAGAAGAGAGAAAAGTTGGTCATAGATGAAGCTGGAACAAAAAGATACCCACAGAGGAAAAAAAAAAGTTGCCCTTCCCTGTACTAGAGGCAAAGATCAATTTACAGGGGATTATTGACTTCAATTCATAGCACTAGCCAGGCGTGGTGTCGCACTCCTGTAATCCAAGTGACTTGGGAGGCTGAGTCAGGAGGATCGGGAGTTCAAAGCTCTAACCCCTGGAAAACTTCTTGGCAGATTCTTATAAAGTTAAATATTTACAGCTCAAAGCCCTGGTAATTCTACTCTTGGGTAGTTTTCCAAAATAAACAAAAACTGAAAGAAAAAAAAAAAACCTTGTATGTGGCTATTCATAATAGTTGCGGCCTATTGGACAAAATTAGAACCAATCCCAATTTTTAGCAGAGGAAAAATGAAAAAGCAATTGGGAAATAACCAGACAATGGAAATACCAGTCAGAAATAAAAATAAGCAGACAACTGGCTGTGGACTGGATGTCATGTCCTCCCCTACAAATGCCTGTGTTGAAGCTCTAACCCCAGGGTGGTGGCATCAGGAGGAGGAGCCTAGGGGAGGTTAGATGTCATGGGGGTGGAGCTCCCATGAATGGGGTCAGCGCCTTATAAAGGGGGCCCAGGGCGCTCTTGATTTTCCCATGGGGGGCCCACTGAGAAGGCGGCCATGTGCAGATGAGCCCTCACCAGGAGCTCAGCTACGCTGGCCCCTTGATCTTGGAGCACTAGTTTCAGAACCAAGAGAAATAAATGCTTTTATTTAAGCCCCTGGTCTATGGCCTTCTGCTTCAACAGCCTGAAGGACTAAGCCACCGTGCACACCTACGAGGACACGGTGAGGCTCCAGAATGGCCTGCTGAGTCAGCGCGCGCCGTGCGCGTCCCCCGGGTGCTGCGCTGAAGCGGGTGCAGCGCTGCGTGCTGTCTGGGGCCCCTTGGGCTGACCTAACCTAACAGTACCGCTTGGTTCCGGAGGCTGGAAAGTCCAAGGGCATGACACCGGCATCTGCCGGGAGCTTCCACACGGTTGTCGTCCATGGCAGAGGCAGAAGAGTGAGAGACACGAGGGCGCAGCCAAGGGGACCCAGCTCACGCTCATACAAACCACTCCCGCCACGTGGCCTCAGCCTTCATGCTGGTGGAGCCTCGTGACCTAAACCTGCTCCTTAGGCCCCACCGCCCGCCACAGCTGCTCTGGGGCTTAAGTTTCCTACATGTGAACTTCGGAGAGACACCTTCAAACCATAGCAGTGGTTGCCTCTTGGAGGGGCACAGAGACTGCCTGGGGAGGCGCAGGGATCACTGGGGCCTGACGAAACTTCCTGCATCAGGTCTCTGCCTGGGGAGGGGTCATGTGCTCCACTCCCCTGCTGCCGGGGATGGTGCAGCAGGCTTCTCTCACCAGCCCTTCCAGACGTGGAACTGAGCGGAGGCTGCTGGGGCTTCAGACCATCACTAGTCAAACATGAAAATAGAAAAAGTGCAAACTCTATTACACATCCACTGTGATGCTTAGCACCTATGCATTTCACTCTAGGTAAACTATCTTTGTTCAAAAAAAAAAACTAAAAAGAGGAAAAAAGTAGATAAAGCAAAGACAGAACCAGAGAAAATGCAATAGCAGCTTCCGAGTTCCGAGGGAAACACCCGGCAACCTGTTATTTTATACCCAGCGAAGATGGCCTCAGAAACAGGTGAAATATTCACACTCAGATGAACACAGACGGGAAGAACTGACCACCCACAGGGCCTACGGGAGAAACTGAAATGCATTCTTCAAGAGGAAAGCAAACCTTTCCAGACAGAGGGCGGCAAACTCAAGAAGTAACGGTGGGTGGACAGTGTGAGGAGGGTGAACCCTCAGTGCCAACTGCACGAACAGTGACAAGTGACAGCTGATTTGTAGGGTCTCAAGCAGGAAAAAACCCCAAACTCAACATCACACAGCAGTGAAGCCCTGTGTCTGTCTGTCTGCCCCCTGCCGAGGGCTGCCCTGTCAAGCAGTCGAGGGGAGAGCGGCTCTGACTCTGTGTGCTGCCCTCTGCGTGGACCCCAGGAGAGGAGCAGCTGGACCATACAGCTGTGTGCGTTTAACCTTTTTTTTTTTTTTTTAATAGATTTTGTTTAAAAAAAGGAAAAAAGAAAAAAAAAAAAAAACTGAGCAACTAGTATAGAACCGGCCCGTCCACCTCCCCTGCACTCAGCTGGCCTCCTGGTGGGGATCCAGGACGGTAATCAGCAGAGCAGGACCCCTCGCCTTCGGACCCACCCCATCACCCTGAGCCCGGAGCCTGCAGGAGGGGTCCCTCCTGGTGCTGCAGGTTCTGTGGGGCTGACCAAGGCGGGCGACCTGCTCCCACTTGCAGCGTCACCCAGAAGGACCCTCGCTGTCAGACCTCTGTCCTCACCCACTGGCCCCTCCCTCCTGCCTGACCCGGCAACTACGCGGCTTTTCATTTTCCCCATGACCTTGCCTTTCACAGAGCTGGGCCCGCACGGCGGGCAGCCTTTGCTTCCTTCCACTGGCTGCCATGCGTCTGAGTTTCCTCCACGTCTTCTCATGACTTGGTGGCCCATTTCACTTAGTGCTAAGTGACTTCCCGTGTCGGGATCTACCACAGCTTGCCCACTCTCGCACCGAGGGTGTTCCAGGGGCGTCGAGCTTCAGCAACGATCAACAGAGCTGAAGGCGTCTGCGAGCGGGGAAAGGCCCCGGCGAATGCGGCGCGGCTGCGCAGGTGGCGAGAACCTCCGCCGTGCTCCCCGGAGGTGGTGCCATCCTGCCTTCCACCAGCAGGGCGGAGCTCCTGCTGCTCCCCGCTCCCCGCCTGCGGTGCTGTCAGCGAGGCTGGGCAGGACCTTCGGCTCCTCGGTGATGGGGTCGCGTCATTGTTTTAGTGCTTCACCTTTCAGGACTTGGTGGAACTGCTTCCCAGGGTGGCGGGTCACTTCACACTTGCCCAGCGAGGCTGTGAGTGGCGGCTGCCTCCCTCCCTGCCAATACCTGGCGTGCTCATTCTTTTTCTTTTTCTTGATTCATTGTACACAAATGGAGTAACTTTTCATTCCCCTGGTTGTGCATGCTGTAGCGTCCCTCCATTCCTGTAATCAGAGCGTACATGGGGTGATGATGTTCGTCTCATTGCACCATCTTTCCTTCCTCCCCCTCCCCGCCCTCATTTCCCTCTACACAATCCAACGCTCCTCCATTCTTCTCTTACCCCCTTCCCCCCGTTATGTGTCAGCATCTGCTAATCAGAGAAAACATTCATCCCTTGCAACATATTTTAAATCAATAAGATGATATAAATGAACACACACAGGACTGCATGTTACGATGGCGGTGGGCATGGGGGTGCACACTTGCAATCCCAGCAACTCTGGAGGCTGAGGCAGGAAGGCTGAAATTCAAGGCCAGACTCAGTAATTTAGCAAGACCCTCTCTCAAAATAAAAAGTAGAAAGGGCTGGGGATGTGGCTCAGTGGTTAAGTGCCCCTGGGTCCCATCTCCAGTACCAGAGGGAAAGGTTAGAATGGTAAGTTCCAGAAGAAAGGAGCTGGGATGGGTTGCCTTTGTTGGGCGGCCTTGAGGGGAGCTGAGAGAAGTTGAGGTTGTTTTATGGTCTTTTCATCATACATACGGTTATTCAATGTGTGATTAAATCATGTTGACTTTTAAAAGGAATCGGCCGTGTTTAGCCAGCAGCGGCACGGGGGCTTCAGTCTAGACCAGAGGACCCCAGCACCATCTTGGCCACATAACACGGTCTAGATTCTGGACCAGCCCTGTGGATCCCGACCCCGGCCTCTGAGTGGATGCGTAGGGGCAGCAGAGTTACATCAGTCAACATCACACACACTGATTCCAGGTGGGTCCGTGATACCTGTCAGGTAGATGCGGGGATCACTTAGAGCCTGGAGGATAAAGATAGGTGTCACCCCGTCTTCTTTCATCAGTGTGGTCTTCCAAGTCTTGGCCAAGCCATTCTCCCAACTTCAAATATTTATGTCTCAGTTTGCAGTTCACGGCCCTTGGTTTTAAGAGACTCGAGGACCAAAGTGTTGATTCCACCTCTCGTGCAACAGGGTCTCCTTCGTGTGATTCACTACCCATTCACCTTGAGTGCGGGTGTTCCAGGAGGCAGCTCTTTCTGTGACGTCAGGGACAAGGCGGGCATTGACTGTGTGGTCACAGAGCTGAGGGACACTCTACTCAGTAGGATTCCACTATAGATCTAGGTTTGGGGCTTTAGGAGGAAAACTAAAGGAAGAATTTGGGATTCCCATTGAGTTCAAGGATCTGCAGCCAAAGCAAAGCAAACCGAGTCAGCCCAGCAGGGTGAGGGGCAATCTCAGATTTCCATGAAGGCCCTTTCCCAAGGACTCGGCCTGACCACCCACCTTGGCTTGAGTTCTGGGATCCATCACATGGTGCCTCCCAGGAAGGGCTTGGAGGAAGAGCAGGGCTGTCAGCGACTGGAGCAGCAGGAGCTGGGCCAGGCTGGGGATCTGACAGCTTATGTCATGGCAGTGCTTGAAGCTTAGGAAATCTCTCCTTTCACATAAAGTCATTCTTTTTGGTAGCAGGGATTGAACCCAAGGGCACGTAACCACTGAGTCGCATCCCCAGTCCTTTTTATGTTTTATTTTGAGACATGGACTCACTAAATTGCTTAGGTCCTCACTAAGTTGCTGAGGCTTGCCTTGAACTTGAGATCCTCCTGCGTCAGCCTCCTGAACCTCTGGGACTACAGGTGTGCACCACCACACCTGGCCTAGAGTCACTTATAGAAAGATAGATGAAAGAAAGGAAGAAAGAAAGAAAGAAAGAAAGAAAGAAAGAAAGAAAGAAAGAAAGAAGAAAGAAAGAAAGAAAGAAAGAAAGAGAAGAGGAAGGAAGGAAGGAAGGAAGGAAGAGGGGAGGGAGGGAGGGAGAACACATCCCTCCCACCCTGGGGCTAAGAGCCTGGATCCTCTGGATTGGGAGCCCTTATGGGGACCTGGCCCACCCAGGGACCTCCCATCCTCTTGGGTGGGCCAGCAGCAGGAGCTGGCAGCATTAGCAGAGTCCCAGAGTGGAGGCCAGGTGACACCAGTTCTGCATACCCACAGCTTCCCCGGAGCAGCTGTGGGAGCAGGAGGTGGCTGGGTGCAGGGTTTGTAGGCACGAGTCTGGGAGCTACTGTGCCCCTTGCTGCTGCTGTTCCAGAGGAGACTCAGGACGATCTGCGCACCGTCTCCGGCAAGCGTCCGCACCACCAGCTCCCTGAGTGCATCTCATCCTGAGGCCGCACTGAAGGCTCTGGGGGCTTCCTTCCCTCTGTCCCAGGGAGGCTGTGGGCACTTTGACCACCTGCTGGAGTCTGCCTGCCCAGGGCACAGGGAGGGCATCAGGGACTGCTCCCACAGGTGCCTGGTGACTCGATTTTCCTAGAGTAGGCCCAGGGTTCTGTGAGAAGCCAGGGACCCCTCTCCCAGGAGGTCACTGAGGCCAGGGCAACGGATGCAAGGAGTCAGGCTACAGAGCCAGGGAGGTCTCTCTCAGGGGCTGAGACCAGGGGCAGAGGGCTGCTGGACAGGTCAGAGGAAAGGGGTCCTGGCTTCCTGCTGGGCCTCCCCCACCACTCAGGAGGATTCGAAGCCCTAGCTCACAAAGGCCTCTCCCAGCACCAGAAGGACTGCCTTTCTATCTGTCAACCTGCTCTGCCGCCCAGTGACCTGGGTCTCTTCCGTTCTGAACAGCTCTCCCTGCCGGTGACTCATCCAGGGACTGAGAGACAGCAACCCGGGCAGCCACCTGGGAAGCTCGGACACTGCACAGACCGTGATCCAAATGCACTCTGTCCTCCATGAGTCAGGGTGCCAGGTGGGAGCTGGTGCCACCCGGCCCTGGACTCAGGCGCCCTGGTGTCCTGCCAGCAGGGCCCTACGCAGGGCTCTGCCAAACACGGCCGCCGCAGGCTACCTCAAGCTCAGTGCAGATGGAAGCCAAGCCAGATGGACTTCAAGGTCCGGGCCGTGGGCTCTCGGTTAGAGCTCCACCCTGGCCCACGCAGCTGGGTTCCCGATGGGAGGCCAGCCCGAAACGCATCAAATGACCCCCAGAGGCCAGCTGGATGGAGGAACAGCTCAATGTCCTGGGACCACCAAGTCACAGGACGGACCCAGCATCGTCCATCCGTGGGCATTGGAATCATCAGGAAGTGAGGCCCAAAAGTCTGTAAGGGAAACTGGTGCCTGAGTCCCCATGGAAGAGGGTGACCAGTGATGGGGGTCAGTGAGGCAAGCCCTCTCCCTCTCTTGGACTCCGCCTCTACCCTATGGACCCCCGCCCCCATCCGATGGTGACTGGAACCCCGTCCACGGGGCATCAGTCCAAGGGGCCAACCACTAAAAAGAGGAGGCCAGCACACTTCGGAGGCACACCGCCTGAGAGTGCTTCCTGGGCAGGGAGAGGGCGGCATGGCGCCAGCGCATGGCCCTCTGGTGCGGTGGGAGGAGCCCGCTTCCCGGTGCCTCGGCACTCTGCCTGTCATCACATGTCCCCTGTGCCACAGGGTCTAACACTCACAGATTCTGCAGCCTTCAGAGAAAAAGCAGAATGGGGAAGGAGACCCAGGGAGGACACAGGACCCCAGGCCACTTTGCCTTTGTGCTCTCTTCAGGATGGAGAGAGGGAGACACAAACTGAGTGTCCCTGAGACACAAGGCAATTCCTCCACCACACCCCATGTCTCCGGAGGACCTTGGTTCCACCAGGTTGGGGTGCTTTCCCATCCCGTGGTCTCAGATCTTGGTGGCCCCAAGCCCCAAGGAAGTGGGCCAGGCCTTGGTCCAGGAACCCAGAGCCTTACAGGGGATGGGGTAGGCCTTTCCCCAGGCAGGAGGCTCTGAAGGCAGGTGCTGGAGGGCGGAGGGGGCCGGTGCGGGCCTGGGAAGGTCCTCCAAGGAGGACCACGACTGGGACGGGTGTGGGGCCCAAATTGTGGGGGACAGGTACCTGGGACCAGCAGCTGCTCACCCCAGTGAAGGTGCCAGGCTGGCAAGGCAAATGGAAGGATCCTGGTCACCCTGGGAGATACTGCAAAGCCATTTGCAGGGCCTTCCTTGTCCCTGCCCCTAGCCCAGGGGGAGGCTGGTTGAGCAGGTTGATTTGACTTACCAAGGATGACTTACCGCTCCTGCCACTGGCCTCGGTGACCTGCTTGAGTCCTCTGCTGTCCCCAGGCTGAGCTCAGGCTCTCTGCCCTCCACCATCACCACAGTGGAGCAGAGGACCCTGGGGCCCCTCGGGTCCTCACAGATGCGCTGCACGAGAGGACGCACTCTCCTGGCCAGGGCGGGGCCGAGGCAGGCGATGGGCCACAGGCACCCAGGAAGGCTGGTGTGCCCACCCAGAGGGGCAGCTCTCTGCAGGGGTGAGGGCAGCTGGGAGGCTGAGTGGGCTCATCCCAGCAAGGAGGCCCCAAGGCCCATTTCCCCTTTGTCTCCACCCCCGCGGAGCCTATGCAAGCAGCAGTCTCTGGGAACAGCAGACGCAGGAATTGAAACTCCAGCATTACAGCCATCTTCTTTTGGGAAGGGACTGTTCCCTTCTCAGTCACAGGGTAGCAGCAACCCTGGGGACAGATGAGGACACACTCCTGAGTCAATACAGAGGTAACAGGCGCTGGACCTGGGGTTCCGGCCACCCGCAGATTCTGGTGGGAGAACAAGGCCCCCGGCCCACTGCTGTGCGCTGGAGAGCCGGGGCTGAGACCAGGAGAGCTCCTGCCCCTTGCCCCGGAGTTCCTGGGCCAGAGCCCCGCTTCCCCAGCACAGAGTCCCCAATTCCCCTCCTTTGGCATCTGTTGTCCCAACCCATCGACTCTCCTGAGATCCAGGCCAGGTTGGGGCAGCTGGGCCAGAATGTGCAGCCATGAGGGACCCGGATGTCCCACCGACTGGGGTTGGAAAGCCAGGAGTTGGCCCTGAGAAAGCCCACGGGGGGTAGGGGCAGCAGTGTGGGGCCTGCAGGGGCCCTGGGAGGGCGGAGGGCTCCACACAGGGAGCCTCCTGCATCTGGGGCTGAGGCCTCACCCAGCACTCTCCAGGAAGGAGGGCTTCCTTCTTCTGCGGCCTCACAGGAATGTACTCAGGAATACCTGGCATTGGTTGGGGCTCGGTCACCCTGAACCCTAGTGTTTACACTCAACCAGTTGGTCCTGCCTGGCTCTGCTGGCTCAGGTCAGGCGCCAGCTTGCTCGGGAAGAATGCTGTCCTTCTGGGTCACGGAGGGGGACAGGGCTCCCGAGGACACTCCCGCGGAGCCCTTGAACTGGCTTCTGCGCCTCCGGAGAGATCGGACCTCCTTCTCCGGATCTCGCTCTGCAAACACTCGTCCGAGCCTGAGCCGACCCGCGGCGGCTGCATGCCAGGCGCGTCCGGCAGAGCACACCTGCGCGCGACAGCTCGCCAGCCCCGTCCCGCCGCGGAGCGCGCAGCGCCGCCTGCAGCCTGCCCGGGACGCGGCATCCCAGTGGTCCGGGCTGGGGCGAGCGGGTGCCCGGGCGGGACCCCCTTTGTCTCTCCGCCCACCTCGGCCGCGCCCAACCCAGCAGAGGCGGGTCCTGGCCTCCCTCCGCCTTTCCAGCTTCGCCCCACTGCTGGTACCCGGCGCGCCAGACCCCAGCGCAGGGAAAGCGCGCATCTCCGCCTCGGGGCAGCGCCTGCGCACAGGCCTGGCTTGGCTGGCTGGTGCACTGTCCCCAGTCGGGCCCGCTTTTAGCTTTGACAAGAGGGCAAGCTTTGCTTTGGGAACTGATGTCTGGTGGAGATGGAACCCTGCAGGCATCTTGATTAGCCTGGGGCCTCCGCACTCGGGCCGCGCTTGGTGCTCACCAAAGCATGTTGTGCACAGCACACCTCACACACACAACGCAGAGGCCCCACACACCGCGGCACCGTACACACTACACGAACTACACACAAAACACAAGCCATGCATGCCGCATACACCCTACATAGCATACACACAAACCACACACACCACACGCCACACACATGCACGCCACAGGCACCACATCCGCACCATACCCAGGGTAAGGCACACCACACCACACACACAGCTCACACCACACACACCTCAGGTGCTAGGCAGGCCACACTTTCTCAGCCACAGGTGATTCTGTGGTCAGACGCTCGGTCAGACGCTCCGCCTCACCTCCAGCTAAGCTAAAGGGCCTAAGGCTGAGGGCTCCCTGGAGGAGGCGTCCCCACCCTGCAGAGGAGGACAGGTGAGCTCAGCCCATGAGGAGCGGTGGTTGCCTTGGAGCAGATTGCTGTGCCTTGGAAGGAGCACGTCTGCATGCTCCAAACGAAAGCCACCCAGACAGTCCCCTCCAGATCTGCCTTCCCCACACAGACCCCACATGCCAGAGACACTCAGTGTAGCTGGTGCTAGGGGCAAGGGAGCTTTCAAAGAGGGGGAGGGATGGCCTGGGCAGTCTGCAACTCGCCAGGGGGAGAGGACCCAGCACAGGTGCCACAAGCAGCCCTCCTGCACCTTTCACCCTTCCCACGACCCTGCAGGCGGGCAGATCCCAGGGGCCACAGGGATGCACCAGCAGGTGGTCCGTCAGGGAGTGTTTGCAGCAGAACTGGAGGAGTGGACGGGCTGGTCAGTGGCAGCTCCCAGCCAGGGGTGACTTCTCCACCCTCTGGCCTGGTCCTGCCAAGCACAGCATCTGGTCATCAGTCACCCAGGTGGAGACAGGGCTGTTGGGCAGCAGCTGGGCAGGTGTCCAGGTGCTGAGCAGCCAGAAATGACCATGAGTCTGAGAACTGCCCACCAAGAGGCCCCAGTGAGGCTGTCAGAGTGAGGCCAGGGACCGTGGTGCAGGCCTGGAGGGTGCAGGTGCAGACCTGGGCCACCCAGGCAGAGAAAGGGGCACGGGGTTGGCCTGAGGACCACAAGGGCCCTGGACAGTTGCTCACCTGCTTCACTCCTCTGAGAACAAAGGGTTTGCTGGACAGTGAGAAGGGAAGGCAGCCATTGATGAGCTGTGGGATTTCAGCCACCTTTGCAACCCTGCGTTCTCCAGAAGAGACTAGAAGGCCACTGCATACTGGTAAAGGGACCAAGCCAACAAGAAGATGTGCTATTAAATATATGTGCCCCCAAGTGTCAGTGCACCCAACTACATAAAATAGTACTTCTTGGCATTAAGACCCAGATAGACCCCAATACAACAATGCTGAGTATTTTTGTTTGTCTTTTTTTTTTTTTTGTATTGGGGACTGAACTCAGGGACAGTTAACCACTGAGCCACATCCCCAGCCCTTTTTTGTATTTTTTTAGACACAGGGTCTCACTGAGTTGCTTAGCACCTGCTGCTACTGAGGCTGCTTTTGAACTCACTAACCTCCTGCCTCAACCTCCTGAGCTGCTGGGATTACAGGCTTGTGCCACTGTGCCCAGCAAGAGGCACAGTGAGAGGTTTTTCACACACCCTTATTGCCAATAAACATGTCATTCAAACACAAAATCAATGAAGATATTCTGACCTGAATAATTACTATAAATCAAATGGACCTAATAGAGACTTAAAGAATACTACACCCCAAAGCTGCTGAATTTACTTTCTTCCCAACAGCTCATACAACCTTCTCCAAAATAGACCATATTCTAGGTCACAATGTAAGTCTTGGTAAACACAAAAATCATTTATGTAATTCCATGCATCCTATCAGAACACAATGCAATGAAACCAGAAATCAGCAAGAAAAATAGGAGCCACATAAATACATGGAGATTGAACAATAATTTTAAAAATGAAGAATGGATCATAGAAGAAATAAGATGAGAAAAGAAATAAAAAAATTCTTAGAAACAAATAAGAACAGAAATACAACACATCAAAATCTCTGGAACAGTATGAAAGCAGTTCTAAGAGGAAAATTTATAGCATTGAGTGCTATACATTAAAAAATAAAGAGACCCCAAATAAAGAAGTTTATGATCCACCACAAGGCCTTAGAAGAAGAAGAAAAAACTAATTTCAAAATCAGTATAAGACAGGAAATAATTGAGATCAAAATTGAAATTAAAGAAATTGATAATAAAAAATGCACAGGATCAATGCAACAAAGAGTTCATTCTTCAAAAAGATAGCAAGATTGATAAAATCTTAGCCAAACTAACCAAAAGATGAGAAAGAAGACCCAAATAAACAAAAGTAGAGATGATAAAGGAGATATCAGCGTAGACACTTCTGAAATCCAGAGAATCATTAGGAACTACTTTGAGAATTTATGGTGTAATAATCTAGAGAATCTAGAAGACATTGACAAATTTCTAGATACATATGACCTTCCCAAACTGAACCAGGAAGATATGGAAAACCTAAACAGACCAATATCAAGTAACAAAATTGAAAGAAATTAAAAGGTTTCCAACAAAGAAAAGCCCAGGATCAAATATTCTCAGCTGAGTCCTAGCAGACCTTTAGGAAGAACAAACACCAGTCTTTCTCAACTTATCCCATGAAATTGAAAGGAAGGGGAAGCTCCCAGATACATTCTATGAAAACAGCATAACTCTAAAACCAGACACTAAAATCATAAAAAGACACATCAAGGAAAGAAAACTGTAGTACAGTATCTCTGATGAATATAAATGCAAAAATCTTTAACAGCATATTAGTAAACTGCATTCAAAACAACATCAAGAGGATAGTACACCATGATCGTGTGGGTCTCACTCCAGCTATGCAAGGTTGGCTCAACATCTACAACTCAACTGATGTCACTCACCACATAAACAGAGCTAAGGACAAGAATCATAGGATCAACTCAACAGATCAGGAAAGACCTGCGATAAAATCCAACACCCATTCATGTTCAAAACATTGGAGAAATTAGGGATAGAAGAAATTTATCTCAAACATTATATGACAAACCCAAAGTCAACATCACACTTAATGAAGACAACACTTCCTCTAAAATCAGGAGTAAGACAAGGATGTCCACTCTCATCAGTCCTGTGCAATATCCAGAGCACGGGAAGGAAATTAAAGGGATACAAACAGGAAAAGAAGTTAAATTGTCTGCTTGCTTATGACATAGTCCTCTATCTAGAAGGCCCCAAAAACTCTACCAGAAGTCTTCTAGAATTGATAAACAAATTCAGGAAAACATTGGGATAACAAGATCAAAATGCATGAATCAACAGATTCTTATACTCCAATAGTGCTTCTGTTGAGAAAGAAATCAGGAAAACCATCCTGTTTAAAATGACCTCAAAAAACAAAACAAAATAAAATAAAATAAAGTACTTGAGAATTAATTTAATCAAGGAGGTAAAAGATCTCCACAATTAAAATTGTAGAACACTGAAGGAAAAATTGAAGAAGACCTTAGAAGGTGGAAAGACCTCCCATGTTCTTGAAGAGGCAGAATTAATATTATCAGAATAGTCATACTATCAAAAATGTTATACTGATTCAATGCAATCCCCATCAAAATTCCAATGACAGTCTTCCCAAAACTGGAAAAAAAACAGTTCTAAAATTCATTTGGGAGAATAAAAGACCCAGAATATCCAAAACAATTCTGAGCAAGAAGAGCAATTCAGGAGGCATCACATACCTGATCTAAAATTATACTACCGCACTATAGTGACAAAAATTGCTTGATATTGGCATAAAAATAGACATGAAAACCAATGGAATAGAAGACACAGACAAACCCACAGAGTACCATCTCATGCTTGACAAAGGTATAAAAATACGTGTCTGAGAAAAACTAGCCTTTTTAACAAATGGTACGGGAAAACTGGATATCCATATGCAGAAGAAGGAAATTAGACCCCTGTCTCTCACCATGCAAAAAGTCAAATCAAAGTGTATTAGAGGCCTAGGAATTAGACCAGAAACTTTGCAACTACTAGAAGAAAACATACGGTCGACATCACATGGATGTGGGCACTGACTTCCTCAGCAAGACCACTGAAGCTCAAGAAGTAAAACCAAGAATCAGTAAGTGGGATGTCTTCAAATTGTAAAGCTTCTGTGCAGCAAAGGAAATGATTAGGAGCCTGAAGAGAGCTTCCAGAATGGGAGAAAACCCTTGCCAGCTACTCCTCCCATAGGGATTAATATCCAGAATATACAAAGAACTCAAAAAACTTAGCACCAAAAAACAAACAAACAAAAAAGAAACCGAATAATCCAATCAATAAATGGGCAAAAGAACTAAACAAACACTTCTCAAATGAAAAAACAGAGGACAAATACAAAAAAAGTTCAACATCTCCAGCAATCAGGAAAATGTAAATCAAAACTATACTGAGATTTCATCTCACTCTAGTCAGAGTGGCATTTATCAAGAATACAAATAATAGGCAGGGAGCTGTGGTGCACGCCTGTCATCCCAGCAGTTCAGGAGGCCCAGACAGGAGGATCACCAGTTCAAAGCCAGCCTCAGCAATGGTGAGATGCTAAGCAACTCAGTGAGACCCTGATGTCAGGTCGGATTTGGGCGGCTGCAGGGGGAGGGAGCAAAGACACCTAGCAACGCATTGTGCCAGAAGTGACCAATCAGATGCAGACCTGCTGACCCTGATGTCCACCTTGGTCCACCTTTTCCTGGGCAGAACCCCTAGCCCCTTCCTCCGTATGAAGACCCTGAGCAGCCAAAGCCACGTGCGATTTTTTACGGCTCTCCCACCCGACTTTCACTCCGGAGGGCTGGGGATCTCGTTGGGGAGCACAAACTCTAATAAAGCTTAATTTGGCCACTTTCATCTGACTCTGGCTTGGCCATTCGCCAGCAAGTTTACATTCCAACCACCGCAAGCTAATAATTTGGTTCCAAATCCACCCTGTTGAGCTTACATCTGACTCTAAATATAATACAAAATAGGGCTGGGGATGTGGCTTAGTGGTTGAGTGCCCTTGAGTTCAACCCCCAGTGCCCCCCCCAAAAGAAAAAGAATACAAATAATAATAAATGCTAATGAGGATGTGGGGGAAAGGGACACTCATACATTGTTTTGGGGATTGCAAATTAATACAAACATTCTGGAAAACATAATGGAGATTCCTCAAAAAGCAAGAAATGGGGAGATCCAAGATGGTGGACTAGAGGGAAGCTGTGTTCCTTGTTGCTCCAGAACTCGGGTTTCAAGCAGAGGAAAATGTTTCTGTAAGAAAATGTGGCTCAGTTTGGGTCCCCAGGCAGCTCAGATACTTGAATCCAGGGGAGCAGGCACTAGAGAGTGCCCAGTCTGAGTTGCGGCCCAGAGAACACTCCATACATGGAATCTCACGCTGGAGATTTTATTAGGAGGGACGGAGTGTTCTCGCCCAGGGCTGGAAGGAAGAAGAGAAGGGGAAGAGATGGCATGGAAGCCTTTGTTTTGTTTTGTTTTGTTTTGTTTTGGAACCAGGGATTGAACTTGGGGACACTCAGCCACTGAGCCACATCCCCAGCCCTATTTTGTATTTTATTTAGAGACAGGGTCTCACTGAGTTGCTTAGTGCCTTGCTAAGTTGCTGAGGCTGGCTTTGAACTCGAGATCCTCCTGACTCAGTCTCCCAAGTCGCTTGGATTACAGGCGAGCGCCACCACGCCCAGCTTGGAAGCCTCTTTTGAATGGTTTCGTTTTTGTGGGCTGATGATGTTCTAGCCAATGGCTGCCAAGGATGTTTGCAGGCGGATGACCAATGGCTGCTGAGGATATTCACAGGCGGACAAGCTGGGAGGAGGAGGGATAGCTGCAGCAAAATGGCATGGGCGGTAAATAATTATGGCTTCATCTTATAGTTTCTCTGTGAGGCAGTTTTACTGCTTATCAATCCCCTGCTGTTTACCCCATTTGTCCACCTCCATCACCTGCTGTCTGCCAGCATACTGACTACTTTTTGAGTGCAGATTGCTCATTGACTGCCACCTATCATCTGCCACTTGCCTGTTTGCTTGCCTCTGGCCTGCCCATCGCCTGCCTTTCACCTACCCATCACCCACTGCCTAGGTCGGATGATAAGCCACCTGCTGATCTGATGGTAGCTTGCAGATGCAGCAGATCACCAGCTGCCTGCTGTTGCTGGGAAATTCACTGTCACAGTACCCGCAGGTTTGGTTACACGTGGCTGCTGCCATTTTGGGACAACAGCCAGGACCTGCAGGACCCCTGGACTGGCCACTCCCTGCATCCAGGACCTCTGGCCCGACTGACTGCACCCCACACTCTGCACTGCAGCTCCCCATTTGCTAACATGTTTGGAAGCCAGTGCAGCCATCTTGGATTATCCTAGAAGCAGAAGCAGCCATCTTTAGGTGGGGCCAATCCCATCCTGAGAGCCTGCTGGAGACTGGAGGCTCATTGTCAGGTACCTCTCATGCCTCAGGCTACTGAAGGCTGGGAGGTGTGAATAGTATATGACTGTTATAGTGGAGATTTTTTTTTTTCTCCGTTTTGAAAATTTGTAAGTTTTATTTTTTTATTTTTCTCACTCTCCTTTTGTTTACCTGTTTCCTCAGAGTATCTTTCTCCCTTTTCTCATGCTAGCAATCAACTTCTTTTGATTCTGCTTTCACTCTTCCTACGATCTAGTACTTCTATAGACTCTTTCTTATCCCATTAACAGTTACATCCTACACCCCTCCCCATCCTCTTTGTCCACCATTAGAAACTGTAGACCTCATTGCAAATCTTTTTGTTATACTGTAGGTAATAATTCAACTCATCCTCTCTGTTTATTATGACAATATTGTTAATGTCTTCATAGGGCCTGTTTGGTTTAGGGCTGCATATTGCCTGTACTGGGTGCTGCTAATATTGATCTCCCCATTAAAGAAGAGGTTCTGGAAGCTTGTGGGGTCACTATAAGCCTATAGGGGGGAAGATGCAATACCCCAGATCTGCATTGCTAGAGGGGAAGATCCATGACAACATGAAAAACCAAGGGAAGAAAGTGTCTCAAACAAACCAAGATTCTATATTAATAGAATTCAATGACAGCATGGTAGAAGAAATGTCAGAAAAGGAGCTCAGAACACAATTGATTAAAATGATTTGCAAAGCAAAGGATGAAATGAGAGAGCAAATGCAGGCAATTAATGATCGTTCCAATAAACAGTTAAAAGAGCAACTGCAGGAAGCAAAAGATCACGTCAACAAAGAGAGATTTTGGAAAAAATAAACAAACAGAAATTCTTGAAATAAAGGAAACAATAAACGAAATTAAAAACTCAATGGAAGCATCACCAACAGACAAGATCACTTGGAAGAC
>JAJEJO010004025.1:8966-34841 GCA_020662805.1 Glaucomys volans
AAAAAAAAAAAATTAATGGAGCATGCCAATGTAGCAGCCCCAGAAAAATAGTTAAAGCACTGAGTTACTTTTGGATAATCTTTTAAGTCCTTTTATTGTCATTTAAATGTATATGCATGATAACCCCTTGGAAAACTAAAATATGGTAATTTAGTTGCCACCAGACCACTCTCAATTACTGACGAATATATACAATATATATATATTACCATTGGGCATTGGTACTAGAGATGGAGCAAGCAAATAAATTGGTGATGTGAAAACAAAAACATTCACAGTTAAAATGTATTTCAAACTTTTAATTTTATACCTTTATCAGTAAAGGAGTTAACATTCATTTGAAATGCTCCCCCTTTGTCATTCATTACCAATTATGGTAAGCATGAGAAGACTTAAATAAAAAATTGGCTTTATACTTTTTTTAAAATATTTTTTTCAGATGTTGATAGGCCTTTATTTTATCAATTTATTTATATGTAGTGCTGAGAATTGAACTTAGTGCCTCACACATGCTATGCAAGTGCTCTACCACTGAGCCACAACTCCAGGCCTGATCTTATACTTATAAAAGGTGAATTACAGTTAGGTATCTTCATCTTTTTGCTATTTTGTTTTAATCCTTGATTATATGAAAAATAGGCAACGTTGGGCTGCGGGTGTGACTTGGGGTAGAGCACTTGTTTAACATTTGTGAAACCCTGGTTCATTCCCAAAAAACTGGGGGAGAAAAAAAGAGAGAGAGAAGGAAAGAAAAGAATAGGAAAATATGGTGTTCAGTAACAGGTGATTATACTCCACTCATTGCTCATGTCACATATTCATACTCCTATGCCATCTGAAATGCTTTCCTCAATACTGTTGAAGAGTTTGCATTCCTTTATGTTAAAACATATAGTCAATAATTTAAGTTTGTCCTTCCTTCTTTCATTTCTTTCTTCCTTAGCACTAGGGATCAAACCCTAGGCTTCATGTATGCTAGGCAAGCGCCCTATAACTGAGCTACATCCCCCACTCATTTTTATTTTGAGGCGGAGTCTTGTTAAGTTGCTCAGGCTGGCTTTGAACTTGAGGTCCTCCTGCAACAGTCATCCCATTAGCTGGGATTAGTCATGTCCCACCACATCTGACTTAGTTCCATATTTATTAAGGAAAATGCCTGTGTGTGTGTGTGTGTGTGTGTGTGTGAATATGAATATGTCATGCCAGGAATTGAACTTAGGCCTTGAGCATGCTAGACAAGTGTTCTATGATGGCTGCATCCCAACCCTTCTTTAAAATTTTATTGAGGTTTTGCTAAGCTGGTCTGGCTGTCTTCAGATTTGTGATCCTCCTGCCTCAGACTCCTGTGTAACTGGGATTGCAGGCATATGCCACCATGCCTGGTTCCAAATGCTTTTAAATATAGAGAACTAGGCAAATGAACAAGTAGGTCTTTGCACTTATGCTTATTTTAGCCTATTGAATAGACAGACATACAAGTTCACAGATTTGTGCTAATCAGAACTTTCTAAGTTATCATGGCAGAAACTCATATGAAACCATCTTAAGCAAACAAAACAACCTATTGACTTACACAATGAAAAGATTGTCCTAGGGCATGATTGGATCCAAATGCTCAATGTAATATTTTCCAGAATTCATCTCATTTCATTTTATTTAGCTCTGCTTTCTTCTGGCTTGGATTCATTCTTAGGCATCTTCTCAAGTAATGACAAAAATGGCCACAACACTGCCAAGTTTACATCCCATCAGTTTAGTAATCTCAAACAGAAAGTTTCCTTTCCAGATAGTTTCAGCAGAAGTCCTGGGGTTAATACTGATGAGATGGATTTGGATCCTCCAAAGCATTTGAGGGTATGGAATGTCGGGATTAAGAATGGGCCATTCCAAGGGCTGGGGATATAGCTCAGTTGGTAGAGTGCTTGCCCCACAAGCACAAGGCCCTGGGTTCAATCCCCAGCACCGCAAAAAAAAAAAAAAAAAAAAAAAGAACGGGCCATTCCTGAGCTGGAGTTGTAACTCAGTGGTAAAGTGCTTGCCTAACATGTGTAAGGCACTGGGTTCCATCCTTATAGCACCAAATAAATAAATAAATAAACAGACAGACAGGTAGGTAGGTAGGTAGATAGGTAAATATAAAGTCATTGTGTCCATCTACAACAAAAAGAGTTTTGTACTATATCTACCTTGGATACCTAGAAAGCAGGAAAGCCTCTGTTTATGTCCCATGTTTATATTTCCCCAGATGGAGTGTGGGCTTATCACATTGAAGGTCCTGAGTTCCATCCCCAGAACTGCAAAAAAATAAAGAGAAAAATGATTAAAAATTTTTTGGTTGAGCTAAACAGATAAATTTCAATAAGAGTACTTAGATAAAGCTTCAGAGAAGAGGTGGTATTTTAATTGGGCCCTGAAAGGGAAGTAGAGTTTTTCAAGGCAGAATGTATAAAGAAAGGAGTCAGTCATTTGAGAAGTTTCTAGGTCAATCAATTGAGAAGTTTGGCAGTGAAAGAAGGAAAGAGTCTTAAAGACTAGAGTCTTAAAGAGAATGTTAAGATTTCCTTCCCTCTTCCCAATATGGAGGACACTTAAGCATTTTTATGGCAGAGGACCAGAAGCAAGTAAAGGACAAATTACCAGCACAAAAGAGGCAATCACTGATAAAGAAGTATAGGGGAATTCAGTGAGGTTAAGGTTTTAAGTGGAAAAGGTAGCCTTAGAAAGGAAAACTTCATTCTAGTGAAGGAAAGTGGTAGTGGTGGCAGCAGTAGCAGAAGTTAAGACAGAAATGCACTGTTAAGTGACTTCAGTTTTATTAATTAAAAAGAATGAGGGCCTGGGTTGTGGTTTAGTAGTAGAGCACTTGCCTGAAACCCTTGAGGTCCTGAGTTCTATTCCTAGCACTTCAGAAAAAAAGAAAATAAACATTTTCTTACTCATTTAGTTTTTATTAGTTACTGCTTTGTTACTAATCTTTCCAAAATGATTGTATGGATTAGCTATCTGGACTGAGCTTATCTGGGTGGTTTCTTCTGCTGGACTTGCTTTGGGTCAATCATGAGGCTGATGTCATCTGGAGTGTGGATGGATGGTCTAATATGGTGACTTTATCATATGTCTAGTGGTTGTTGTTGGCTGACGACTGAGCTTCCTTTTCTCTCCTACTTCTCTTTCATTTTCAGTGAGCATTAATTCAGATGGCAATAGTTTCAATTCAAGAGAAGAAGAACTCAGTAAGGTCTCTTATGACCTAGTTTTCAAACTCCTACAGTGTCACTTTTCCCACATTTTATTGGTCAAACAAGTCACAAGACTTGATCAGATCAGGAGAGTAGAAAAATGGATCTCATTCCTGGTGGGGCAAGAAAATCATGTTGTAAAGGAGTATGTGTTTTTAAGTGGGGTGAATTTGTGCTCATTTTCCCCCACTGAAGATTTTATGGTGAACATTTTCAGTTACAGCAGCTGGGTTGAAAGAATTATAAACAAAATACGCACATACCTAACATCTATTAGCATTTTCCTATATTTACCTTATCACATATTTATCCGTTATCCCTCTATCCATCACTTCATATTTTTTATGCACTTCAAAGTAAATTGTACGCATTGGTACTTTGTGCAGTGTTTATTGTTTTGTTTTTTTGTTGTTTTTGTTTTTGTTGTTGTTTTCATCTGGGGATTGAGCCCAGGGATGCTTTACCAGTGATCTACATCCCCAGTCCTTTTTATTTTTAATTTTGAGACAGGGTTTTGCTAAGTTGCTTAGGGCCTCCTGAGTTGCTGGAATTATAGGAGTGTGCCTCTGTGCCTAGTCTTTCTTTTTTTTTTTTTTTTTTTTTTTTTTTCTCTTGACCTAAAATTTATGTATGATGAAGCATACAGATTTCAAATACACATCACGACCACATTTTGCAGTGTCTTGCAGAAGGAAAAAAATTGGAATAGTTTTTCAGTGAAAAGTATGAAAGAATTCGAATGGTCCAGGGACATTACAAGGATATTCCTTGAATACCTTTTTTATGTCCTCATCACTAACATTTTGTAAAACACTTTTAGTTGTAGATGGACACAATACCTTTATTTTATTTATTTGTTTTTATATGGTACTGAGGGTTGACCCCAGTGCCTCACACATGCTAGAAAAGTGCTCTACCACTGAGCTACAATCCTAGCCCATCAGCAACATTTCTGTTTGTTATTACCTTAGCACCTAGGATTTTCTTTTTATTATATTAATTTGAATTTATTTTGTTTTTGTCTTTTTTTTTCCTGTTTCCTTTTATCAGACTCTTCTTGAATATGTATTGTAGAAAAACACTTCTATTTGCTAGGAGGGAAAAACATAGGACATAAACAGAGGCTTTCTTGCTTTTTAGGTATACAAGTTAGATATATTGCAAACTAGATTTCCTAATAATAAATAGCATTTATTTAGTGCTTTTGCTCAGGGTCAGTATAAGCATTTTAGTTGCATTATTTATTTAATCTATATAATAATGATAATTTTTTTTTTAATTCCAGTACTGGGGATTGAACCCATACCTTCTTATATGCTAGGCAAGTACTCTACCACTGAGTTCCATCCCCCAGCCCTTTTTATTTTTTATTTTGAGATAGGGTCTCACTAAGTTGCTTAGGGCCTCACCTAGGTTGCTGAGGCTGGCCTTGAACTTGTCATCCTCCTGTATCAGCGTCTCGAGTTGCTCAGATTACAGGTGGGCACCACCATGTCCAGTCAGTAATTAACTTTTTAATTGATCATATTGCTTCACAGGGTAATCTTTGTCTGAATTGTTTGTTTCAAATAGAAAAGTATAGATTTTTATTAACTAATTTCTGAGAAGACTTAAACTAATATCTAGTCTTTTCATGAATAACAACACTTAAGGATTATTTATTTATTTATTTATTTATACATACTGGGAATTGAACCCAGGGGCTCTTAACCACTGAGCTACAGCCCCAGCTCTTCTTATTTTTTATTTTGAAACAGGGTCTCACTAGGTTATTTATGGCCTCACTAAGTTGCTGAGACTGACCTTGAACTTGCAGTCCTCCTGCCTCACAGTCCCTAGTTGCTGGGATTACAAGCATGTACCATACCATGCCTGGCTTAAGGATTTTTAAAGGAGAAATTTTGATATTATAACTTCACTTAACTACAGATAATCAGAATAGAAGTGTGAACAAATCTATGTGACAAATTTAGTCATAATATAACCTTTGAGTAGAATCTTACAGGTTCTTATAGCCTTAACACTTTTATTATTCTAAGCTGTTACATTGTACATTTTTAGTAAGCATAGAATAGTGTAAACTCTTAATCAGTTTTTTTCCATGTATTTTGATTAAATAATCATTTCTTATCTTACTGACTAGGTATCTAATTGGATTTTGAGCAATTTAATAGCAAAAGAATTGCACCCATTTTAGACTTGCTGTTTGCATAACAGTAAACCCTATCTGAACTCTTGAAAATATGTGACTAGCACTTAAGTCATTTCATGCCAGGAATTCTGCCAAGAGTGCCACCGGTTAATGGCAGTCATTATGACAGCTGAAGTGAAAGCTTTTTAAGTTCATTTACTGTGCCAGCTCTCCTGTTAAATCAGCAAATGGAATAAAGTCATGTGTCTAAACATCTTAACTTACCCAGTAGTGTATCAGGTATTAAGGATTTTTTCATCCAGATTTCACCCAATTGCTCATTTTATTTCATTTACTTGGTAGTGTATTTTTGTAAGTGGCTTCAAATTTTAAATCATATGGTGGTAGGTTTCAAACAAAACAAAATTTATTTGTATTTAGAAAATCTAATTGAGTGTTGTTTATTTTTATGTATAGGTTTTGCTGTTTTGGAAGCTACAAGAAAAAAGTAGATTAGGAGAAAGTCTGGTCTCTTTAGTGGACATGGCTCAGATATCCAGCAACAATGGATTTAAACAGTGTTCTTCACACCTGGAACCAACAAGAACAAAAGATGTGGACAAACAAGAAGCATTACAGATGGAAGCAGAAGCTTTAGCAAAACTGCAAAAGGACAGACAAGTGACTGACAAGCAGAGAGACTTTGAGTTGTCAAGCAGTACCAGACAAAAAGCACAAGTTTTTAATAAACAGGATTATGACCTCATGGTGTTTCCTGAATCAGATTCCCAAAAAAGAGCAGTTGATATTGATGTAGAAAAGCTCACCCAAGCTGAACTTGAAAAACTATTGTTGGATGACAGTTTTGAAACTAGAACACCTGTATTGCCAGTTACTCCTGTTCTGAGCCCTTCATTTTCAGCACAGCTCTATCTGAGACCTACTATTCAGAGAGGACAGTGGCCCCCTGGATTATCTGGGCCTTCCACTTATACTTTACCTTCTATTTATCCTTCAACTTACAGTAAACCGGCTGCATTCCAGAATGGCTTCAACCCAAGAATGCCTCCTTTTCCATCTTCAGAACCTATATATTTAAGGCTTCCGGGACAGTCTCCATATTTTCCATATCCTTTGACACCTTCCACACCCTTTCATCCACAGGCAACTTTACCAATCTATCGTCCAGTAGTCAGTCCTGACATGGCAAAATTATTTGACAAAATAGCTAGTACATCGGAGTTTTTAAAAAATGGGAAAGCAAGGACTGATTTGGAGATAACCAATTCAAAAACTAATTTACAGGTATCTCCAAAGTCTGAGGATATCAGTAAATTTGACTGGTTAGACCTGGATCCTCTAAGTAAGCCAAAGGTGGACAATGTGGAAGTAGTAGACCATGAAGAAGAGAGAAATGTTCCAAGTTTGCTAGCAAAGGATCCTTGGGATGCTGTTCTTCTTGAAGAACGATCACCAGCAAGTTGTCACCTTGAAAGAAAGGTGAATGGAAATTCCCTTTCTGGGGCAACTGTAACAAGAAGCCAGTCTTTAAATATTCGAACAGCTCAGCTTACAAAAGTCCAGGGCCAAATATCTCAGGTATAGTCTTTTCTTACTAACTTCTCAAATTTAGCAGTGAAACATAGAGTTAATATTTATGTGCATAATTTATTGGGGAAAAAGAAATATTTTTCATTTTGAATTTTGTTTTTATTTGCTTCTAAGGATGTTTTTTTTTTTTTTTTTTGGGGTGGAACAGGGGTTTGAACTGGGGGACTTTTGCCCTCAGGCCCATCCCCAGCCCTATTTTGTATTTTATTTAGAGACAGGGTCTCCCTGAGTTGCTTAGGGCCTCGCTAAGTTGCTGAGGCTGGCTTTGAACTCTCGATCCTCCTGACTCAGCCTCCCAAGTCACTTGGATTACAAGCATGTGCCACCACACCCGGCTCCCAGGATTCTTTTAATTCTTCAGTTATGTGGCAAAGAATTACATGTGAAGAGGCCAATTGAAAAATTCCTTACTTTTAATATTATCTTTTCTAAGATTATAAATAAAAACCTAATCAAGGATTTGACTGTCAGCAAGAGGCATTTAAGATCTTTTTTGTCTCTTTGTTTTCTCATATATGATTCCTTCCCCCCCACCCCTATCTCTCTCTTTTGCAGTACTGGCACTCTACTGAACCCAGAGCACTCTACCACTGAGCTACATCCCCAGCCCTTTTTATTCATTTATTTATTTATTTATTTATTTATTTTTTAGATGATACCTTAAAATAATATAAGTGGGTCCTGGGAATGTTTAAATCTCATTCTCACTTTTTAAGTCTCATTCTTATCACTTTAGTATGGATCATATCACTTCCTTAATTAACTCAGCACTTTAAATACTGTTTTGGTTTGGGGAGTCAGAAACATCTAGGGAAGGAAGAACAAGTTTTGTTTGTCTAGTCTTGAGATTGAGATGTCAGTTATTCATACTTGTTGGGAAAGGCAGCTGCCTAGAACTTAGACATTTGGATTCTGGAAAGTTGCAGCCTTGATATCAAAGCAAAGGAAGCCTTTGATGGTGTAGGGAACTGAGCATAGACTCAACCCTAGCATTCATAGAAGACAGACTCCCCTGATTATCCAGACAATCCAGAATGGGCATCCAAGACATTTTGAAACATCCTGCTCCTTATGTCTCACTTCTCTATGTATGCATTCCAATGCTACAATGTATGCATTATAGCCACAATAGATAGATTAGCTTAAAGGTAATAGAAATGTTTCTAAATGTCTTTAGTTTATTTCATTGTCTATATATTTTATTTTTTAACCTTAAAATGTCATTTATGTACTAAAGGAAAAAAATTATCCCAGGTGAACAGAGATTACCATTCCACATATACTCTAATTATCCTCCCCTTTTTTTATTATAAATTTTTTTTTTTTTTTTTTTTGTGGTGCTGGGGATTGAACCCAGGGCCTTATGCTTACATGGCAAGCACTCTACCAACTGAGCTATATCCCCAGCCCTATTATTAAATTTTTAACTGATTGATAAAAAATAAGCTTCATATATATTTTTGGGGTCCCATGTGATGTTTTGATGCTGTATACACTGTGTAATGTTTAACTCAGATTAAACATCTTTATCTCATTTATCACTTATTTTTGGTGAAAACATTCAAAATGCTTTCTTCTAGTTTTTTGAAGTATGCAGTAGATTGTTGTTATCTATATTCACCTAAATGTAAAATAGAACACCAGAACTTACTCTTATCTCTAACTTAGTACTCATTGATTAGTCTTTCTCCATTTCTTCTTCCCTCTTGTTATCATTTTAAACAAATAGAGGTTTCAGGGTAGGCAGGTTACTTACTGCTCAAAGATCCAGGACTCTGATCCAAAAACTTACATGCTTCTTTATATGTTGTACATGTTCAAACTGAACTTGACTTTTTTTTTTTTCAATAGTTGCTGAGACAGTAGAAAATTCACAAGAATCCTATGAAACCAGATTAGTCCATCCCAATTTTATAGTTGAGGAAATTGAGATGTAAAGAAGTTAAGGAATTATTGTTAATAGTTTGGTATAATACTGGTACTGCAGTTAGTTAAATTAGTTAAATAAGTTCTTATATTTTAGAAATGTATATTTTGAAGAACTTACAAAGGTAATGTTACTTGTAGCTTTAATAAATTAGAATGAGATGTTGCTGTTTAGATTGGGTTTATAGATGAAACAAGATTGGCCATGTGTTAATTGTCGAAGCTGACAATAGATACATGGATATTTATTATATTAACCTACTTATGTGTGTGTTTGAGAATTTCCATTATAACAAATTAGAATTCAAGAAAAAGGCAATCGAACTATTTGTAAAAAGCAAAGGACTGGTATTGATGTTGTTTTGGAAGTAGTAAGTTCCTTGTTACAGGAAATATTCAAAGAGTCAGCTTCTTAAACTTAGTTTTAGGTCACAGTGTCCTGCAGAGTTTAGGCCTACTCACTTCTGATCCTTGTAGGATTCTTGTGGAGGTTGGGAGAGAATGTAGGAAAATACCTGTTTTTAAAGAAGCTTCCCTAAGTGATTCTGATTTAGCCAATCTTCTACTCCCTTGGTTTGGCATTTGAGACCTCTTGACAGGATGACTGAAGTGTCCTCATGCCTCAGGAGCCTATGAAATTGGGAATGTGGCAAGACTAATAATAAAGTGTGAAAATAGAGTGCCCTGGGAACAGTTTCATTTTAGTCCCAAGCCCCTAACTTAGATTTCTAATGCCTTTATTGCAAAACTCAATTTCCTTTTCCTGCTGTCCTTTTGAATTTAGACTAGTGACTTCCAGTTCAACAAATGTGTTCTCCACCCTTTCCTTTGGTGGGGGAAGGAGTGTTGACACCCATGTACATTTCCCTGAATGCATCTTTTCCTGCTCATTTTTAATATTTGTCACAATACCATCTTTATATTTTCCTTATTTGGGTGACTTCAAAAGTATTTTACAGGAATAATGAAGGTTGGTAGTTTCCTAAAGATAAGATGTCCCCCAACACAATGTGGGTAATCAGGTCACATAGTTGTCAGAGTTGCTCAAACCCTAGAAATTTATTAACTAGGCTTCTGTGCAGGATTGGTTTTAGCAGAAACATGTTCTTAGATTTTAAAGTATGGGGAAAGTATTGAAGTAGTAAGCAAATGGGTTATGAGAGACATAGTCAAAGCCAAACAGGCAAAAATAACATGACTTAGTCATCTGATCAATCAGAAATCAGCTAGATCACTGCAGTGTGTTACATCAACAGCTATATTCATAGTATACTATCTGAATTGAAATAGTTTGGGCTACCTGCCCAGTCCTAAAGGTCTGCTGCATGATAGTTAATCATTTCATTACACTCAGTTCTGTTAAAAAACCCTATCTAATAATTATATTTGAGCACTACATTCTAAGAGGGGTCACCAGTGTGTTTTAATAAGAGAAGACTACAGTATTCAGAATCTAGAAGTTATGCAGACTTTTTGCCTAGAGAAGAGAATGTTAACTGATTGAAAGTCACTTTCTGGATCTGAGTTTCTTTTTTTATGAAATAGTTTTGTAGACCAGATGATTTCTGAGGTCCTTTTTGGGAATAATAAATTTTGGAAAGTTGCCATTTAAAAGAGGAAGTGAATATTTGTTTTGTTTTGTTCTGTATTTTTAGAGGTAGGTTTTCAAACCAATTCAGGGAGCAGAATACCTGAAAGTCACTATGTTCTTATAAAACAATGAAATACTAGGATACTAAAATTTTCAATATGTTAAGTATATTTGTGCTACATTAGATAACAGTTTGTGCCATATATATTTTGGGGGCAGGAGAAGTCTTGTACTAGGAATTGAACCCGTGGGCACTCTACCACTGAGCTACATCCCCAACCCTTTTTATTTTTCATTTTTAACTGGGGCTCACTAAGTTGCTGAGGCTGGGCTTGAATTTGCCATCCTCCTGTCTCAGCCTCCAGAGTAGCCAGGATTACAGGCTGTGCCACTGCACCTGGCTTGTGCTAGATTTTAATCAAGACAAGTGGTAGCAGATGCTGAAAGTCAAAATACATTTTATAGTAAAGCTTAAAAATAAAGCAAATCCTATTTGTTTATATCATTTCTCCCTGTGAGTTAAAAATTCAGTTTAGTTCTTAATTTTAAAACTCAGTGTTCTAAAAAGGTAGGACAAGGACTAATGGAGAAAAGAATTCAAGGAGGCAAGTTTGATGGTTAAATATCTACACAGGAATTTATAAACATCCATTTCATAAAGGTTGCTCTCAGGTTTTAAACACAGATATTAGAGGCATTCAATCAGATGTTTGGTATGTACCTGTTAAATGCTACAGAAAGGATTCTTATGTTAAAGAGAAGTTTTAAGCCCTTTTATTAATTTTAAGATTTCATTTTGTTTGTGTATAAGAAGAAAAGTTGGGTTTGATGTAAACCAAAAGGGGGCGGTAAAGGAACATTAATAATAGAACTGATTCAAGACTACTGTGGCAGTATTCATTGTCACGGAACTTTTAATTTTTCACACATCATTTATCCCTGTCCATGTGCAGACTTTTCCCTGAAGTTCATACTTTTTTTGTTGGGAAGTAATATTACAATGCCTATTTTCTATAATTACTTTATGTACTTAAATGTTCATTTCCTGTCAGAAATTTGCTTTGTGGTAAAAATTCAGAAGGGTATTTTTCTTACTCAGCAAGCTTACTTCCTGTTTCTTTCTAGTGCTTTCTGTTTTGTTAATAATCTACATACTTTAGTTCAAATATTATGTGACCAATACAAGAAGAAACAATATTTAAAACTCTTCTGGCAATTTAAGTTTAAATTAGACTTTTAGTTAGTAGCTATGAATTTAGCTACTTTGATCAAATTTCAAAGATTTTATAATGGACCAAATTATTTTCGTAAAAGTGCTTTTGCAAAGTTCTATGGATTTTGGCTCTTTTAAAAGGTAATTGTAGCCAGTCACGGTGGCATGCCTGTAATCCCAGCGACTCCGGAGGCTGGGACAGGAGACTCGGGAGTCCAAAGCCAGCCTCAGCAAGGGCAAGGCTGCTAAGCAACTCAGTAAGACCCTGTCTCTAAATACAATACAAAATAGGGCTGGGGAAGTGACTCAGTGGCCAAGTGCCCCTGACCGAGTTCAATCCCCGGTTCCCGCCCCCCCCCCAAAAAAAGTTAATTGTATTAACAGAATAGGCATTTACATCCTCACTGGCAGAATGTATCATTCATTTTAATAAAGGAGAAAAGTTAAAATATGATTTTTATTGTCTGACTGTATTTGAATGATTCAATTAAGTCTCTCCAGAAGATTTTTTAAAATTCAGATAAGGATATAACCAACTTTGTTCTAAATAGTAATTGATATACTTAATGTTTACAGTACATTTATTGAAAACTTGTGCTTTGTTCCATCTAATTTCTGAGTAATATGACACAAACCTTAAAACTCTTATAGGCATGAAGCTTTCCTATACTATACTCTTGGGACTGCTTTTTTTTAATCACAGAATATACTGATAAATATTTTGTGAATTATTTTAAGCCTTTATGACTTTCCTTAAATCCCCAAACCTACCTCTACCACCTTATCTGTATAGATGATATATGTGTGTGTATAAATACACACACTCTTATATATGTATTTATTTTAACTAGAGTTAATTCGTCCACTTCAGATTTCCCTCTTTCTGGTTTGGAGAGAAGAGATTCCTTCCTTTTTTTTTTTTTTTTTTTTAATGTTTATATTAGTTGTCGATGGACCTTTATTTTATTTACTTATTTATATGTGGTGCTGAGAATCGAACCCAGTGCCTCACACATCTAGGCAAGCACTCTACCACTGAGCCACAACCCCAGCCTGATTCCTCCCCTTTTTAAAAGCCTAAACTTTTTTATTGCATTTGTTCCTGTTTTCCCCAAAGTCATTATTCTTTTCTTTTTCTTTTTCTTTTTCTTTCTTTCTTTTTTTTTTTTTTTTTTGGTACTGGGAATTGAACCCAGGGGGCACTCCACCACTGAGCCACATCCCCAACCCTATTTTGTATTTTATTTAGAGACAGGATCTCACTGAGTTGCTTAGGGCCTCGCTAAGTTGCTGAGGCTGGCTTTGAACTCGCGATCCTCCTGCCTCAGCCTCCCAAGTGCTGGGATTACAGGCGAACGCCACCGTGCCCGGTTCAAAGTCATTATTCTTTAAAGAGAAATTTGTACTTAACCGCCTTTCTAGTCTCTTGCCATCCTCTTTGCCCCATCATGTTAGAGAAACTTCTTTCTGGTAACATTAATACTAATTTCCCATTCAATGACCATCTACTTCCTAGTTATAAATATACTTCCTAGTTTTCCTCCTGTGATCTTTGACTCATTTTCTTTTGTCTAGCCTTCCAATGTAGGTATTCCCCCAAAAGTTTTGTCTTGGTTATCTTTAAAAACAGATAGATTGTCTCTCATGGTCAGTACTTTACTTTTGAGACTCTGAAGTAATTAGATTAAAAGCTACTGATCTACAAAGACACTTGAAGTGATATGATTCCTTGGCTCTCTATGATTGATATGCTGTGATGGTTAATTTTATGTGTCAACTTGAGTAAATCTTGGACATTTGGCCAGATATCTGGGGATATCTATGAGGATCTTTCTGGTTGAGATTATTTTTTGAATTGTTATACTGGGTAGGGCTCACCTTTGTCTCTATAGTATGCTGCTTTTAAATTCTTTGGGTATAAACTGAGGAGAGAAATAACTGGGTCAAATGGTGGTTCCAATCCAAGTTTTCTGAGGAATCTTTATACCGTTTTCCAGAGTGGTTGCACCAATTTGCAGTCCCACCAGCTATATATGAGTGTACCTTTTTCCCCACATCCTCGACAACATTTATCGTTACTTGTATTCTTGATAATTGCCATTCTGACATGAGTGAGATAAAATCTCAGTGTAGTTTTAATTTGCATTTCTCTAATTGCTAGTGATATTGAACATTTCTTCATATATTTGTTGATCAATTGTATTTCTTCTGTGAAGTGTCTGTTCAGTTCCTTAGCCCATTTATTGATTGGGTTATTTGGTTTTTTTGGTGTTAAAATTTTTTGAGTTCTTTATGTATCCTTTATGTGAATGAATTATGTTTATTGATATCTATATGTTAAACCAACTTGCATCCCTGTAGTGCATTAATCTCCAGAATATATAAAGAACTCAAAAACTTTTTTTCCCCCCTAGACCAGTTTCTCTTGTATTGGGTCAGAAAGGCAATTGCCCTGGCAGTGTTCTTCCCTGGGTCAGTTGTTGTTCCCTCAGTTTTTCTTTCTTTTCTCCTCATAGTAGGGGTTCTTCAACACACAAGTATGAGGGGGATGAGAAAAATCACAAGTATGAGGGAGATGAGAAAGTGGGGGGCATAGATGCGGGTTATTCATGGAAGGTCTCAGGACCTTGTCCTTTGAAACTACTGACTTTGGAGAAATCCTCAAATAGAAATATGGAAAGAATTGGAATTAAAGTTGTTAGGGTGTGAACTGAGTAAATGATTGCAGGGATGCGGATCCACTTACAATTTCCTTTGAAAAAGCATATGTTGCAACAGGAAAGAAAGGCAGTTGAAATAAAAGCTCCCAAAACATGAAGGATTTAAACCACACTGGGGTGCTCTTCATTAGAGGGTATATGAAATCTTTAGAATACCAAGTCAGCAGGTTTCTAAACTCAACCCAGTAGAATTCTCTTGGCAGCACCACCTGCAGGTGCACAGACAGAGTGGTGGGGATATAGGAGAGGAAGTAGAGGCCCAGCAGCAATTCAGGTGGAGAGGAGCTGAGGTTGTTTTCATCTGGACCAGCTGATGTGGGAAGAAGACAAATTTTTTTTAAAAACAAAAACTAAAACTAAAAGTGCCCCAAGGAGAGAAAGAATCTATCTTTGAAATAAGTAACATTGGGCCAGGTGCAATAATGCATGCTTATAATTCATAACTCAGGAGGCTAAAGCAGGAGGATCGAAAGTTCAAGGACAGTCTGGGCAACTTACCTATGACCCTATCTAAAAAATTTAAAAACAGCTGGGGGTGTAGCTCTATAGTAAAATGTCTCTTGAGTTTGATCCCCAGTACTGCAAATAAATAAATTAAATTGGGGCTGGGGTTGTAGCTCAGTGGTAGAGCACTTGCCTTGTACTTGTGAGGCACTGGGCTCAATTCTCAGCACTACATAAAAATAAATGAAGTAAAGGTATTGTATCTACCTACAACTAAAAAATATTTTTAAAAATTAAAAAAATAAATTAGATTAATTTTTTTAAAATTTTAAAAAAGGTTGGGGAGGGAATTCAGTGGTAGAGTGCCCTTGGGATCAATCCCCACTACTGCCCCCACCCTTTTAAAAATTCACATTTTGTGAGGGTAGATTAAGAGGAAAAGATTTCAGACAAACAGAAAAATTCCTAGACAGGATAAGCTCCATTTGTGTTTTATTGAAACAGGATACTGTTCAAACTAACTAGAACATAGAATTTGGGAAGTTCTAGGAGATAAGATTGGATTATCTTGTTGCAGACTTGGAATATCAGAACAAGAGGATTTTCTAGGAAATATCAAATCCCATTGTTTAGTATAGTCTTGCTCGCTACCATTCTTATTTCTATAAATATGTGATTGGTCATTCCAGATGCCAGTATAATAAGGAAGTAGCATTAGTTCAGACATGTTTCCCAGCATATTAACATTTTGCAGCAATTAAGAGAAATTCAAGAGAAAGTTTTAACAATATAGGAGGATGTTAAGAAAAACACTGAAAATCCTGCAGAAGTGTCCTTTTTTAGTGAAAGTGGGTGACTTCAAGAGTGATACTGCATTGCACACTGTTGAACTGTCTGCTGAAACAGTGGATGCAAACAAGCTATGAAGATATTTCCCTTTGAACTTTTTTGTTTGTTGGTTGATTAAAGAAGTCCACATCCTGCCTTATACTTCGTGTGTGTGTGTGTGTGTGTGTGTGTGTATGCATGCATGCATGCATCTCAGTCCATGGTATACTTTTTTTTAAAAAACTTGTTCTAATTAGTTATACATGATAGTAGAATGCATTTTGGCATATTGTACACAAATGGAGCACAACTTGTCATTCCTCTGGCTGTAGATGGTGCGGGGTCACACCGGTAGTGTGTGAGATTTGGAGTTTTAGGCCTCAAAACGCTGAAGACCATAACACTAGATTGCTACAAATACAAGTGAACATTTAACTGTGCTAGTATTTTTAGTGAGGGTTGCACAGTTACACTGATTTGGAGTAGTCTTTCTTTTTTCCCAGTAGCCATTTTATTTTCAGTTGTCATTTTTGTAGAATTGTAGTTTTTTCTCCCCTGAAAATGTACATATTATGTTCTAGCAGAAAGGGCCCTGCCATCTTTTAAAGGAATCATTGCCTAAAATTTTTAAGTTTCATCAGTCTTCCTATGTGTTAGGGATGTTGAAATCTATTACAACTCTTGAAATTTATACATTTTGTTCTTTTTCATTTCATTTTGAATTGAGAATGTTTGTATTTTATTTTTAAAGGAAATCTACCCTTGAAATTTGTGCCAAAACAAATATTTTTATGTGGTATATCAAAACACCTTTAAATGGCTTCTCTTGCTTGGCTATTTTAGAGTGGTAAATTGATCTCGCTAAACATTTCAAACAAATTTTGACTTAACTTTTGAAGGACTGTCAGGATGTTTATTTAAGTTTATTAATGTAGAAAATTCCCATTCATTTGCATCTAAAACTCATTATCTTGGAATTGGGGCCTAAGTTGAATATATAGAATTCCTGGTGTATTAGTGGAGGCCCTACTGGGATTGATCCCTTCATTGTCTTAAAACCGAAGGTTGTTCTTTAATTTCATTTATCTGTTAATTTACTGAAGTGTTCATTTCAGGAACACTTTGAGAAGAAAGGTCTTTAGCATTCCATTTTTACTAATCAATACGATATGTTTCTACTCTTGAGCAAGTAAAACCAATGAACTTAGTACCACTTTTACAAAGATAGGAATCCACAATTTAAAACTTTATACTGCTATGATTTTTTTTACCTCTATAAGTTTTTGTATATTTTCATAAAAATGTTTGTGCTATTCTACTGTATAGCTTTTAGAGATCTTTCACTTTTAAAATAAAAATACTTTTTTAATTACAGAAAGACCCAAATGGGACCACTAGTTTGCCAACTGGAAGTTCACTTCTACAAGAAATTGAAGTACAGAATGAGGAGGTGGCAGCTTTTTGTCAATCCATTACAAAGTAAGGACTTTTCTTTGTAAATCACAGATTCTTTGAATGTTCATTTAAAAAAAAAATAACTTGAGAACCAACTTAGTGCTAATAATTCTAAACTTTTAGCAATTATGTTCTTCATATGGCTAAAATTTTGAGTTAGTCAGTTGATTCACACATTTCCACAAAGTACAGATGAACCTATATCTTTACTTGTTAGATTTCTGCTCTTTATTTATTTATTTTTCTGCAGTGCCAGGGATTGAACCTATGGCCTTCACGAGGCAAGCACTCTAACACAGAGCTATATTCCCAGCCCAAGATTTCTGAATATTTAGAATAAAAATTGAGGTTGGGATAATTTCTTCTTTCTTTCTTTCCCTCCTTCCCTCCCTCTTCCCCTTTTTAAATTGTGGTGCTAAGGATCAAATCTGAGCCTTATGTAGGCAAGTACTGTACCACTGAGCTATACTCACAGCCCCATGAGTAGATTTCTTATGTGTTCTTAACTAGCAAAACTATGGCTTACATATAAATTTTCGGTACACTTTTGTTACCGAAATGCCTACTTTTGTTTTAAGAGAGATTTGATTTTTCCATAAACTTTCTAGCATACAAAATACTACCCTACTTATTTCAGAGATGGTGTTATTTATTTATAACAGGTAAGGTTAGAAGGGCAAATATATTTTCTGAAGATTAGAAAAATGCAATTCTGAGGAGGCATGGTGGTACACACTTATAATTCTAGCTAGTTGGGAGGCTAAGGGCTAAGGCAAAAGGATCACAAGTTCAAGGCCAGCCTGGGCAACTTAGTCAGACTGTCTAAAAATAAAGAATAAGGCTGGGGTTGTAGCTTAATGGTAGAGCACTTGCCTCACATGCATGAGATACTGGGTTCCATCCTCAACACCACATAAATAAATAAAATAAAGAAAGCGTGTCCATTTACAACTAAAAACAAACAAAAATATTTAAAAAATAAAGAATAAAAAGGTCTGGGGATGTAACTCAGTGGTAGGGTGGTTGTCTAGCATGTGTGAAGACCTGGCTTAAATCCCCGGTTACTACCATCTTTTAAAAAAAAAAAGGCAATTCTAAAATATTTTCCCAATCTTTTTCTTTCTTTCTTTTTCTTTTTTTTTCCCTTTTGGTGACCCTGGGGTTTGCATCCAGGGGCAGTTTACCACTAAACTACATCCCCAGCCTTTTTTTTTTTTTTTTTTTGTACTGGGGATTGAACCCAGGGCCACATCCCCAGTCCTATTTTGTATTTTATTTAGAGACAGGGTCTCACTGAGTTGCTTAGGGCCTCACTGAGTTGCTAAAGCTGGCTTTGAACTTGAGGTCCTCCTGCCTCAGCTCCCAAGTGCTGGGATTACAGGCATGTGCCACCGCGCCGGGCCCCTGCCCTTTTCATTCTTTATTTTGAGACAGTCTTATGAAGTCACAACTTGAACTTGTGATCCTCCTGCCTCAGCCTCATAGCTGGGATTATAGGCATGTGCCGCTGTACTGGACTCTTGATCAGAAATCTGTCCAATATTGCATTCTTTATAGATGAGAAAATTTAGACTTCAAGAAGTATACCAACAAAGGTTTTTTTCTTGTAGTCAGTACAAAGCTAGGTCTCCTTTACCTCTGGCTAAGTATATTTTCTTATATTAATGTATTTGTCAGAACTTGTGTTACAAGTGCTAGAAACCCAACTTCAACAACTTAACTAGAAAGGTCACATACTAGTATATAAACCCATATACCAGAAAGAGGAAGGAAAGGGCGGAGTTCAGTAACAACTGTCTGTTCAGTTCCTTAGCCCATTTGTTGATTGGGTTATTTTTTATTTTTTTATTTTTTTGGTGTTGAGTTCTTTATCCTGAAAGTTAATGCCTTATCTGAGGTGTGGCAAAGATTTTCTCCCATGCTCTTTCTTCACATTCTTGATTGTTTCCTTTGCTGTGGAAAATCTTATTATCCCAGTTCTTGATTTTTGATTTTACTTCTTGCACTTTAGGAGTCTTGTTGAGGAATTTGGTTCTAGGCCAGCATGATAGGGAGTTGGACCTACCTTTTCTTCTGGTAGGTGCAGGGTTCCTGGTCTAATGCCTGGGTCTTTGATCCACTTTAAAAGATACATATATATATTTGTATATAAAAATATTTTATATACATGTACATTTATATAATATATAATAATTATACATAATATATAAATATGTATTTATATATTTTATATAAATATTTTATATATACATATTTTATTTTTGTTAATTTTTTTAAATTTTAGATGGACATAATGTCTTTATTTATTTATGTGGTGCTGAGGATCAAACCCAGAGCCCTACATGTGCGAAGCAGGCATTTTACCACTGACTCACAATCCCAGCCCTATATATATATACATATTTTTAAATATATATATCGTTAGATGTTGATAGACCTTTATTTTATTCATTTATTTATATGTGATGCTGAGAATCAAACCCAGTGCCTCACATAAGCTAGGCATGTGCTCTACAACGGAGCCACAACCCCAGCCCCCTTTGGTCCATTTTGAAATTTTGTGCAAGGTAAGAGATAGGGGTTAAATTTCATTCTACTAAATATGGATTTCCAGTTTCTCCAGCACCCTTTGTTGAAGAAGCTATCTTTTCTCAAATATATGTGTGTGGTGCCTTTGTCTAGTATGAGATAACTGTATGTGGATTTGTCTCTGTGTTTTTTATTCTGTTCCATTGGTCTCCATGTCTGTTTTGGTGCCAATATCATGCCGTTTTTATTACTACAGCTCTGTAGTATAATTTAACCTCTCTCTAAGGATTGCTGTGGCTATTCTGGGCCTTTTATTTTTCTAAATGAAATTCATGGCTGCTTTTTCTATTTCTGGGAAGAATGTCATCAGAGCCTCAATAGGAATTGCATTAAATTGGGATAGTGCTTTTGATAGTATGGCCATTTTGACAATATTAATTCTGCTTATCCAAGAACATGGGAGATCTTTCCATCTTCTAAGGTCTTCTTTAATCTTTTTTTTTTTTTTAAGGCCACTGACTTTATTGATCTAAAAACCTTACAAGGACAGTGACTGTTATGCCAAAAATGGTACCAAATGGCATCAGATAGATCAGAGGTAAAGGTGGGGGTGAGGGAAAAGGCCAGGGATCCAATCAGAAAAAGCTGGTTATGGGTTTCCATGGAACTGGCAGGGGAAAGAAAAGGAGTTGCATGCAAGAGCAGAAATTCCAAAAAGAGAAGTGGTGAGGGGAGAGAACTCCCAAAGACCTTGGAGTACACAACAGCAATGTTTTCCTTTGTAGAGGACAAGGAGTCCCCACTCAGCCGCAAACTCTGGAGACTTGATAATGGGGCTAGGGATTGGGGGCTCCCCAGAGAACATCACAAGAAGGCCTCACACTATTCTGGAAGGCACCCAAAGCAGCCCTGGGACTGCTTGGCAGTGGCGCCACGTGTAACCTTCAGCCGTTCCCAGAAGAGGTCTTCATCTTTGTGTAGCACCAGAAACTGACCAAGGACAACATATGCCTTGTCAAAGCCCCTTTCCTCCAGCTTCTTGCCCAGGACTTCACCAATCCCAACCAGGATCCCTTCTGGCTTTTCCCCCATAGGCTCTGCCACAAAGTCTGGATGCTTTTCGGAGGTTGTCATCTTGATTGAGCTTAATTCTGCCCGAAGCAGCCACGTGGTGTGAAAAACCATAGCAGGGTCTCTGCCTTACCTGCCCTCCACCAGGGCATTCAGAGCAAGGTGCAGACCCGCAGGGTTGACACCCCCCCCACACCCCCCCGGCCCCACTCCAGTGACCCCACGGGGGTTCTCTACCAGTGCCGCCCCACTGGACATCTACACTGACAGCAGGGAGGAACAGTGCAGCTGAACCCTCTCCTAGGGTCACTCCCTGGCTCACCACAGCAATGGAGTCCCTTTCCTCCCCTCCTCCCCACCCTCCCTCAGGTCTCCAGCTGTGTTGGAAGCTTGCACTCACAGCTTCTTTAATTTCATTCTTTAGTGTTTTGTAGTTTTCACTGAAGAGGGCTTTCACCTCTTGTGTTAGATTGATTCCCAAATTTTTTTTTTTTCTCTCGAGACTATTGTTGTTGTTTTTTTTTTTTTTTTTTTTTTTTTGGAACCAGGGATTGAACTCAGGGACACTTGGCCACTGAGCCACATCCCCAGCCCTATTTTGTATTTTATTTAGAGACAGGGTCTCACTGAGTTGCTTAGGGCCTCGCTGAGTTGCTGAGGCTGGCTCGATCCTCCTGCCTCAGCCTCCCAAGTCACTTGGATTACAGGCACGCGCCACCATGCCCGGCGAGACTATTGTTAATGGGATAGTTTTCCATTTCTCTTTCAGCTGATTCATTACTGATGTATAGGAATGCAATTGATTTATGGGTATTAATTTTTATCCTACTTTGCCAAGTATGAGTTTTGAACATGAATGGGTGCTATATTTTTGATCAAATGCTTTTTCTGCCTCTATTGAGATAATCATGTGATTCTTGTATTTAATCTATTGGTGTGATGAATTACATTTATTGATTTTCGAATATTGCACCAACCTTGCATTCCTGGGATGATCCCACTTGATCATGGTGCACTATCTTTTTAATATGTTTTTGTATGCGATTTGCCATATTAAGAAATTCTGCATCTGTGTTCATCCATGATACGATACTGAAGTTTTCTTTCCTTGATGTATCTTTCTGTAGTTTTGGTATCTGGGTGATGCTAACTTCATAAAATGAGTTTGGTTAGGGTGGAGCTATAGGGAGGGGAAGGGATTAGGGTGGAATGGATTTGGGATTGGGGTGCGGCTGACTCTCCCAATGGCGCTGGAGAATCTCCCTGGGGAGCACCAACATTTTAATCTGTTTTCTGTTGCTATAACACAGTGAGCGTTGTTCTTTTATTTTAGAAGGTTGTGTCCAACCTTCTGAATCTCCAAACTGTTCTGAGAGTCCAGTAAAATGCCCACCTCAGATAATCTGTTTATTTGCTTTCTTATTCTCCCACCACGGAACAACTTGAAAAGCATCCTCCTCTACTCTGCCATCTTCCTCTGTCCCCCCTTTTTATTTCATTTTGAGACAGGGTGTTCCCCAGGTGGCCTCATACTTGCCATCCTTCTACTCAGCCTCCTGAGTAGCTGGGATTACAGGTGTGTGTCACCATTCGAATAGTCTTTCTAGCAGAAAGGGAAAGGAGTTCTCTTAGCAGTCAGTCAGAAAAATCTCACAGAAGAAAAGAGTAGAACAACAAACATTGAGGCCAAGGGGATAAAATGTGCTAAGAAGGAAAAGTAGATCACCACTGGGGGATTTATTCTGAATACAGTATGTTTCTTAGTGTCTTCTGCTCTAAATGTAGCAGGGTTTATTGGTCCCAGATCATTTTTTTATATATACATCATTTTGATTAATGGTTTAGAAAAAATCCTTTAACCTTAATGGTTTGGAAATAATCTGTTCTATCTTTACCTAGATTGTTAACTAGTAAAATTAGGCATGGTTTTCCCTAAACAAGCTCTGTGGAATTTTCTGATAGACTATGTTAACTAGCTACATTTAAACTACAAGTTGAGAAATTAGGCCCTATATGATCTGCTTTTTTCTCCTCATTTGAGTATTAGGGCCATTACAATGGCCTTTCAGTGCTGGATACATTCCAAGAATTCCTAGGTATTCAGTGGATACCTGAAACTGGATAGTACCAAACCCTATTACTATGCTTTTTCCTATATATACATGCCTATGCTAAAATTTAATTCATAAATTAGGCAGAGTAAGTGATTAACAACCATAACCTAGTATAGATCTTAGCAACCTCAGCATAGAATTTTTTTCTTCCCTTACTAAGTTGAGAATTTTTGCTTCCCTAATTAAGTTTTATCTTTTTGTTTAAAGGGAGCACTTTACTTCTTTTTTGTGTATCCAAATTGCCAGCATAAGCTGGGTGTGGTGACACCCTTGTAATTCCAGCAATTTGGAGATTGAAGCAGGATTGCAAATTTAATCTAACCCTTAGCAATTTAGGTAGACCCTGTCTTAAATTAAAAAAAAAAAAAAAAATCCAGCATCATTTTACTCTTGCACTTTGGGGCCATTATGAGGTAAAACAAAGGTTCTTTGAACATAAGCACTATGATAGCATTACAGTTGATCTGATAACCAAGATGGTTAAGTGGCTAGTGACTGATGGGAGGGTAGCATATACAGTGTGGATATGTTGGTCAAAAGGGATAATGCATATCCTGTGCAGGATGGTTCTGGATACCCAAGAAATTTCGCAATACAATTCAGAACAGCATGCAGTTTAAAGCTTATTGTTTACTTTTGGAATTTTCCATTTAATATTTTCTGGCTGTAATTGACTGTTAATAATTGAAACTGGGGATAAGAGAGACCTCTGTATTTTTATTTGCACATACACACACAGTGGTTTGTGTAATGTGAAACCCCAGATGGACTAAAGAGAGAATTAATTCTTTTTGTAATGTATTTCCATTAGTAGAGTATAAATTCAACAAATATTTATCAGAGCAGTAAGAAGGTGTTTTTGATGCCATGTTCTGAGAACTTTTCATGTTCCCTTGTGACCATGGAGACTGGGAATAAATGTCCCTTGAAGAAATTTGTGGCTTTGTTTTTTTTCTGGCATGCTTTTTCCAATGGATTTTAAAAACAAGTATTTATGATGTTAGTGATTCAGTTCTTTCGTTTCCTTTTTTTCCCCTTAATTATGGGGTTCAAGCACTGAACTAAACCCCTAACCCCTGGTTCGTTCTTTTTTTTTTTTTTTGAATCAGAGATTGAACTCAGGGACACTTGGCCACTGAGCCACATCCCCAGCCCTGTTTTGTATTTTATTTAGAGACAGGGTCTCACTGAGTTGCTAAGGGCCTCGCTAAGTTGCTGAGGCTGGCTTTGAACTCTCGATCCTCCTGACTCAGCCTCCCAAGTCGCTTGGATTACAGGCATGCGCCACCATGCCCAGCTACCCCTGGTTCTTTACTTTTTGAAACCTCCTAAAAATATTCATTTAATCATTTAATTCAGCTGTGAAAGTCAGACTGTCAGGATGGTATTAGTTTACAGTTGAGATTACTATATAACAGACTTGAATTTAGTGTCAATTCTAGTCCTTGCGGTTTTTGTTTTTGTTTTTGTCTTGATGTTGTTATTATTTTTCATCAGTAAATTAAAGAATTAGAGTAGTTATCTCTAAGGTCTCTTTCAGTTTAAAATCTGTGACACTTAAATTCAAGACTGTGTTTAACATTGCATCTTTTGGCTTTTATTTCTTGTTTTCTTTCCTTTCAAACTTTTATTGACAAAGTCTACTATATCTACTAGTTATTGGCCCAAAGAAATTTCTGTTTTCTTTCTGTTTTTGGTATTGGGGATTTAACCCATGGGCACTTTACTAATGAGCTACATCCCCAGCCCTTTTGTTTTTTATTTTGGGAAAGGGTCTAATTTCTGAGGGTGACCTTGAACTTGGGATTCTCCTGTCTTACCCTCCCAAGCTGCTAGAATTGCAGGTGTACATGCATCACTATGCCTGGCCTAAAGAAATTTCTTATAAGAATGCTAAATATCAGAAGTTTTTGCTACCTCATTTGTGATCCTTTAGGTCAAAATGAGAAACTATATGCTACACCTACCTATCTGCGTGTCATCTTTCTAGTCTCTTTTCTTAATATGCAGTTCACATCTAATACTTGTATTCTACAATAATGTCTTAATCTAAGGACTTCATATATTTTGGAGACTTCATCTTTGTATTTAATTAATTTTATTCTAAACAATGCTGTCTTTTCAATAAAATAGTGTTAATTCAATGGAACTATTTAAAACTCACTTTTTTTCTTTCTCTCTCCTCCTGGCCTTCTGATTTTGCATGACTTGACCATCCAAACAGAATTTTAACTTAATTAAGCACACAGTAGGATAGTAAACTCTTAAGGATTTCACACATAGAGATATTAAGTTTCCTGAACTGTGAAACCCCACTAAACAAATAAAGCCTTTTCTTTGGGTGAAAGGGAAATGGAAAATTTAGAGAAAATAAAAACTAAAGTTAAAAAAATATTTTATTGGTAGTTACTTAAGAACATCAGACTGCTATGTATGGCTTATAGTGGCCATAAAAGTATATTATCTGGTCCAATATATTCAAAATTAATCATGTACTCAGATAGCAATTGCTAATTTAATAATTTTATATACTTAACAGTGTAGTTCAGCTGGGCACCATGGTGCCCACCTATAATCCCTAGCTACTGGGGGGGCTGTGGCAAGAGGATTGGGAGTTGGAGGTCAGTCTGGGAGATTTAACAAGACACTATCTCAAAACAGCAATAATAAAACAATGATGAAAATGTAGTTACAAACAGACAAAGAAACAAGTTTAAGCACTCTTTTACATCTTAGGCTTTGTTGATGTTTATAATGTTTCTGAAGCAAACCAGGAAAATAGGAGAAATTGCCAATATTACCAAGAAAAAAAAAAAAAAAGGAAAATACCATATTTTCTGGACCTGACCTCTTCCATGGTGTCAAGCAGGTACAGAAAGGACTCTTTTAAACAGATTTTTTTTTTTTTTTTTTTTTTTTTTTTTTTTGTGTTGGGGATGTGGCCCAGGGGTGGCCCCCCCTGCCCCCCCCCCCCCCACCCTGTTTTTTTTTTTTTTTTGAAAA
>JAJEJO010004025.1:34941-75257 GCA_020662805.1 Glaucomys volans
AGGCTGGCTTTGAACTCGTGATCCTCCTGCCTCAGCCTCCCAAGTGCTGGGATTACAGGCGTGCACCATCACGCCCGGCTTTAAACAGAATTTTTTTGAGGGTAAACTATGAATAACATAAACTTTACCAGTTTAACTGTTTTTAAATATATATTCATTGACATTGTGTAAAATAAAGGACTCATTGAGAGAGGAAATGAGAGATTTTTACACCCAAACAAGGCTGAGTTCATCAAATGCATCTTTTATCACTTTAGTTTTTCTAATACTTGTTTTCTTAGCTATTATAAGAAATTTCTGCTTTTCATTTTGTCATTCTTAGAATTTCTGAAAATCAAAGCCTTCCATGTAGACAAAATTCCCAACCATTTTGTGTATTAATTTTATGAGTTGGTGAATCTGTTTCATAAATGGTAGAAAACAAGAGAAGACCAAGTATCTGAGAAATATTAAGACTTGTAGGCTGGATTCTGTGAAGGTCTTGCCATTGTGTTGCAAAGGGGTAAACTTGGCAGTAATCATAAATTGAAAAGTAGTGTATCTGAAGGTGCAATTCCAATATCAATTTAAGTTTATTATATTACTTTTATTGCTTTTTATTTCTTTTTAAATATTACATCATTTATGTTGCTTAAGATCATAATACAGAAACCAGATTTATTCATTCACTTTTTTATTTGATAAGAAGCTTATAATACTTATGTACTAGGCACTACGTGTTTCATAAACTTTATTAACATATTGTCACAACAACCCTATGAGGTAAGTGGTGGTTTTTAATCCCATTTGCATAGGAAAAAAACCGATGCACCAAGAGACTCAATAACTTGCCTTAATTTATATAGCTAATCAATAGTAAAGTCAGAATTCAAATCAGGTGGTATGACTCTAGAGTTTGTACTAAGTTACCTTTGCTACCTCTCCAGAATCTTTCTTCCTGTCATCTCAAGCTGTTTTATTTCATACCTATGACTCGATATTTTAATCTCTACAGAAACAAACAGATAATATTTTCTGGCATTCATTCCATTTATAGTCCTATGAAAAACAGATGAGGGCTGAGGGTGTAGCTCTGTGGGAGAATGCATCTGTAGCATACATAAGGCCCTGGGGCTCAGTCCCCACATCCACAAAAAGAAAAATGGTAAGTGGAAAAAATGGAGAGAGAGAAAAAGAAAAACAGATGAGAGGACTAGAACTTGTCTTCTAACCTCCAGAAAAAGTCAGTTTAATGAAGCCCAGGAGTTTAAAGAAGTTGTCAAATCCTACCCGCCTTTTTTTGTGGATCATAGGCTTATTTCTTTTCCCCCTCTGCCTTGATAACAGAACTGCTCTCTGGAGATGACCCATATACCACCTTCATGTAATTCTTCTAATTCCCTGACTTTCAGAAATTACTTGGAAGGAATAAAGGCCTTTTAGCAATGTCAAAACCCTTGCAACAGTGTAAAAACACATTGTTTGTGTTTTTTTCTCATCTAGCAACCAGTTTTTATAGAAAAAATATCCTGAGGGCGGGGTTTAAAATGACAGCAAACTTTTTATCCCTCTGGCCATTACAGCTTTAAGGCTTTGTTGTCTATATTATTATCAGTAATTCATTAAATATGTGCCATTTTGTGTAATGTTGCAGCAAAAGAATCAGAAGCAGAAAACCTGCTAGTGTTACCAAAGATATCCTGGCAGTAACTAATCTCTTCCTTTTCCCTGGGTTCCTTTTATTGAAAAGACAAATGCTGGTTTTGACAGGAATTCATTCATGTAGTTCTCACTTCCCCTGGAGTTGGACAATGACACAGATTCGAGTGGCTATAAGCATATAAAGTTTGTTCAGGACTCTCAAATGCAACTTTTTCCAAAAAGATTTTAATATCTTCTTTCTTGTGAACAGATTGAAGACCAAATTTCCATATACCAATCACCGCACAAATCCAGGCTATTTGTTAAGTCCAGTCACAGTGCAAAGAAACATATGTGGAGAAAATGCTAGTGTGAAGGTCTCCATTGAAATTGAAGGATTTCAACTACCAGTTACGTTTACATGCGACGGTAGGTTTGTAGTTCCCCAAGCATTATGTTTTGCTTGTTTAAGAGGAAAATTTTTAAAACATCAGTGTTGTTATTCTTTTAACAATGAACTTTTATCATTAGGTGTCCTTTTCAAAAGACTAACCTCCATTCGGATAGTTTTCTGGTTAGGACTAATGGGAAAACAGGTTACTTTTATAACTACACATTTCTTTAAAAAATGGTGGAATGAGCCGGGCGCGGTGGTGCACGCCTGTAATCCCAGTACTTGGGAGGCCGAGGCAGGAGGATCGTGAGTTCAAAGCCAGCCTCAGCAACTTAGCGAGGCCCTAAGCAACTCGGTGAGACCCTGTCTCTAAATAAAATACCAAATAGGGCTGGGGATGTGGCTCAGTGGTTGAGTGCCCCTGGGTTCAATCCCCAGTACAAAAAAAAAAAAAAAAAAAAAAAGGTGGAATGACCCTTCATAATCAGTAGTTCTTGGCCATGGCCCAAAAGAATTAGAAAAAAAGTTAATTATAGTCTACCTCTCTTACCCCCATTGTATGGCAAGAAAAATGCTTGTGTGTAAAGAACTGTCAGTGAAATTGAAGTTCCAGATATCTTGCTAATCTCTTCTAAGGAGAAGATAATTCTCCTTTGGTTTTATTTTTTCCTTCCAAACCTAGTATGAGTATTTCTTCCAGAGTTGTATTACCCAAGGTGTGTAGGAAATTTTTTCTACAGTTTTTTAAAATTAATTTTTTATCAGTACATTATTTTTGTTACAGTTTTTAATCCTTCTATTTTCTTTCAGTTTATTTATCATTCATAATAATGGGATTCCAACAGGTCCAGATTTCTATAGTACTTTGATCTAAAATTTCAGCCATTTTTTTCTTTAATGTTACAAGTAGGAATATGTCCAATTTTGGATACTTTCTATCTTTGCACCTTGGAAAGCCCTTTGAAAAAATATATATGTGAAACAGAAAAATGTTAGCCAACTTTAAGGTAACTCTTTTAGTTTCTGAAGGAAGAATTACTCTTTTTAAGCATACCTAATGTTTGTCCTGGGACATTTAAGTCTAGGTATGGAATAAGAATTAATATTAAAATAAAAAGAAAACATCAGTAGGCACTTTGATTGAAATACACAAGTTAGCATTGATAGCACATGTTCTGATTTCTATCAAATTCTGACTTATCAAATCTAATTCATCTCAAAAAAGTATTCCAAATGACTATTCAGTTAGTCATAAATGTGCACATTTACAATGTACATTCCTATTATGCTACATAACTGTATCATAGTGGAAATATTACCATACATTTGTCTATTCAAAAATATAATTGTTATCTTAGAGATTATTATATTTAGAGACCTTTTCTGCCAAGCCATTAATTTTCATGAACTTTGAGTTACTCATTATCTTTTTTAAGTTGAACATAGGGGGAGTTCTAAGTATAGAAACATGTAACTTTAAAAGTTTTTATTTTTAGCGTGTTGTAATTGTGTTTTTGTTTTTGCTTTTGGCCAAGAATGATAATCAAATAATTCTGCCTACTTGCTATATTTTATTTTATTTTTTATTTTTTATTTTATTTTTTGTGGAACCAGGGATTGAACTCAGGGACACTCGGCCACTGAGCCACATCCCCAGCCCTATTTTGTATTTTATTTAGAGACAGGGTCTCACTGAGTTGCTTAGGGCCTCGCTAAGTTGCTGAGGCTGGCTTTGAACTCGAGATCCTCCTGCCTCAGCCTCCCGAGTTGCTTGGATTACAGGCGTGCGCCATCACGCCTGGCTACTTGCTATATTTTAAGAAACTGTGGTATATATACACAATGGAATACTACTCAGCCTTAAAGAAAAATAATATTATGGCATTTGCAGATAAATGGATGGAACTGGAGATTATCATGCTAAGTGAAATAAACCCATCCCCCAAAACAAAGGCCAAATGTTTTCCCTGATAAGTGGATGATAATATAGAATCTGCTTGGGGGCAAGGGGTGGTGGGTGAGAGAAGAATGGGGGAACTTTAGATTATGTAGAAGGAAATGAGAGGAGAAGGGGGCGGGGATATGAAAAATGGTGAAATGAGACAGACATCAGTACCCTATGTACATGTATGATTAGCAAGAATGGTATGAATGTACATCATGCACAACCATAGAAATGAAAATCTGTACCCCACATGTATACAATGAATCCAAATGCAGTCTGTAAAAATTTTTTTAAAAATTTAAAAAAAAAGAAAATTTTATCAGGCAGATGTGAAACATTTCATATGGTGATTCTTTATAATTTGTTTTTAAACTATTTGCTTAACACTGCTGAATGTAATCCTACATTTGAAGAAGTCTGTAGTAAGGATATGATAGTCTCAGGTTAGGCTTCCACTATCCAACACAGTGGCCATTAGCCACATGTATCTATTTGAGCACTTGAAATGTGGCTAATCTGGATTGACACATGATATAAATTCAAAGTACAGACTGTGGTTCAGGGCCTTTGTTTGAAACAATTATGTGAATTATCTTGTAACTTTTTAAAATTGGTAATATGTTGAAATGATATTTTTGGATTTATTAGGCTAAATAAAAGGGATTATCAAAATTAGTTTTGCCCCTTTTACTTTCAGTGTGGGTAAGAGGAAATGTTTAATTATATATGTGTCCTTCATTTATATATATTTACATGTATTGTACAGTGTTGTCTTTCTTAACTTATGAGTAATATGATCTTGAATAAATGTATACTTAGAGGTAAATGAGCAAAATGAAAATAATGTCTAACTTTTTTACAGTGAGTTCTACTGTAGAAATTGTTATAATGCAAGCCCTTTGCTGGGTACATGATGACTTGAATCAAGTAGATGTTGGCAGCTATGTTCTGAAAGTGTGTGGTCAAGAGGAGGTGCTACAGAAGTAAGTTTAACTACTGAGCAGCATCTTTGGAAATTTCATATTTATTGGCTTAAATAAGAAAGGCTTTAATTAAAACTTACAGTACAAAAATACAGTGGGTACTATTGAATTGATTCATTGAATCAGTAAACTTGTGTTGAGATAGGCTATATCTAAGGTGTCATATCTAAGACTGGTGGGATTTCAGAGATAAGTAAGACTGTATTCTCTTAAGAAGCTTACACTCATGCAGGAAGCTTGTGGGCAACTGGTTAATAAGTGACTATAATGACTATTTCTATAAAGAGTCAATAGTCACGTCATTATAGTCTCTATGTTGTAGTATGCATGATTCTTTTTGTATAGTTTTCAGGTATTATTTCATTTTAGTTGCCTGAAATAATTACCATATGAATCTTATTTTAATCAGATTATTTTGTTATATCTAGCATTTAGTCTAGTTGCTTTGCAAATTTTATTCCCCTAGGCTTCTAAAAATGTTCTGACCCTGTTTCACTTATTCCCTTCTGCATCTTTGTCTTCATCTTCTTTTTTCTTCACTCTGACTTTCCTCATATAGACTAATCCCTCTGCTTAAGTGCTCACACTTGTTAAAAACCTATCTCTGTATTTTATCATTCTCTTTGATTTCTGATGCAGATGCAATTTATAAATTTTACGTTCACCTGTATAACTTCTGATTTGAGTGGAATAATACTGGTGAATAATTAATATATTTTAACAGTAATCATTGCCTTGGAAGTCATGAACATATTCAAAACTGTCGAAAATGGGACACAGAGATTAAATTACAACTCTTGACCTTCAGTGCAATGTGCCAGAATCTGGCCCGAACAGTAAGTGTGCATGTGTAGATGGGGGATGTTTTCAGTTGTAGAAATTTTACCGAGCTAGAGGTATATTTGAAAATCAAAGCGAAGGAATTAAAAGTGTTATTTGTAGTAGTTTTATACAATAGTGAAAATGTTAGGGTCAGTGAAGAAGAAATGAGATGGGAAAGGAAGGCTTTTTTTTTTTTTTTTGGTTTGCTTTTTTTTTTTTTTTGGTATTGGAGATTTAACCCAGGAGCACTTTACCACTGAGTTACATCCCTAGCCTTTTTTCATTTTTATTTTGAGGCGGGGTTTTGCTAAGTTGCTAAGGCTAGCTTCAAACTTAAACCCTTCCTGTCTCAGCCTCCAGAGTCACTGGGAGTACCAGTGTGTGCCATCACACCCAGCTAGAAAGATTTTTGAATACTAAATATAGGTTGGAGAAAAGAAGATTCATATTGACTTCTACACCAGACTGATAAAAAGGAATTATTTCTCATGAAATGAAAATGAATTCTCTGTTTTAAAGGTTCAGTATTTTCTTTTTAAATTAAAGCAGAGATTATAGTATGCATCACTGCACCCAGCATGAAATTTAGCCATTATAAAGTAGTAAAGTCCACTTTGTAAAATTCACTTTCATTTTACTACATAAACGTTTGGTGAATTTATAAGCAAATATTTTATCTCTAAAGAGAATTATTCTTTATTTAGTAGAATTATGGGTAGGAAGATACCAATCATTTCTACTTTTTTTTCCCTTTGTTTTCTTTTCTAGGATTTTGCTCCTGTGTTAGGTAAAATTTATTTCAATTGGGTAGAAACTATTCACAAAGTTCAATAGATTTTGACAATCATTAGTAACTTGTCTTTTGAGTTTCTTCAAAAAAAAAAATTTTTTTTCTTGCAGTACTGGGAATTGAACCCAGGGACACTCTACCATTGAGCTACATCCTCAGCCCTTACATTTTACTTCCAGACAGGGTCTCACCAAGTTGCCTTGGCAGACCTTGAACTTGTGATTCTCCTGTCTCAGCCTCCTGAGTACCTGGAATTACAGGCATGCACTGCCTGGCTTCTTTTCAGTTTTTTTTTTTGTTGTTGTTGTTTGTTTGTTTTGCGGTGCTGGGAATTGAACCCAGGGCCTTACGCTTGCGAGGCCAGCACTCTACCAACTGAGCTATATTCCCAGCCCTTCAGTTTCTTAAGATATAATGTTCTTCGCATAAAGTGGAATGGCAGAAGAATTTCTTTATGGGAGTCAGAAGGAGTGGGAGGAAATCTTGATTATCATAAGAAAAAAATAGAGCAGAAATTCAGATAATCTCTTTCCCATCTGGTCCCACCCTCATTTAAGATTTATTTATGTATCAGAAACTAGACTTAAGTGCATCTATATTTTGAATCAATTATAAATAATATTTAACTTTGTTAGTATTTAATCTTCAGTTCTAAAAGGTTAATTTCAAGACTTCACCATACTTACATTTAACCATATTAGATTTGACAATAAAAGACAAAAGAATGATTTTTGGTAAACATTTGTGTATGTATGTTTGTTTAGGCAGAAGATGATGAAGCACCTGTGGATTTAAACAAATACCTATATCAAATAGAAAAACCTTATAAAGAAGTCATGACAAGGTATAGCATTTAAAGCATAACTTTCAGGTTTCCAAACTTATATTGGGTGTGAATACATTTATTTTGATTTATTTATTTATTTTTTGGAACTGGGGATTGACTTCAGGGGCACTCAGCCACTGAGCCGCATCCCCAGCCCTATTTTGTATTTTGTTTAGAGACAGGGTCTCACTGAGTTGCTTAGGGCCTCGCTAAGTTGCTGAGGCTGGCTTTGAACTCGCGCTCCTCCTGACTCAGCCTCCCAAGTCACTTGGATTACAGGCGTGCGCCACCACGCCCGCTATTTTGATTTTTAAAGCAATAATTTTTATATATAATATTCTTCAGCCATGACAACTGTTCTTTGTTTCAGACACTCTGTTGAAGAACTGTTGGATTCTTATCACAATCAAGTAGAACTGGCCCTTAAAATTGAAGTAAGTTTTAATTCACATTTTGGGATAATGACTTGTTTCTGTTGATTCTTGTTTCTGTTGTCTCTTAAATGCTAATATTGGCATTGGATTGAATTTTTAAAGACATTTTAAATTATATTTTTTGTGTCAATGTGTAGTCTTTTTTCTCATCCATTTTATTAACAATGATTTTCAGTAATTCTTGAGTCAAAATGTTAACCCTCATTTCATTTCAGCTTTATTACTGAAACCTTCAATTCAAAAAGCATTTATTCACTTATGAAAATGTATAACCTAATTCCTGCAGATTGGGAACTTAAAAACTAATTGTGGAGAATTTAAACAAAATCCATCTCTCTCTCTCTCTCTCTCTCTCTCTCTCTCTCTCTCTCTCTCTCCCCCCCTCTCCCTCTCCCTCTTTTTTTTTTTTTTTTTCTTTTTTTTGAGGTACTGGGATTTAGACCCAGGGGCATTCTGCCACTGAGCTACACTCTCTGACCTTTTTATTTTTATTTTGAGACAGGTCTTGCTAGGTTACTATGGCTAGCTTCAAGCTTTCAATTCTCCTGCCTCAGTCTCCCAAATAGCTGGAATTGTAGGTGTGTTCCAGCATGCCCAGCTCAAAATTTTCATAGCATATTGTAAATGTTCATGTGGAGGTATGAATCAGGGTTCTTTGGGAGATAAGGAAGGTTGCCTTACCCAATTTGAGAATTTAGGGAAGCCTTCTTAGGAAGGATGTTACCTGGACCAACTCTTAAATGAGTTAGTCAAAAAAAAGCTAGGATGGTCATATAAACAAAAGTACACATGTGATACTTACATGGCATACAAGTGTGAAGTGAAGGTGGGGAGCTGACATTAGAAGTAGCCAGACACATGGTGCATGCCTGTAACCCTAGCAGCTTAGGAGGCTGAGGCAGGAGAGTTGTGAGTTCAAATCCTGAGCAAAAGTGAGGCACTAAGCAACTCAGTGATACCCTGTCTCTAAATAAAATACAAAATAGGGCTGGAGATGTGGCTCAGTGGTTGAGTGCCCCAGAGTTCAATCCCCTGTTCCACCAGCACCCCCAAAAAAGAAAAGAAAATAGCCAGATATAAGTTGCCATCTTATAATTGTCATGATGGAGTTTTGCCTTATCCTCTAAGTCAAGGGATCATAATCAGTTCATTTTCTGTTTCTATAAAAGATTTTCTTTTGTAGTTCTAGGAATTGAATTCAGGGCCTTGCATGTGCTAGGCAATGATCTTCCACTAAGCTACATTCTGAGCCTCAACTGCTGCACCCTTTGTTTTTCATTTTATTTTGAGACAGGTCTCTTCAAGTTGCACCCAAGCTGGCCTTGAACTTGTGATTCCCATGCCTCAGCCTCCCAAGTTTTCTATGATTACAGGCATGTACCACCATGTCCAGCAGCTGGAAATAATTTTTTTGGAACACAACCATATCAATTTGTTCATATTGTCTATTGTCATTTTTATTTGTACTCAAGTAGTTGGAATAGAGACTATATGTCTTGCAAAGCCTAAACTGTTTATTGTTTGACCCTTTACAGAAAATGTTGGCTGACCCCTGGTCTAACTAAGGTGGAGGTTTTTTTAGCCAAGGGTAGAGAGTAAGGTAGCAGGATGATTTGTTTATTTCTTTTGTTTTTTTTTTTTTCTTTTTTTTGGAACCAGGGATTGAACTCAGGGACACTTGACCACTGAGCCACATCCCCAGCCCTATTTTGTATTTTATTTAGAGACAGGGTCTCACTGAGTTGCTTAGGGCCTCGCTAAGTTGCTGAGGCTGACTTTGAACTCGTGATCCTCCTGACTCAGCCTCCCAAGTCGCTTGGATTACAGGCGTGCACCACCATGCCCGGCTGATTTGTTTATTTCTAAGCTCTGAAATCACTGTGACCATACTGTGGAAGTTTGATTCAAGGGTGACAGTAGTTAGGGAGATTTCTTGGTAAGGATTTGTTGTAGTAGTCCAGGCATAAAGACAACGTGAGCCAGGCATTGGTAGTACACACCTGTAACCGTAGTGACTCTGGGAGGCTGAAACAGTAGGATTGCAAGTTTGAGGCCAACCTCAGTAACTTAGAGAGGCCCTGTCTCAAAATAAAAACTAAAAAGGGTGAGAGGTGTGGCTCAGTGGTAAAGTGCCCCTGGGTACTTTACCAAAATAAATAAATACTTTACCAAAAATAAATAAATAGCATGGTGAAAGCAAAAAGGAAGGAACTCATTAACAATATTTTTGAGATAAAGTTGATAAAAATTTTGGTGGGTGATGGAGCATGAAAGAAGAAAGAGTGTAGTGACTTCCAGATTTCTAGTTACTGGAAATTCCTATCAGTATATAAATGTATTTATTTTTTTCGGTATTTACTGTCTGCTCATTAAGAGGCAATATTGTAGGTGCTAAAGATATTGGAAGTTAACAAAAAGCCTCGTTGCCGTCAGAGAGTTTACATTCTAGTTGGAGGAGACAGAATAAAATAAATTAGCAAAATATGTTATATCAGAAGGTAAATGCTACAGAGAAAAACATAGGAGATGGGTAATATTGTAATTTCAAAAAGGGAGTCAGAGCTGGGGGTGGGTTGCACCACACCTGTAATCCCAGCAGCTCTGGAGGCAGATGGATAGAGAGTTCAAAGCCAGACCCAGCAACTACAAGGTGCTAAGCAACTCAGTGAGACTGTGACTCGAAATAAAATACAAAATACAAAATAGGGCTGGGAATGTGGCTCAGTGGTCCAGTGCCCCTGAGTTCAATCCCTAGTACCCACCATCAAAAAAAAAAAGGTAAGTCAGAAATGACCTCATTGAGAAAATGAATTGGAGTGAAAACTTAGGGGAAGGGAGGGGAGAAGCTCTCTGGGTATCTGGGGAGGAGTGTTGTAGGGAGAAGTAATAGTACAAAGGGCTTAGGAGGAAGTGTGCAAGTGTACAAGGTCTTCTAGATGCTTGTAGCTGTAATAGAGTGAGGGAAAAGGGCAAAAATGGAAACAAATCCATTCAGAAGATGTTTTGCTAGCCACAGGAGAGGTAATGATGGCTTGGATCAGGGTGACTATAGTAGAATTGATGAAAATGGGTGTGTTTTGAAGCTAGGAGGATTACCCACAGATTGCATATAGAGCATAAGAGAAAGTTTAGGGTAATGTCCAAGATTTTCTGAGTAGCTGGAAGTCACAGTTGCCTTTTAGTGAGATGTGGTAAACTGAGAAGAGAGGTTACTGGGGGAAGATCAGGAACTCAGTTTGGGATGTTATGATTGAGATGACATGTTATGGTTGGATATTATTTATCCAAGCAAGTTGAATAGGCAGTTGATATGAATCTGGATTTCAGTGCAGGAGAATCCAGGCTGGAGATAATAAACTTGGGAATCATTAGAATATAAATGGAATTTTGCAACTGTAGACTAGATGAAATTCCCAAGAAAGTCATTGCAGGTGGAGAAGAAAAGAGTTAAGCCATTTTAAGACAAATCCACATAATCCAACATTAACCACCCCCCACCTTTTTTTTTTTTTTTTGTTAGTGGGGATTGAACCCAGGGGCAGTCCACTCCTGAGCCACATCCCCAGCCCTATTTTGTATTTTATTTAGAGACAGGGTCTCACTGAGTTGCTTAGGGCCTCGCTAAGTTGCTGAGGCTGGCTTTGAACTCGCGATCCTCCTGCCTCAGCCTCCCAAGTGCTGGGATTACAGGCATGCGCCACCACACCTGGCAACCACACTACTTTTTATGCTCTGTGTAGCAAAACTCTTGAAAGTTATTTGGTTTTTGCCGTTTCCCTTTCTTCTTTTCCCATTTTCTTATGAACCCATTTTCATTATTAGCACCCCCCTGAAACCACAACTATTAAGGTCATCAAGGATTTACATGATCCTGAATTTAGTAGTGAGTTCTTTATTTTTCTCCATCTTTCTGTTGTGTGTGTGTGTGTGTGTGTGTGCGCGCGCGCATGCATGCACACTTTTTAAATTTTTTTTTTTTTTTTTTGGTACTGGGGATTGAACCCAGGGGCACTCCACCACTGAGCCACATCCCCAGCCCTATTTTGTATTTTATTTAGAGTCAGGGTCTCACTGAGTTGCTTAGGGCCTCACTAAGTTGCTGAGGCTGGCTTTGAACTCGTGATCCTCCTGCCTCAGCCTCCCAAGTGCTGGGATTACAGGCGTGTGCCACCGCGCCCGGCTTAAAAATTTTTTATTTTTACTTGGTAAATAATTTTACATACTTATAGGGTACAATATGATGTTTTCATACATATTTTCAAACATTTATCATTTCTTTGTGATGAGAGCATTCAAAAATCCTATCATGACTATTTTGAAATATACAGTACATTGTTATTCACTGTAGTCATCCTACTGCAGAACACCAGAAATTGTTCCTTCTATCTTTTTGTAACTTTTGATAGTTGACCATTTCTTCCAACTTGAAACATAGCCTCTGGGATATTGTTTTAGTTTACCCACTCCTATTGGTTGCTTTATCTCACTCTGACTTGTAGTTTCTTCTTTATGATCTCTTTATCTTCCTGATCCTAAAAGTAGAATGCCCTAGGGCTTGGTTCTAGGACCTCTCCTCTGTATTCACATCCTTGGTAATTTTGATATATCCCTATCCTGACAACAATTCAAGCTGTTGTCTCCAACCCTTGACCTTTTCCTCAATTCTAGATTCAAATACCTGTTACTTAGTATCTTCATATGAATGTCTAATTAAAATCTCAATTATACAAAACTGAATTTTTTTACTTTACCCTTTCTATTTGTTCATCCATCAGTCTTCCTTTTGTGGTTTTTTTTTTTTTTTCTTTCCCCCTCCCCTACAACTAGGCATAGAACCCAGGGGCGTTCGGCCCTGAGCTACATCCTCATCTCTTTTTAATTTTTATTTTTGAGAATAGGGTCTCACTGAGTTGTCCAGGCTGGCCTCAAACTTGTAATCCTCCTGCCCTAGCCTCCAGAATGACTGGAATTACAGATGTGCACCACTATGCTTGGCAAGACCTTATATTTGAAAGAGCAGTTTTAGGTTTGGAGCAAAATTGAGGAAGGTACAGAGATATTCCATATACTTAACTGACCTGCCCAGGGTATTATTTCTCCTTAATAAACAACACCATGTCTTTTCATTTGCAATGAGCAAAACTTTGAAGTCATCCTTGACTTCTCCAGAAAAAGATCTTTCGTATCCCACATTCAGTCTACTTCCTATCAGTACCACCTTGGTAACGCATTTAGAATGTGACCATTTTTCATCATATAAAGCTACAGTCAGTTGTGTTTATTCCTTAATAGTCTCCCAACTTCCACCTTGTTCTATAATCTGCTTTTCACAGGCAACCAAAATGATCTTAAAAGTAAGATTTTAAATGTAATGCAGTATCTTGGATTATATCTTGGAAGTAAAAAGAAGGTTACTAGTGGGAAAACTGGTAAATCCGTAAAAAGTCTGGAATTTACTCAGTAGTAATGTACCAGTGTTTAAGTCTTTGTTTCAACACATACAACATGGTCATGAAAGATTTTACTTAACCCAGTTTATGTGGGAACTCTCAGTACTATTCTTTTTGTAACTGTCTGTAAATCTAAAATTATTCCAAAATAAACGTTTATTTTAAAAAATGAAAATAAGATCAGAAAGCAAATTTAAAATAAGATCAATGCCAAAGGATTATTTTTTGAAAAAGTGAATAAAATGAGAAACTTTTAAAAAGATGTTATTTCATGCCATTCTTTTGTTCAAAATTCTATTTACTATTAGTAAAATTCAAAGCCCTGTATTGTATGACCCACTTCCTCTGATCTGGCTCCTTACTACTATCCTCTTTCATTTTTTCTGGTTGACTTTCTGTCAGATATGCTCCCCATAGGGGACTCTTTTTTTGTTTTTTCGGGTTTTTTTGGAACCAGGGATTGAACTCAGGGGCACTTGGTTACTGAGCCACATCCCCAGCCCTATTTTGTATTTTATTTAGAGACAGGGTTTCACTGTGTTACTCAGTGCCTTGCCCTTGCTGAGGCTGGCTTTGAACTCTGGATCCTCCTGCCTCTGCCTCCCGAGCCACTGGGATTTTAGGCATGTAAAATCCCAGTGGCTCGGGAGGCAGATAGGGGACACACCCGGCCATAGGGGACTCTTGTAATTTGTTTTTCTCTCTAATGTTCTTCCCCTAGATATTTACATGGCTCACCCTTTTATTAAGTGAAGTACACTAAAATTACCAGAAAGCTCACTGACCTACTTATCTAAAATAGCAACTCTCTATCATATTCCCCCCTTTATTTTTTACACTTTTCTTGTAATTGAGGTGTAATTTATGTATGATAATATTTACCCCTTGTATGCATAAGTCAGTTTTTTAAAAAATAAATGCTTAGAATTCTACATGTTCCACCATAATCCTGTTTTAGAACATTTTTATTACTCTTCAAAATTTCCATGTACTAATAAGTTTTCATTGCTCCTGGCCTTTTATTTTCTTAGAGATAAGATATTAATTCATTTTGCTAAAATGAAATTATGGTGGCAGTAGGGCTTTTGAGGCAAGGAATAATTTGGTTTGTAATTGTCTAAGAAGACTTACCAAGGGTAGGTAAAATGATTATTAAGTGGCATGGAGGTTCCTGCTGAAATTGGGAATTACTGAATTTGTATGATTGTAAGATTTTCTTAAAAGTGCTCAGCGTCCTGGTAGAAGAAACAGAAAAGAAGTATCTCTGTTCAACAAATAGTTTGATTGGAATGAGGGAATGAAGACTGGGAGCAAACGAGGTCATGATGAGAGTTTGATATTGTAGTTACGATTCTGATAAGGTACAGTTTTTTAGTTGAAAATGTGGTTCTTCTACATGGGACATTTATATAACTGAAGATTTTATTACAGGGTATAGAATAGAAAGTCAGATTAAATATTCAGAGAAAAATATGTCATGCTGTGGGGAAAATGACCATATATCATTAGTAAGGTTTAGCAGTCATGGGCCAGCCAGGAGACAAGAGACTGTACATTATTTGAACAAAGAAATTTAAAGAATCATAAGTAAAAAATGGTTTTACCCTTTTTAGTAAAGGGGGCTCTAAGGCAGGAATTGGCATACTATGTCTCACGCACCAAGTCTGGCTTGATACCTGTTTTTAAAGTGTTATTGCACTAGACACAGTGGCCAATGCCTGTAATTTCAGCTACACAGGCATCTGAGCTGGGAGAATTGAAAATTTGAGACCAGCCTGGGCAACTCAATCAGACTGTCTCAGAATAAAAATATTAAAGGGCTAGGAATGTAGCTCAATGGTAGAATGCTTGCCTAGCTCTGAGTTCAATCCCCAGTACCACCAATTAAAAAAAAAAAAAAAAAAAAAAAGAATAGAAAATTTGAGACTAGACTGGGAAACTTAGCAAAAACCGTGTTTCAAAGTGAAAAAAATAAAAAGGTCTGATGATGTTACTCAGTGATAGAGTACTTGCCTAGCATGCACATGTCCTGGCCTGGGTTCCATCCCCAATATCAACACACATAGAGACACACACACACAGGAAAAAAGAGGAAAAAAAAGGAAGAAGAATTTCTATTGACCACAACCATAATCATATGTTTACATTTTGTTTGTGTATTTCTTCATATCTTAATGGCAAAAGTTGAATTATCTCAGACTATATGGTTTACAAAACCTAAAATATTTACTTACTAGCAACCTTTTAAAGAAAAAGTTTGCCAGCTCTGCTCTAAGGGATCCAGAAGTACCAAGTGCAGAAAGGCAGCTGCAAACTCTAGACTGAGGAAAACCAAGTCAGTGAATGAACCGTAAGGACTTACATGAGAAGGCCTTTCCCATGACCCCAGAATGAAATTCAGCTTCTTTGAAACGCACATGACTGTTACAGAAATACATAGTCTGCATATGGCAAAGAAACTTGCTAAAAAACTTTAGCCAGAACTGTCAGATAGGGAGAGTATGGTCTGAGACTGTCTTTGAGGACCTCTGGCTCCCACACTGAATTAAAAAAAAAACAAAGACTAGGACCCAGGTGGGAAGTGTTGCCTCTTGTAGTATCTATTCAGTACCTACCTTCTGTTTGTAAAACCCAACATTGTACTGGCTAGTATAAAAATGTTTATATGGATCTAGTTCTAGTATCACAAGAACAAGTTCTAATACAACAAAAGAAGGGTGGAGTTGGAATAGACAATACATTGATAAATAACACGTAAATAATGAAGAATAATAATATAAGAAAATGGTATGAGCCTTTAAACTGGAATGGTTTTGTATGTAGGTGAAGTGTAAAGGAAATAGAGTAAATAGTAAATAGTAAATCAAGTAAGCAATGAGGGAGAGGTAGAAAACAGGCTTTCAGAACTGCAGAGTGATTGGATGTTTGAGAAAACAAGGTAATTTTATTCAAGCTTAAAGGTGAAGGGAACATTTGGTTTATGGTAGCTAAGCCTCAAGAATGGAAAAGTTTAAATTTTTAAGGGATGGTATAATACTGAATTTCAGCCTTTCTAACAGTACTTGGTATAAGTTTTTATGAATTTAATATATATGCATGTTTCTATTTTCACCTGTTTTTGGTTTTTTGGCTAGGGTTTTGGGAATTGAACAAGTTTTTAAAATTTAATCAACATAATAATTATACATATTTTTTGGTTACAGTGTGACATTTCAGTGCATGTATAGAAATGTATGATGATTAGGACAATTGGTGTATTCATCAACTTAAATATTTATCATTTCTTGGTGTTGAACATTCAGAATCCTCTCTACTAGCTATTTTGAAATACACAATTAATTATTGTCAATCATAATTGTACTATACTAGAGAACATTTAGAAGTTTTTCTTCCTATTCATCCATACCGCTGTTAGAATTTGTTTTTATACGTTTCTATGGCTTTTTGGACAACCTTTTAAATGAGCTGTACTTTTTTTTTTTTTTTTTTTTGCGCTGGGGATTGAACCCAGGGCCTTGTGCTTGTGAGACAAGCACTCTACCAACTGAGCTATATCCCCAGCCCATCTTTACTCATTTTTTTTTTTTTTAATGACCTTTACTTACAAAAGGTGGAGAGGGATTGTTAAATCCTTGTTTTCAGATTAGTGATTTTTATAATGTATTTGTATGTGCATACTTTTGCATCATGGTGAAATCAGCTGTAATGAAATGGTACAGAAGAATTATCCTCAAGGAAATTTTTTAATCTGACAAAACTTTGAAAGTCATGGCTGTACATAGAAAGTTGACTCACTTCTAGCAACTATTTCCAAGTGTTATTAATATGTGACCTACCTCTTCAGAACTTAGCTTTTTTTTTGTTTGGTGGTGGTGGTGGTGGTGGTGGTTTTTTGGTTGTTGTTGGTTTTTCTTTTTTTGGTACTGAGGATTTAACCCAGGAGTACTTTACCACTAAGCTACATCCCCTAGCCCTGTTTATGTTATCTATTTTGAGACAGGATCTCACTATGCTGCTTAGGACCTCACTAAATTGCTGAGCCTGGCCTTAAACTTGGAATACTCCTGTTTCAGCCTTCCTCGCCACCGGGATTGCAGGCGTGGGCCTTGCTCAAGAACTTAGTTTTTGATACCAGATTTTTGCAGGAAGGAAAGGAGTATTGTTTTCAATGTGTGAATTATGCCCAAGTGAGAATGAGAGGTAAAATGATCTCTAGCTGGGTGTGGTGACACATGGCTATAATCCCAGTGATTCAGGAAGCTGAGGCAGAAGGATTGCAAGTTCAAGACCAGCCTCAGTAATTTAGCAAGGCCCTAAGCAACCTAGTGAGACCCCCATCTCAAAATAAAAAAACAGAAAGGGTTGGGGTTATGGCTCTGTGGTAAAGACCCTCTTGGTTCAATCCTCAGTACCAAAGGGGGGGAAAAGATAACTCTAGGGGTTTTTCTAAGGATTTAGTAATTTGTTACTAATTTTTTGCCTTTAATCCTCATTCCAATATGAAATTAATAGCATTTGCATGTGAATAATTGTGTCATAGTGAATATTAAGCTGGTCTTTCTTTAACTTCCTTCACAATAACCATATAATTGAAAAGTCATCTTATTTCCTTTTTGTCACATATAGTAGAAAGCGATAGCTATTTTTAGGCACATCTTGAAATATCTAGTTTCTAACTTCATCTCTGAAATTGTTCCTTTAAATTTTACATAGTTCTTGCCGGGCGCAGTGGTGCACGCCTGTAATCCCAGTGACTTGGGAGGCTGAGGCAGGAGGATCGCGAGTTCAAAGCCAGCCTCAGCAACTTAGTGAGGCCCTAAGCAACTCAGTGAGACCCTGTCTCTAAATAAATACAAAATAGGGGTGGGGATGTGGCTCAGTGGCCCAGTGTCCCTGAGTTCAATCCCTGGTACCCCCCCCCCCCAAAAAAAAAAACAAACAATAAATTTTACATAGTTCTGTTTATTTTAATTTTTATAGAACCAGCACCGAGCTGTAGATCAAGTAATTAAAGCTGTCAGAAAAATCTGCAGTGCTTTAGATGGTGTAGAGACTCCTGCCATAACAGAATCAGTAAAGAAGCTAAAGAGAGCAGTTAACCTTCCAAGGAGTAAAAGTGCTGATGTGAGTATTTTTATATCCTTAAGTGAGCATCTATCACTTAAATTGCGATGCTTTTGCCTTCTAGTGGACAAAATATTATGTTTTCACTTTGTGTTTTTGTGTTTTTTTGTTTTGTTTTGTTTTTTAAGTTGATTTGGTTACTTTTGGTTAGTTGGTGAATTCCTTGGTAAGGAGTATGGACTGCCTTAGAAGAGCTTTGTGAGAACTGCCGTTGAATAGGTAGATGCCAGACCGTGAACCCTGTATGTGTAGAGGAAGACCTCTGGCATAAATGAATTGTTTGGAGATTTAAAGATAGATCCTGAATTCAGAGGTTTTAGAGGGTAATAGCTGTCATTTCTCTCCTGATGGAAATATCCATGATTGCCAGTGGAGGACATTCTACATTGGATGTAACCCCTCCCTATTGAAAAGACCAAGAAACATCTGAGTTTACATGAGAAGGGCTAGGTTATGAGTCCTCTCCTTATGTCATAAGAGCTCTCCTTCACAGTATTTCTATGATGATTTAGTGAATTCTGTTCATAGACATGTTTATATCTTGGATTGGAAAGATGAAAGAAAGGGTGGGTTTTACAAGCCACTTGTAAATGTAAAGGAAGGAAAAAAAGTTACATCATTAGTATGCCCTTCAGTCTCTATAAGGTATATTTTTAGTCCACTCATTCTCACAGAACTCCTATCCATATGTTATATAGAGATTTGGGCTTCTTTTTTGATACTTTTTAGAAATTAAGAAAATACATGTGAAATTTCTTGGGTAGTAACAACTATGGTCCTAATATCTGAAGCTTCTATTTTTATTAATTTGTTGGATTAAAGAACCGAGATTAGGTGGCAGGGGAGCACAACTTAAATAATTATGAGTGGTTTTTGTTTTGTTTTGTTTTGTTTTTTAAGCCGGATTCTGTGGCACATGCCTGTAATCTCAGTGAATCAGGAGGCTAAGGCCAGAGGATCACAAGTTTGAGGTCAATCTAGGCAAAATAAAAAAAGGACTAGGAATGTTGCTCAGTGGTAGAGTGCAACTTGGTTTAATTCCTAGTTTGGGGTGGGGGTGGGGGTTGAGAAAGAAAGGAAAAGTGGTCTTACGTTATTGTTTTACATCAAGTGATAATAAATAGAACTCTAGATTCTTTTAAGGATATGCTTATCATGCTATTAATAGAAAGACTAATGAAAGTAGAATGCTATATTAGTATACCATTCCCTTCTGGGTTTCAACTAGAATGCTGTTTTAGTATACTTATCACTTGTGGGTTTCAAATTAATGTTAATTATTTAATTCATTTATTAAGGTGAATTTTGTTAATTTTCAGTTGCTCTGATTTTCTTGATCCTGAATATCACCTCTTTGGTTGGGGTTTCCTTTTCTTGCTTTCAGTTTTTTTTGTTTTTTTAAAAATTAATTTTACAGACACTTTGGGAAGTTTCCCCTAGAGAGGGTTTCTTTGACATAATATTTAATTGAATGTATCAAAGATAAAGGTAAATATTTTATATTACATCATGGGCAATTATTGACTAACTGATGTGTGTGTATGCAGGTGACTTCACTATCTGGAGGAGGAGATACTAGCAAGAGCTCAACAAGGGGTATGTTTTTAAATTCCTTCAATTTTAGCAGTAATTATTGCTTTTCCAGAGATTATATTAACATTTTCTTTAAATTTAGGCTCACTGAATCCTGAAAATCCTGTTCAAGTAAGCATGGACCAATTAACTGCAGCAATTTATGATCTTCTCAGACTCCATGCAAGTTCTGGTAGGAGTCCTGCAGACTGCATCCACAGTAGCAGGAGCATCAAGGAGGCATGGACCACAACAGAACAGCTCCAGTTTACTATTTTTGCTGCACATGGAATTTCAAGTAACTGGGTATCAAAGTAAGTAACTATTTAAGAGAACATATGTACAGCTTTCCCTAAAAGCTATTCTGATCTTGTGAAATGTTAGTAACATCCATTATTTTGGTTTTTAAATGGATATTATAGAGATTACCATATACCTTTGTGATTTTTCATAAAAATACAGAGATGTTTGATGATATTCCAGTAAAAAATGTCACTTCTACATGCAGAAAGGACAGGAAAATATATGTTGAAATTTCAAGAGCAAATCTCATATAATTAATTAGTTAATTTAAGATTGCTAGTTTTTCTTTTAAATTAGGGTAATTTGAAACAGTTTAATGGGACTAAATTTTAGGATCCCCCCCTCATTCTTCAGTAGCTTACAATCTCCTGATTGCTGATCTTTGAAAACTACAGAGTATGTTTTAATATTTAATCTATTGATTAAATAGAATTTTTAATATGGATTTTCCTTTTAAATTTTTTTTCAATGAAGTTAACATGTAAATAAGAATATTTGTAGAATACAATTTGAGTCCAAGACTCTTACCTTACAGAATTGCCTTACTGTTTCTAACCAACTTTGTCTTTGTGTGGTTTGGGCCTCAGTTATCTAATGAGAGACTACAACAGTATCTGTCCCCACGATGGAAGCCTCCCAATACAGTAGGAAGATTGGCTTAATCAAGTCAAGCCTGTACACTATTAATGTGCTTAGCTGATTGTTTTAGTAGCTTAGCAAAAAGAAAATGGCACCTAGCGAAGGTAATATTTATGCTGTCTCTAGAATTTTCCTGGAAATGAATAAGTACATTTATGCATTGTCATTTAATTAAATTCTAAAGATAGTAACATTAGTTATTTACTCATGAGCACAACACTGAAATAAATTCTTCAGTTGGTGTCATTATAGCACCTTGAGACTGTCACCTAGGGACAATCTCTTTTGTCCATCCCACTTATCTGTGTTCATAAAATTTACAATGATTAAATTTCAGGTTTCTAAAAATTTAAATGAATGGTGACCAGTTTATTTCAGATGTTAGTCACTTTGGGGAAAGTACTGCTAATATGCTTGTATTCCTTAGCTAATTTATGTTATCAAGTTAGAAATTAAATTAAATTTCTTTTCTTAGTTATGAAAAATACTACTTGATATGTTCCCTGTCTCACAATGGAAAGGATCTTTTTAAACCTATTCAATCTAAGAAGGTTGGCACTTATAAGAATTTCTTCTATCTTATTAAATGGGATGAACTGTAAGTGAAATTTTTGGCTTTTTAATTCTTTCACTGTACCTTATTCTGTACTTTTTTCAATTTATACATCCTAACTTCAATTTTTATTACCATCTATACTGAAATTCATTAAATTCTTACTGATGTCTTAAGGTCTCTTCTAGATGTGATTCTATAAAACAAACTGAAATTTTCATTAAAAAATCTGAAACTCATTTAACTACATTTTATTAAATTGCAGTAACATGTCATTAGTTCTTCCTTGACTTTATTGAGTTAAAGATATAAATTTACATATAACTCTAGAAAAATGTTGTTTGTAGCATTGCTTACTTTAGTATTTTTTCTGTAACACTTCATAAAAATCTGGTTCTTGATTAATAGATAATCAGAAAGGTTACCTAAAATCTGTGTACATGGTGACATTTTGTAATTTTTTTTTTTTTTTTTTTTGTGGTGCTGGGGATTGAACCCAGGGCCTGTGCATGCAAGGCAAAGCACTCTACCAACTGAGCTAAATCCCCAGCCCAACATTTTGTAATTTTTATTTATTTATTTATTCATTTATTTTATTTTATGGTACTGGAGTTTGAACCCATGGCTTTGTGCATATTAGGCAAGCACCCTACCACTGAACTACATCCCCAGCCCTCTTTCATTAATTTTTTTTCTTTAATTACAAAAACAAATATCTGTGAAAGCACACAAATAATACATAAATGCAAATAGGATAGAAAATCCTGTTTTCACGATGAAATCTCACAGTGACCACTATTGACCTCATCTGTTCTTTCATACTTTGAAGAAGAAAATGCATTGGTAAACATGTATGTTGGTTCATATGTTCATACTTACATCCCCAAACAGATACTCATAAATATTTATCTTGTTTGTTTTAAAGGAAATAAAAATGACTACTATTATTTTGCCAGGAAATTGACACTGCACATCTTAAGTATCGGTACTAACATATTTTTTTTAAAAAATGTTATATTTTGAAGTTTTATACTGTTAATGAAATTTGTTTAAGACTTTTAACAGTATAGGTTAACCAAATGTGCTACTAAGATACAGGTTACTCAGGATTAAAGATTATTTGATAAGTCAAATGAAATACCTAAAATTGTCAATCCATTAAAAGGTTAAACTTCATATTCAATCTAATCTGTTCTATTAATACATTTTCCCCCATAGAATCATTTTTCCCATCCAGATATCACAATTGCCATTAGAATCAGTTCTTCATCTTACTCTTTTTGGAATTTTAAATCAGAGCAGTGGAAGTTCCCCTGATTCTAATAAGCAGAGAAAGGGGCCAGAAGCTTTGGGCAGAGTTTCTTTACCTCTTTTTGACTTTAAACGGTAAGTATTTCTGAATTTTGATGGTGAGTTACCGTGGATACACATGCACATCTATATTGGTAGAGGACAGGATAAGGAACAGTGACAAACATGAGCTAAGGAACTATCTCAGTTTTTTCCAATGTGATAAAAGGAGATCAGGTCAGTAACACAGATGAAAAGAAACCAGTTGTTCTGCTGTAGTCTGAACTGTCTGACTGGGTATGTGGAGGATTGTTTGCCATTCATTATTCTAGGAGAAAAGTAGCAGTCAATGACTCTCTGTCATTTATGTAAAGTATATTATTAAGATAGTACCATGGTTTTATCAGTTCCCTTGATATTATTAAAAGAATTCTGCTTTAAATCCCTTTCCTACTATCCTCCAGTTTCAGAGACTCAAAAGGTGAATTATGCCCTTCATTAATTCTGTTTACCTGGCTAATCTGCCCCTATTCTTAAGGGCCCCTCTTGTCTTTAGTTTCCAAGGGTCTCACATGTGTGCAAAAATCTATCAAGGGATTCTTTCCTCTATCCTTAAGGGTTAAGAAACCTTTTAATATCCATTATGTTCCATCGTCCTATATATAGGACATCTATAAAAACCTATATGAAGTTGTTGAATTTAGTTTTTTATTGGTATCCTATGTACAGGATGAAGGGACACAATGGGTTAATAGATGAAGGCAAAAGGAATAGCTCTTAGAGCAGCATGGTCATCCTACAGGGAAAAACAGACAAACAACTAAGGAAGTTTGGGATGTTACATATAGTACATGGGAACACTCTGCAGATTCATAATGCACATGGGCACACTGAAACATCTCTGAAGTTCTATAGTCAAGAAACCTATTTATGTTTTATAGCCATATGTTTACTATTATACCAAACACTTCTAGAGCACTTAGGTGGGTATTAGCTATGTGTTGTAAACATATCCTTATATTCTCAACAATTCTGTGAAGCAGATATAGTTATTATCCTTTTTTTTTTTTTTTTTGGATCCAGGGATTGAACTCAGGGACACTTGGCCACTGAGCCACATCCCCAGCCCTATTTTGTATTTTATTTAGAGACAGGGTCTTACTGAGTTGCTTAGGGCCTCGCAAAGTTGCTGAGGCTTCTTTGAACTTGCGATCCTCCTGACTCAGCCTCCCAAGTCGCTTGGATTACAGGCGTGCGCCACCACACCCGGCTATTATCCCCTTTTATAGAGAGGGAAACCAAAATACAGAGGCTAAGTGCCTTGGTGCTTACTTAATAAATGGTGAAATTGGGATTTGAACCAGTTTGGATCCAAGGTCTATGTTATCCTTTATTGACATTTTCAAACTTATTTAATACCATAGCACTTTATTTTTCTAGAATAATCTTTTGAAACATTAGGACAGTTTGGAAAATTATTCAATAATAGATGTGCTTAATATTTAATATTATGAATGAAAAATATCTGCCAATCGAGTTCTACTTCCCTTTTCTTCCTCTTTCTTAAATGAGAAAAACCGTTTGATTTTCCAGTAATCATTTATTGAAATTATGTTCAAAACACTGACTTTGTGCTGGGAATGTAATTCACTTGGTAGAATGCTTGCCTCGCATGCACAGGCAATCAATCCCCAGTACCACAAAAAAACAAAACAAAACACCGACTTCATAAATTTTCTTCTTGATATTTTCCTATGTACTTGTATAAACCACACTTCTTTTAATTACTTCCCTCATATCTGAAGAGGCACTATAAGATTTTTTACTATCTACCTTTGGTAGTTTCAAATTTGGACACCCTGACTTAATTCTGAACCATTAAAGACTGGAGAAAAACAGTTGAAGTGATTGCTATTAGTAATTGTATTTAGAACCTTTTGTTAAATATAATCCATAACTTCTCTAAAACAGAACACACTGATATCATTGACTCCAGGAAGGAGAGAAATTATGTTCTCAACTGTCTTTGATAAATTGTGTCAGAGTAGTTGTGTGAGAAAATTGAATGTGATTTCATCATTAACATTAATTTTTATGTAAGCTAGTTTGAAAATCTTCCTGTTCTTGAAGACACCAGGAGTCTGTAAATTGAGAACCATCACTGTCTGACACTTTTGTTGTGTAGTAATAAATGTTTTTTTAGATGAATGCTATAACATTCTTTCATAATTTGAGATATTTTATAAATGAAGATTTATATTTAAAAATCTCACAGATTTTAATTTTTAATCACAGAATTTGCCTTCACAGACTGTCAAAATTGTGAATAGATGGTATTGAGCTCAAGACTGACAAGTATAGTCATTCTAGATAATGTTAGGACATCACTGAAATTCAGTAAATACTCAAGAGGGAAGATGATTTCACATTAATACATACAGAGAAGCAAAGTATTAATTATCTAGTTCAGGTAGCATACTATGATTAGTAATTCTGTTCTTGCAATTCCTTTTAAGATTATTTCTGTTTAAGGTACAGCCTTCATACAACCTGATGAAGTCACTATCACAGAAACCAAATGACTCAATGACCTTTGAGTCAGCCTTAGTAATAAATGAATTTTAAACCCATTTTTCTGAAAACAGCATATAAGCAGAATTAAGCATTTAGCCTGCTTCATATTACAGTTGAATCTCACCAAATAATTGACATGAGAAAACTTTTAATAGAAAAATTCTAGCTAATTGATGCAGAAAGTGTAATAGAATATCAAAGTTTTTCAACCCCTACTAAAATAATAAATTTAGGCCAAGGTTTCTCAATCTCAGCACTATTGGCATTTTGGGCCAGATAATTCTTGGTTATAGGAGACTGTTCTCTGCATTGTAGGATATTTAGTGGTATCCCTGGCTTCTACCCACTGGCTTGCAGTAGTACCCCCAAGTTGACAACCACAAATTTCTTCAGGCATTGCCTCATGTCTATTGGGAATACAGTCACTTTTGAATGAGAAGCCTTGATCTAAGCAATGATCATCAATACCTTCTTAAAGTCATTGAGCTTTTCTGGAACTTTATAGTAGATGAATTAAATTGTTAGCACCTGAACAAACTAATAAATAGTAATGTTACAGAAAAAGAGGTAACCCCAATTATGTGTGCTTCTTTAATTGACGGAGTAGGCAGTAGTATACAATACTGCCTATGAAATATTGAGTATTCTTGCCAAAGACCTAAACCTGAATCACATCAGACCACTAGATCTAATAAATGTAAGAAGTTATGTTAAATGACACCAGAGGAATGTAATCAGCAAAATTCATGAAGTAGAAATTGCTGTAGAACAGAAGACCTCTATTTTCAGCAATAAATGACAAGGGATAAAAAGGGAGGGAATATATAGATCAAAATAGCAGGCAGCAAACATTCTTTAAAGCATGCCAAATGCAAGTAGTGTCAGCTTTGAAAACCATATAAACTGTTACAAGTGCAATAACTGCCATAGACAACAAATGGGCATGACTGTGTCTAATAACACTTTATTTGCAAAACTAGGTGGCAGGACTTTGCTGGACCTGAATTAAAAGATGCTTAAAAAGACAGCAACCACTGGGCATGGTGGCTCATGCCTATAATCCCAGTGGAGGGTCGTGAGTTCAAAGCTAGCTTCAGCAAAGGTGCTAAGAAGTTCAGTGAGACCCTGTCTCTAAATAAAATACAAAATGGGGCTGGGTTGAGTTCCCTGAGTTCAATCCCTGGTCCCTGCCACAAAATAAAAAGAGAGAGAGAGAGAGAGAGAGAGATTTGCCTTGAAATAATCTCGTTGGGTGTATGGGTAATTCTTAGAAATGACCACTTAAAATATATCAAGGATTCAAAGGTTATTAATGTGGGGAAGAGAAAAAACAGGAGTTCAGTTCTGAAAAGGATCTTTTCTGTTCGAATAAAATGAAGATTTGACTAAGTGTTTTAATTTAAGTAGAACATAAATTGGTAGTCTAGGACAAAGGTCCACATATTCAAACCCATTGCTTGTTTTTATAAATACAGTTAGGACGTAGTACACATATTCATTTATGTAGTGTTTATAGTTATTTTGCATTATATTGCCAGGTTGAGTCCTTGCAACAGAGATGAGTGACCAATAAAGCCCAAAATATTTGCTGACTGGCTCTTTACAGGAAAAGTTTGCTGACAAGGACAGAGATACAAATTCTAATCTCAAATGATGGGTGCTTTGGCACAAAGTAGTTCCTAGTTTTCTTGGTATATTCTAATAGTAAAGTCATGAAGCAGTTCTCATGTGGTTGTCCAAACCACCACCTTAAGATGTATTTCTTTGTAGAAAACCTTAAAATACTATCCTTTACCTTTCTGTTTATAGAAGTTGTATTGGGAACAGGTGATCTGTGTCTTTACTATTCTTCCTCTTTGTTCCCACTCTATACTTTAATGCATTTACTTGAAGTCTCATTACATTATGGGGAGTAACTTCTTCTGATATGTTCTTAAAGATGATATTTTTATTTAGTGAATGTTAATACTAACATTTCAGATTGATTACCATATGTTGTGAGTGTCAAATTTTTAAAATGAAAATCACAGTATTCTTTTTTACATTCATGAAGGTTTTTAACATGTGGAACCAAACTGTTATATCTTTGGACTTCGTCATATACAAATTCTATTCCTGGAACAGTCCCTAAAAAAGGATATCTTATGGAAAGAATAGTGCTACAGGTAAAGTTATTTCTTGACATGTGGAGAGGTTTAAATTTAAATTTCTGTAGAAAAAGTGTGTATGTGTATACCTTTGATTTGGGCTGTTATTAAAAGAAGCCTAATTGATCTTGTTTTAATTTCAGAATCTGTCTTCAATTTAAATGTCATGAAACCATTTTCAATTTCTGAAAATACTGTAAAACATGTATTGTACCTATCCCAAGAAATGTATGTGTATTATTAAGAGTTATTAAGTATTGGTAATTACTTTCAACAAAAAAACAAGCACTAATTTTAATACTCAATATAAATCTATAGATCTACTCTGTTTAAGAAAAAAATGCATTTTCTTAAAGACAAATTAATGTGGACTATACTTTGATCAACTTTTGTTAAATTTTTAAGGTTGATTTTCCTTGTTCTACATTTGATGTAATTTATACAACTCCTCAAGTTGACAGAAGCATTACACAACAACACAACTTAGAAACACTGGAGAATGATATAAAAGGGAAACTTCTCGATATTCTTCACAGAGACTCATCACTTGGGTATGCTTCATTTATTCTGTTTGCAACCTGGGTGTCTCCTAAAATGTAAAGCTCATGTTAAGAGCTTGTATTAAATGCCCTGATTTAGGTGATGATTTAGCAGTGCTCTTGGTGTGCACTGTTTTCTATGTAACTGGTTTTTTTTTGGTTTTTTTTTTTTTTTTGTTTTTTTTTTTGTTTTTTTTTGGTACCAGGGATTGAACCCAGGGGCCCTTAACTGCTGAGCCACATCCCCAGCCCTTTTTTATATTTTATTTAGAGATAGGGTCTTGCTGAGTTGCTTAGGACCTCAGCCTCCCAAACTGCTGGGGTAACTTATTTTTTAAATTATATTAAAAGACTATATAGGGACTGAGAGTATAGCTTAGTTGTAAAGCACTTGCCTAGCATGCATAAAACCTTGGATTCAAGTCCCAGCCCCACAAAATAGAAAAAGACTATGTGACTACATAAAAGTTAAGTAATTGGTACAAATCAAACTTTTTATTTGATCAAAAGGCAAACAGACTAGAAAATACAGTAAATATTAATGGAATAATTACCTATAAGAACCTTTTCATGGGGCTGGGGTTGTAGCTCAGTGGTAGAGCACTTGTCTCACATGTGTGAGGCACTGGGTTCATTCCCCAGCACCACATAAAAATAAATGAATAAATGAAGTTATTAAAAATGTTTTTTAAAAAAACTTTTCATGTCAATAAGGTAAAGATCAATGACTTCGTAGTAAAGGAGAGAGAGTATACAGTCAGTTATTTGGGAAAGAAATAACAGTGCCTTTTGAACATTGAAAATACATTCAATCTCTTAAAGAAATGTAAACTAAAACAACATACTATCTTACATCAGTGACAATTTAAAATGTCTTGTAAAATGTTAATAAAGTTACAAAAAAGTGGGAATTATACTATTGGTAGAACTATAAAAAGCCACAACCCTTTTGGAGAGCAATTTGGTAAAATTTATTAAAGTTACGTGGGATAGTCTGTGACCCAGCATTGACCCTTTCAATAATGAATCATAGAGAAAATTCTTATGTATTTGCTTATAGAGATAAAAATGTTCATTGTAATATTTATTTGGATAAATGAAAAAGACTGGAAATGTCCATCAATAACAGTTAAATTATCCTGTGGAACGCCGGGCGTGTTGGCGCACCCCTGTAATCCAAGCTACTTGAGAGGCTGAATCAGGAGGATGGCGAGTTCAAAGCCAGCCTCAGCAACTTAGGGAGGCCCTTAGCAACTCAGTGAGACCCTGACTCTAAATAAAATACAAAAGTAGGGCTGGGGATGTGGCTCAGTGGCCGAGTGTCCCTGAGTTCAATCCCTGGTTCAAAAAAAAAAAAAAAATTATTAATGAGGTTATAGCTATTGTACTAGTATATAAGATATATGAAATGAAGAAATAAAGGAAGAGAATAGTGAATATAGTGTGTTGCCATTAACAGAGAAAAAGAAGACCTACAAATACCCATATGTATCATGTATAACTAAAAAGAACAAAATTTTTTTAAAAATATTTAATGCTAAAGAAAAACAATACCCATAGGTAGGGTTCTATATGAGTAGATTATCTCTGGAAGCATACATAACCTTAGATGTTTGCCTCTGGGAGGGGGATTGGTAAAAAGGAGACTTCACTGTGACCTTTTGCAATATTTGAATTTTTTCAGTACTCCATGTAAAGTGAATACAATTTATGTGTGTTGTATGTACAAAAATAAATGAGTGGGCAGTGAAACAGTGAAATAATTTTATTCACATAAACATTTGTCATTAAAGAAATTAGAATTTCTAAAATGAGCCCTATTCATTTTGACTATTTCTCAATTCAATTGTATTAATTTTCTAAAATTTTATTGTAGCATTTGTTTTCTGCATAGCATCTAATTTTACATGTTTTAAGGTGAGATCTGTTCATAAGTCTGATTTCTACTGCCTGGCATCTAGTTAGGGATCAATAAATTTTTATTGTACTGAATTATTCCCCATTTTCATTACTAAGGCTCTTTTATCAAGGCAGAATGATTTCTTTCCATCCTCAAATTAGGGGAGATTAGTGATGTTTGGTGTTCCTTGCATTTTTCTGTTCCAGATTAGTACTAATGATTTCACCAAGAAGCAGCTTTCTCAAATAAATATTTTTTTGTATTTTTAATCAGAGATTATCTATGTCATTGTCATATCACTGAGAAGTAATTTTATTCTATTATGTACATAGACTTTCTAAAGAAGATAAAGCCTTTTTGTGGGAGAAACGTTATTATTGCCTCAAACACCCAAATTGTCTTCCCAAAATACTAGCAAGTGCCCCAAACTGGAAATGGGTTAATCTTGCCAGAACATACTCATTGCTTTACCAGTGGCCTCCATTGTACCCACTGGCTGCTTTGGAGCTACTTGATTCAAAGTAAGTCAAATATATTTATTCTGTTTTATTGTCAGTTTTTTCATAAGGTATCATATTGCAGTAATTCTTCCTTTTTAACACAAAAACAGTTCATCACAATATAAAAAGTAAATATGCCTTTATTCAAACATAATCTTCCACATCGAAATTATCAAAAAAGCATTTTATGTTATTTGAAATTAACCTAAAGAAAGGATTAGATTGTATATTTTGAACATTTGTTGTATTTTTATGATGTGAACCAAAATTTATTTTCATACATTTAAGGTTTCAGAGTGATTCCATAATTGAATCTAAATAACACAGTTAAATTTTTTTCCAAATGCCAGGCAGATGACACATACCTGTAATTCTGGAGAGTTGGGTTGCTAAGGCAGGAGGATCACAAGTTCTGGAGCAGCCTCAACAACTTGTGAGATCTGGTCTCAAAAAATAAAATGGTGGGCTGGGGTTATAGCTCAGTGGTAGAGCACTTGCTTAACACAGGTGAGGCACTGGGTTCTATCCTCAGCACCACATAAGAATAAATAAAATAAAGATACTGTGTCTATCTACAACAAAAAATATTTTAAAACAGAAAGGCCAGGGGTTGTAGCTCAGTGATAAAGCACCCTGGGATTAGTACCAAAAAATAATTTTTTTTTTCTTCTTAAGAAACACATTGCAGACTGGGGATATATCTCAGTTGGTAGAGTGCTTGCCTCCCAAGCACAAGACCCTGAGTTCAATCCCTAGCACCACAAAAAAAAAAAAAGAAAAGAAAAAAAAGAAAAGGAAACACGTTGCTTTAGAATAAAGAGTTGTTTGTGTATACTTGGTCAGGAACAAATTAAAATTAAAATTATGCTTTTAGGAAATATAGCTTTACTAGAAAGAAGCCTCTGTCAAATCTTAATTTTTCCTATGTTTTAGATTTGCTGATCAGGAAGTAAGATCCCTGGCTGTGACCTGGATTGAGGCCATTAGTGATGATGAGTTAACAGATCTTCTTCCACAGTTTGTACAAGTAAGTTTTTCACTAGATTATCTGCCTCCTTACTTCCCACACCCTCCCTGGTTTTTAAAGTCTCAAAAGAAATCAGACTTGAGCTTTTCCTTGATTTTTTTTTTTTTTTTTGATTAGTGAAACATAGCTAATGAATATTTTGTTGTATCTATTTCTGTGCTTGATTTCATTAACTTGGCCTGCATTAATCCATTTGTTTCATTTTCGTGTCATCTTTGTGTTAATAAAATACTTGCTTTATAGAGTTTATCTTTTAATAATTTTATTAGAACAATTTAGTATGAATTTGGCCACTAGTCATTCTTACTTCTTTTATAAATAGGCTTTGAAATACGAAATTTACTTGAACAGTTCATTAGTGCGCTTCCTTCTGTCCAGAGCATTGGGAAATATCCAGATAGCACAGAGTTTGTATTGGTAAGATTTAAATTTTATTAAGTACTTTATTTCCATTCTTAGTATTTATAGAGATGACATGCTCTAAAAGTCTAAATAGTATGTTCAGACTACTTGCTATAAATACCAGATATTTTATTTTAAACAAGCTAAGTTTTTGTGTTTAGAAATAAACCCAAAATAACAAAACCCTCCATTGCAAAATATTTGGCATATGATAGCTGTATAAATAGAGTTTTTACTTGCTTGTATAGCTTAACATAAATTCCTGGATACTAAAAATGAACTTGTTAAATTGTTTGTTCATTTGTTTGTTTGTTTTTCATTATGGGTGACTTAATATTTTGCTGTGTTAGGCTTCTCAAGGATGCCTTGCATGATACACAGTTTGGTGTCCGATATGAAAATGTATTGGGTGCTCTCCTCTCAGTAGGAGGAAAAGGACTCAGAGAAGAACTTTCTAAGCAGACAAAACTTGTACAGCTTTTAGGAGGAGTAGCAGAGAAAGTAAGGCAAGCTAGTGGATCAGCTAGACAGGTATGTATTCATAAAGAGAACATAAATGTTTTGTAAATGATCTTTATGGTGCTGACAAATTAAGTTGTTTCCCAAATTAATCTTTTCTAGAAGTGAAATAAATGTACTTTTTAATCAATAGTCTTTCAATAGAATTGCAACTATACATGTCCTATCAGGGGCAGATAAAATTTAAAGGCTATTTAAAATATGTGGGAAAAATTTCATAACTAGATCAGTGCTAGGGCTGGGGATATAGCTCAGTTGGTAGAGTGCTTGCCTTGCAAGTATAAGGCCCTGGGTTCAATCCCCAGCACCGCAAAAAAAGAAAAAGAAAAAAAAAAAAAAAGAAGAAGAAGAAGCTCAATGCTTTTTTATTTCCTATGCTTGTTAATTCCCCTTCTGATCAAAATTGTTCTCTTGTGTGTTTTTCACTATGTCTTTAAAAGTTTTTGTAATTGCTGGAGTATCGATGCTGATTTTTAAAAAAAATATTTTTAGTTGTAGATGGACACAGTGCCTTTATTTTGTTTAGTTTTATGTGGTGCTGAGGATTGAACCCAGTGCCTCACATGTGCTAGGCAAACACTCTACCACTGAGCCACGGCCACAGCCCTCAGTGCTGATTTTTTGAAAAACAGATAATAAAGTTTATAGAGTTAAAAATGAGGTCTTAGTATTATTTCCAATTCACTTTTCTAGTTTGTTTATAGTTTACTGTATGTCCCTCTTGGGTCATAAGACTTCTTAGGTATATACATGAATTTTGGGAGTTAAGTTTTACCAGAACAGAATTGTTTCTCTCTTCCTCTCATCTCCACTCCCATCCACACTTGCACATGCTTGTGGGCTCTCTCTCTCTCTCTCTTTCTCTCTCTCTCTCTCTCTCTCTCTCTCTCTCTCTCTCTCACACACACACACACACACACACACATATACACACACATATTACTGTCCTTGAGGTAAAAATCACCTAATGTAAAATTTAGCCAATACAAAGTGTATAATTCAGTAGCTTTTAATACATACACAGTGTTGTACAAGCACCACTACTATCTAATTCTAGAATATTTTTATAACACCAAAAAGAAAGCATGTACCCGTGTACCATTCACTCCCCATTTCCCAACCCCTGGTAACTACTAATATACTTTGTGTCTATATGGATCTGCCTATCCTGGACACTTCATTTAAATGGAATCATGTAATAGGTGGTCTTTGTATCTGGTTTCTTTCACTTAGCATGTTTTCAGAGTTCATCCATGTTCTAGAATGTTAAGCAATTCATCCCTTTCTGTAGCTAAGTAATATTCCATTGTCTAAATATACTGCATTTATTTATCTATTCATGAGTTGATGGACATTTGGTTTGTTTTGCTTTTTGTCTAATATCAATAGTGCTGGTAAGGTGTTCAATGAACACCTTGTTTTCACTTACCTAAGAATGGAGTTTCTGAGTCATACAGTAATTCTGTACTTAAATTTTTGAGGAGTAATTGAACTGCTTTCTGTAGCAGCAATACCATTTTATATTCCTGCCTACTAGCAATATAGAAGAGTTCTAATTTCTCAACATCCTCACCAACGTTTTTTTGCCTGGGGTGTGTGTGTGTGTGTGTGTGTGTGTGTGTGTGTATTTTAATGATTTTATTATAGCTGTTCTAGTGGGCATGAGGTAGTATCTAATTGGTTTGATTTGTATTTCCCTAATGACTGATGATGTTGAATGCATTTTTACAAGTTTGGCCATTTGTATATTTTCTTTGGAGAAATGTCTAAATTTTAAAATTGAATTTATCTTTTTCTTAAATTGTTAAAAGAGTTCTTTATATATTCTGGATACTAGACCCTTATTATCTGTATTATCTATATTATCTATATCTATATTATCTGGATACTAGACCCTATTTTTAAATATTTTTTCCCATTCTGTGAGTTATCACTTCCTTGATAGTATCCTTTGATACACTGTAATTTGTTCATTTAGTAGGGGATTTGAGATGGGGTTTTGCTGTTTCCAAGACTGAACCAAACTCAAACAAACCTCTTGCCTCAACCTCCTGAATAGCTGGGATTACAGGCATGCACTACTATGCCTAGCTTATTTTAAAATTTTGATTAAGTCCAGTTTATCTTTTTTTTTCTTTCATTACTCATGCTTTTGATGTCATGTCTAAGAATTTGTCATTAGATTCAATGTCAAAGGTGTACGCCTGTATTTTTGTCTGAGTTTTATAGTTTTAGCTCCTTTAGATCTTTGATACATTTTGAGTCAGTTTTTGTATATGCAGTGAGGTAGGAGTTCAATGTGTTTTTTCCACACTTTTTATTGGTACATTATAGTTGTTCATAATGATGGAATTTGTTGTTACATTTTCATTTATGCCCACAACATAATATAATTTGGCCAATATCACTCCCCAGCACTCTCTCCTCCCTCCCTGCCTTCTTCCCTTAGTCCCTTTCCTCTACTGATGTCCTTTTGATTTTCATGAGATTCCTGTTCCCAAACCTTTCTTTTTCCTCTCTAGCTTCCACATGAGAGAAAACATACTACCCTTGACCTTCTGAATTTGACTTATTTTGCTTGACATAATGGTCTCTAGTTCCATCCATTTTCCTGCAAATGATATAATTTTTTTTTATGACTGAATAAATTCCATTGTGTATACATCCATTCATCTCTTTATCCATTCATCCATTGATGGATTCCTAGGCTGGTTCAATAGTTTGTCTATTGTGAACCAATATTATTTTTCTGGCTCTCCAGTTGTCTTAAGACCATTTGTTAAAGAGATTTTTCTTTCCAGTTGAATGGTCTTGGCATCCTTGTCAAAAAACAGCTGACTATATATAATGGATTTATTTATGGACTTTCAGTTCTCTTCCATTCATCTATATATCAGTCTTTAAACCTTACTGTTGTTTGTTTGTTTCTTTTTTTTTTTTTGGTACTGGGGATTGAACCCAGGGGGGTTCCCCCCCGGGGCCCCCCCCCCGCCCCCCCCCTCCCCCCCTTTTTTTTATTGGGTCTCACTGAGTTGCTTAGGGCCTCACTAAGTTGCTGAGGCTGCCTTTGAACTCGTGATCCTCCTGTCTCAGCCTCCCAAGTGCTGGGATTACAGGCGTGCGCTACCACGCCCGGCTCTGTTTCTTTTCTCCTCTCTTTTTCTGTTTTTCTTCTCTGTCTCTGTTTCTCCCTCTCCCTCTCCTGGGGAATCTAATCCAGGGTCCCACACATAATAGGCAAATGTTCTATCACTGAGTTTTAGGCCCAGCCTTAGAACATACTGTTTTTCTTTTTTCTTTTTCTTTTTTTGGCAGTGCTGGGGATTGAACCCACGGCTTTGTGCTTGCAAGGCAAGCACTCTACCAACTGAGCTATATCCCCAGCCCCGGAACATACTGTTTTGATTATCATAGTTTAGTAGTAAGTTTTGATATTGGGGAACTATGATTCCTCCAGCTTCATTCTTGTTAAAGATTGTTTTGGCTATTTGATGTTCCTTGGATTTATTGTGTCCATTTCTGCAAAAAAGACAATTTGGAGTTTCAGTGAGAATTGTCTTCCAATTTATTTAGATCATCTCAAATTCTTTCAATAATAATACCTTTTTAAAAATTTTTTGGTTATGTGTGTTTTGTTTTGTTCTGCAGTATTGGGGATTAAACCCAGGATCTTGTGCAAGCTCTATGTTTTGTTTTGTTTTTTAACTTCATCTTGGATATTTACATCAGTGGTGTAGTTTTACTTCATGTTTCTTAGTAGGTACATAATACTGTAAGGTATTATAGCATAAATTATGAACCATTACTACCACTACTAATACATTTTTTTGTTGATTTGAACCCAGAAATGTACCACTGAGCTACATCCTTGGCCCTTTTTATTTTTTATTTTGAGATAGAATCTCAATAAGTTGCTAAGGCCTCAAACTTGCAATTCTCTTGCCTCAGCCTCCCAAGTAGCCAGGATTACAGGTATCTGCCACCATGCCTGGTTGAACCATTACCTCAATGTAGGTTGTTTACACATTTTTTCTTTTCCAGTCATTACTCCAATGAACTTTGATATGTAAGTTTTTACTTCTTTGCTAGTATTTCTTTTTTAGATTCATGATCTCACAATGTTGCCCATGCTAGTCTTGAACTCCTAAACTCAAGTGATCCTCCTGCCTTAGCCTGTCAAGTAGCTGGGACTGTAAGCATGCACTGCCATACCAGTCTTATTAGCATTTCTTTATAGAATATTCCTAGGCAAATTAGTTGAGTTGAGAGCTGTGTACATTTTTAGTGATAATAGTTTCTGTTAGATTGCTCTCCAAAAACATAAATAGGTAAAGCTATGCCTGTATACACCTCTCTCCCCATGAACAGAGTAGGAAATTGTTTCCCACCACTTCCATTGTCTTAAATTTTCATCTGATAGATGAAAAATCGCATCTCATTTTTTGCTTAATTTTGATTTTATTGACTAATATTGAGCTTTAACATTTTCTTATACGTTTGTTCAACATATATACGTCCCCCCACTCCCTGTTTTTATAGTTTTTGTCTATTCTAATTTTTCTTTTACAGTAACAACTTCTTTAAACAGCAGAATGTCTTTATTCCCCTGGTATTGGTGACCCAGGGCGTTGTGCATACCTGGTACGCACTCTGCTTCTGAGCTAGAAGCCATTTTTATAAATTCTGTTTTGAGACAGGTTCCTGCTATGTTGCCCAGGCTGATCTTGAATTTATGACCCTTCTGCCTCAACCTCTTGAGTAGCTGAGATTATAGGTGTGCTCCACTGCACCTAGCAAGCAACAGTTTTTTTTTTGATCATTTGGAAATTGGACATTTAATAAATTGTGTCTGCAACATATTTCCTTGTCTTAAAAACAGACTTTCATTTTTGTTATGTACTTATGGTAGCAATCTCTCTTCATAGGTCGTCCTCCAGAGGAGTATGGAACGAGTACAGTCCTTTTTTCTGAAAAATAAATGCCGTCTCCCTCTCAAACCAAGTCTAGTGGCAAAGGAGTTAAATATTAAGGTGATACAATACTTAAAAGTTCATATTAAATTTCAAAATAATACATAAGAAGAAGGCAAATGAGCAGGTATGCTTAAAGCAAACAAGGAAGGACCTGCATGGTTTGGTTATAAGTATGTATATGGAAGGATATCTGTTTGTAATTTGGATCCATATTTATCTTAGCATTCTTTACCTAATCACTATTCCTAAATGACAAACAGTATAAAATTATTGACTTCCTTGGAGTTTGTTTGTTGTTTCTCTTAAATTGGTCTTACTGTCTTTTTCGTTTCATTTAAAAATAAGACTTAGTCTTTGCTAATGAAATTGTTTAAGTTTTTAATCAATATTTGATTCCATATATAATTAATTATAATAGTACCACAAGTAGAAGTGGTGATCTCATCCCAGATCAGGATGAGTAGCATAAAACTTTGTGTTCTGTTGAGGAATTAAAACCATTCATAAAGAACTGTGGATATGACTCAGTGGTAGAGTGCATGCCTGGCATGTGTGAGGCCCTGGGTTTCATCCCTGGCAAAGCAAAACCAAACCAAGCAAAAATAAACAAACAAACTCAAAGTTTTTCTCTCGGGGTTTTTTCCCCCCCTAGAGAGGTGGTATTTTACTCATATATGCTACATTTAAAATTTTTAAAGTATATTATGTATATGTATATGTATATGTATATGTATACATACAAACTGTCTGCCAAATGATCTAAAAATCAGTTCTTTTATGTCATTTGCCATAATTCAGTGAAACAAGTGAAAAGGGAAATTCTTAGGACAGAAAAGTTATAAACTTATTTTTATAATTTTTATGCAAGTGTTATTTTTCTAATGCTTAAATGATATATTTGCAGTCATGTTCATTCTTCAGTTCTAATGCTGTGCCCCTAAAAGTCACAATGGTGAATGCTGATCCTTTGGGGGAAGAAATTAATGTCATGTTTAAGGTGAGCAAAATAGGTTTTTTTGGGGGTGTGGGAGGTGTAGGGTATCACTGTGCTGCCCAGTGCCAGGCTGGCCTGGCACTCAATGGCTCAAATGATCCTTCTGCCTCAGCCTTGCCAGTAACTGGGGCCACAGGTTTACACCACCATGAGTTGGGGTTTTTTGTGTGTTTGTGTGTGTTAGCAATTGAACCCAGGGGCGCTTAACCACTGAGCCCCATCCCTAGTGCTTGTATGTTTTATTTGAGACAGGGTCTCACTAAGTTGCCTAGGGTCTCACTAAGTTGCTGAGGCTGACTTTGAACTTGTGATCCTCCTGCCTCAGCCTCCGAAGCTTTTGGGATTACAGGTGTGTGCTACCACACCTGGCACTTTTTTTTTTTTTTTTAATCCTTTTAATGGCATTTGAAAAATATGTTTTAATCAAATTCCTTTTTCCAAAATCACAAGGCAATTTTGTTTGTCTAATATTAAAGTTTTCACTGACATAAACTTTTCCCAAACAAATCTGGGAACAAATGCAAATCTGGGTAAGACCTACTGCAATTGACATGGGTTGAGCTCATCATAACTCAAGGCAGTGCCTTTTATGCAGACTGTGATGTGAATGGTGTCTCCTAGAGTTGGGCAGTACAAAACTACAAAACCTGATCAATAGCACTGGTTTTTAGAAATATACAAATTACATATGGGTAACGGCAGAATTGAAGTACTATGCAATAATTTATACACATTTATATACTTAATTTATAATTGTGTCAAAACTCCATGTATTATGCTTACAATTTATATATTTTGAAGGAAAATGTAGAGTTTTAGTTGATTCAGTTAGATAAGTGGAGGTTCATAAAGGTAGCTTCTGTTGAACCTCCTTCGATTTCTGTAGCAAGTTCCCATATACTCAGGTCTGATATGGGACTCCATATTTTGTTTTACTGATGTAGAAGCCTTTCCTAAAACTTTACCTTTTTTTTTTTTTCTGGGGAGGGAATACCAGGGATTGAACTCAGGGGCACTCCACCACTGAGCCATCCCCAGCCCTTTTTTGTATTTTATTTAGACAAGGTCTTACTGAGTTGCTTAGTGCCTCGATTTTGCTGAGGCTAGCTTTGAACTTGCTATTCTCCTGCCTCAGCCTCCTGAACTGCTGGAATTACAGGCATGTACCACCACACCTGGCCTTACCATCTGTTTTGATTATAGAAATTTTTTTTCTGTTTAGTCTTAATGTATGTTAAGGCAAATCTCTCTTATTCTTTTTTTATAATTTTTTTGGCTATTGTAAAAAAATGTGTTCATCATTATGTGTTTTAATGTATTATTATGTATTATTTTATCAGTTTATAAAAGAAAAATGAAGCTGGGTATGGTAGCACACACCTGTGATCCCAGGTACTCTAGAGCCTGAGGTAGAAGGATCACAAGTTCAAGGTGAGCCTAGGCAATTTAGGACTATGGATCTAGCTCATTAGTAGAGCATTTATCTAGCATGTGAAAGGCCCTGGATCCAGGGCTGAAAGGAAGAAAGAATGAATTTTAATTCATTTTGAGAGACCTAATATTTTTTAAGTAACCTTTTATTCTGAGATCTTTACAAATAAATGGACAGTTACAAGAATTTATACAGAACTGGGCACAGTGACACACATCTATAATCCCAGCAATTTGGGAGGCTGAAGCAGGGGGATTATAAATTCGAGGCCAGCCTCAGCAACTTAGCACAAACCTGTGTTAAAAATAAAATATAAAGGGGCTATGGTTGTGGCTCACGGGTAAAGCACTTACCTGGCATGTGGGAGGCACTGGGTTCAATTCTCAGCACCACCCAAAAATAAATGAATAAAATAAAGGTTGATCAACATCTAAAAAAAATTTAAAAAATAAAAATAAAATATAAAAAGTCCTGGGGATGTGACTCAGTAGTAAAATGTCTCTGGGTTTAATGTCTAGTACCAAAAGAAAAGAAAAGAAATTATACGGTGAGATCCTGTGGATT
>JAJEJO010004025.1:83949-111406 GCA_020662805.1 Glaucomys volans
TGTGTAGCCACCTATGTTTTAGGCATCTGTGATCGACACAATGACAATATAATGCTTCGAAGTACAGGACACATGTTCCACATTGACTTCGGGAAGTTTTTGGGCCATGCACAGATGTTTGGTAGCTTCAAAAGGTATAATATTGTTAATACTACTGTTGCTAAAGAGAAGATATATGTCTTGTGTTACACATTAATGACTCAAACATTGCCCTTTTCTTGCTGTACTTTGCTTTGTGACTCCTTTTGGGCATAATTGGGGATGAGAGAGAACTTTACCATGCAGTGGACAATGTGAGTGTGTGTGTAAACTTTTTTGAAATGAATTGTTATATATTTTATTATATCTAGTTGTGGTATCTATTAGAAATAGTTCATTTGTATAATTATAATAAGATTTCTCTCTGTATGTCTGTATACACTATGGGATCTCTCTTTGGATATGCCAACTTATAAATATCACCTTGGAGAAAATTTCACATGTAACTTCTGTCTAAATAATGAAAATAATATGTGTTGGCTTTTCTGAAAATGTAAATATTCAAGAATTACAGAAATTCAAAATTTCCTGATACCATTTCCTATTTGGAAATTGCTATAGTTCAGATGGCTTAGTTTAATAATCATGCAACAGCAATAGCACTACTTACATATCTATTGTAAATAATATTCTGTGTGTTCTTTCATTTTAAATAGGGATCGAGCTCCTTTTGTGCTTACATCTGATATGGCATACGTCATTAATGGGGGTGAAAAGCCCACCATCCGTTTCCAGTTATTTGTGGACCTTTGCTGTCAGGCCTACAACTTGATAAGAAAGCAAACAAACCTCTTTCTTAACCTACTTTCACTGGTAACTCTGTTCTTTAAAAACATTTAATTAATTTTCTATAAGTGCATTTATGTTATAATATCTAAAAACAGATATTTTGTGATTTTGGAATAAAGTTTACTGTAGTCACAAATGTCAGCTTTATTATTAACTAAAATATTATAAAATTATAGCTGTGTCCAACAAGCAGAAATTTAAAAATATTAGAGTATATCCTGTATGGCTTCATTTATATAAAATAAAAAAGTTAATAGAAACTGACCACAGGGATGGGAAATAGTAGTTAATGAAGTCTGGTATCCTGGTGAATATTTTGTGTCTTAACCTGGGTGTGTTCAGATTGTGAACATTCATTAAGCTATATGCACTTAGAATTTCTATGCTTTTTTGGATATGTAATTTAACTTAAGTAAAACATAAAAAGAACAAAAACAAAATAACCCGAACTATGATTATTCTGATTTAAATTGATATAATAGAATCTGAGGCCTAGACAAAGGGAGGTCTGGATTTCATAACTTTTATCCAAAAACATGGTTTGTGATTTCTATCAAGTCATTTGACTTTCTTTGTTTGAATTTTCTCATTTGTAAGAGAATCACTTAGATTCCCCAAAACACTGATTTCTCAAAACTGTGATTATTTTATTTGCTTTATTTCTAAATACTTGATCAGCAGAAATTTAACTCACAAACCTTTTTTATTTCCTCCTACAGATGATTCCTTCAGGGTTACCAGAACTTACAAGTATTCAAGATTTGAAATATGTTAGAGATGCTCTTCAACCCCAAACTACAGATGCAGAAGCTACAATTTTTTTTACTAGGTATGGTATATTTAAGTATATTGTTGAAGACACATGTAATTTGTCATTGATTTATTTCACCTTTATTTGTTTGTTTTGCATTGCTGGGGAACTGAACCCAGGGCCTTATGCATGCTAGGCAAGCTCTTTATCTTAATTTAACAAATACTATTTATCAAAAACCTAATTTAGAGGGAAAAATTGTGATTCATAGTATTTAGCAAAAAATAGGTGTGAAAAGTTTATTTAGGCTTAGGATGTAGCTCAGTGATAGCGCAGTGGCCTAACATGTGAGGCCCTGGGTCATTCTCAGTATTGAAAGCAATCAACAACAACAACAAAATTTACTTACTGAATAAATGTGAATGATTTGCAATGGCTTTTTTTTTAAAATTTTTTGTAGCTATTGATGGACAGCATGCCTTTATTTTATTTGTTTATTTTTATGTGGTGCTGAGAATCGAACCCAGTGCCTCACTTGTGCTAGGCAAGCGCACTATCACTGAGCTACAGTCCCAGCCCTATAATAACTTTTTAAAAATATACATTATATGGACCCAGTTATAAAATTCTATTTATGAACTAATTCTGAGAAGCATGTTTCCTTCAGGACCATGTACCTCTTTCAGGTTTCTTTCTGAAATGATTTCTATACTAATCTTTTTTTCAGGATTCTACCATAACAATTTCATGAATACCATAAGTGCTTTAAACAGCAAACTTTTACTATGTGACATAGTCGTTGAAACACATATGACAATGGGGCATTTGATTGTGTTCTTATTTCCTTAAAAGCAGATCTTCCTGGTAAATATGTTCTCAAGGTCTGGTGACCTGGTTGGTCACTCGGTACTGCTGCCACATCATCATAAAACCCCACCAGGGATGGGCATGTGTGTTTATGTTCTGTGCACCCCCTTTCTCTAGTACTGAGAATTGAACCCAGGAACATTCTACCTCTGAGCTACATTCCAAAGCCTTTTCTCTATTTTTATTTTGAGACAGAAATGGTATCTAGGCTGGCCTCGAACTTTCAATCCTCCTACCTTAGTCTCCCAGGTCACTGGAATTATAGGAATGTGCAGTCCTGCCTGGCTGAGCTCACATTCTTTTCCCTCTTTTTTCCTTGCTTTCTTCCTCTTGGTGGAGAAGAGTTATATAACATTAACCTGGACTTCTCTAGTCTCAACAGATCTGGGCCAAAATGAGTTGAAGGAACCTGACTATTATATGTCTTCCAAATAAATCCTGACAATTTAGGTATTGATAGGCTTTGTTTTGTATTTTGAAAGAGATTTGTTGGCTTCCTTACACAAAACTACAGAGCAGGCATGCATTTGTCTACTTGGACTTCTATAACAAAATTGCCATAGACTTGGTTGTGTTAAACAACAGAATTTTATTATCTCAAAGTCCAAGATCAAGAAGCCAGCTGACTAGGTTCATGATGAGGGTGCCCTTTGTAGATTGAAGATGAAAACTTCTTGCTTTGTCCTTACATAGGGTATGTGTGCCTGCTTCCCTCTCCCTCTCTCTCTCCCTCTTTCTGTCTCTCTCCCTCTCTCCCCCTTTCCCCCTCTCCCCCTCTCCCCCTCTCCCTCTCTCCCTCTCTCCCCCTCTCCCTCTCTCCCCCTCTCCCCTTCTCTCCCTCTAACCATCTCTCCATCTCTCCCTCTAACCATCTCTCCATCTCTCCCTCTCTCCCACTCTATCTCATCTCTTCCTACAAGGACTCAACTATCAAGATCAAGATCAAAGATCAAGTCTTCACCCTAATGGCCTTGTTTAACTTTTAATTACCTCCTTAAAGGCCCCATTTCCAAATATATTCACACTGAGGGTTGGGGTCACAGCAAGGCAAAAAACCTGTGTTGATAGTTCTCGTGCTTCTCTGAATCTCTTCCTTTCTGGGTTCCTTAACCCAGTTTCTGAGACTTGTTTCTTTTGCTTGCCTGAAATGTTTTAGCAGGCCTATTTTCCAAATTATCTCTGCCAAACTCCTCATTCTATCAGAACTTATTTTCCCAATGAGTGAAATTGTGATTATCCAAAGGAATCTTACACCAAATCCTACCATTCCATTATTTGGCATAATTTTTTAAATTTGGATTTTTATAATAAGATAATAAAGTCATCGTTTTTTTTAGCCTTCTATCCCTAATAGCTCTTTAATTAGCTTTGGACCTCACAGGGCTCAAAAAATAAAAGTGTCATTTTTTTTCTGGTGCTAAATTTTTTTTGTTGGGGTAAGATGTATTTTAACATGTTTTTGGCCTAAAGAACACAGGGAATCTGTGGTAGGGTGAGAATTGACTCAACACTCTAAAAGAAATGAAAGTGTTTTTCATATTGTATTATGTTGAAAGAATTTAGCATATATTTCCATGGAGATTTACTATTAATACATCTTTTGATTATTTTGCAGGCTGATTGAATCAAGTTTGGGAAGCATTGCCACAAAGTTTAATTTCTTCATTCACAACCTTGCTCAGCTACGTTTTTCTGGTCTTCCTTCTAACGATGAGCCCATCCTTTCATTTTCACCTAAAACATACTCTTTTAGACAAGATGGTCGAATCAAAGAAGTCTCTGTTTTCACATATCATAAGAAATACAACCCAGATAAACACTATGTAAGTTTGGTTTCAGGTAGACAGTCATGCATATGCGTTATTGTTGTCCTTTGTATGCCCTTCTGTTAGAGTTCCAAGTACCTGTTCTGTTCATGCTCATTTCTTCCATGGGTGGTCCAAAAATAAATGTATCTGAAGCATCTCTAGTTTCTTTGGTATTTGTTGGTATTTTTGACATTTATTTCTTGTTAAATGTGCTTTAAAACTATGAGGGCTAAAAGAGTAATGCTATTCTGCTTTCTTATTCCTTCAATTTTTTCTTAGGGTAAGAGGTAAATTTTGCTAATTGTAACAGATTTAAGCAATTCAAATCAAAAAGTTTTAAGCTCCCATTCTACTCTGTAATAAAGTATTATAGCACACCTACACAATTTGATTTTGATTAACAATAGAATCTTTTTCCCACTAGAGAATATAACATTATCATCTGTAGTGTTTTCACCCTTGTGCTAAATTTATTATATATGAATTTCTTCACTCATTTTTGTGGTGAAGCATTACTACTGACTTGATTCCCCCACCCCCTGTGTTAATGTTTTTATTGGGTAAATACCTCTCAGCACTGTCAGTTTTTACATTTTTGATGAATTTGATAGGTTTTAGAAATTCATTTCACTATTACTTTAACAATTTTTTAAGTAGCCCATTCTTTTTTATTTATTTTTATTTTTGGTACCAGAGATTATCTCCAGGGCACTTGACCACTCATTCAAATCCCCACCCCTGTTTTTTTAGAGGTCTCACTGAATTGCTTAGTGCTTCATTCTGTTGTGGCTGGCTTTGAACTTGTGATTCCCCTGCCTCAGTGTCCTAAGCTGCTGGAATTATAGGCATGTGCAACTGCGCCCAGTTTAAGTAGTCCATTCCTTTCCTGTTGATTTATAATGGCATGTTTAACTCTAATTTATATAAATGCCTATTCCTGAATTCATTTCTGATTTTCTATGGATATATCTATCTATGGACATATCTACTTCTTTGTACTGGTATTATACTCTTTTTTTTTTTTTTTGGTTCTGGGGATTGAACTCAGGGGCACTCAATTACTGAACCACATCCCCAGCCCTATTTTGTATTTTATTTAGAGTTACAGGGTCTCACTGACTTGCTTAGGGCCTCGCTAAGGTGCTGAGGTTGGCTTTGAACTCGTGATCCTCCTGCCTCAGCCTCCCAAGTGCTGGGATTATAGGCGTGCACAAGCACGCCCAGCAGTATTATACTCTTTAAGGTACCATATAACATAACATCACCTACCCCATGGTTGTTTTGTTTTGTTTTCCTTTTTTCCTATTTGCTTTCTTAAATGAACTTACTTTTTACCATTTTTATTGGAAATGCACTAACTTTATAGATTTGCAAAGAACATTTATTATATTTAATCCTCGAAATAAAATGGCTTTCACTTTCAAGTTCTTATATATACCTTACAATCGTCGTGATCACCATTCCCCCCACCCCATACTGGGAATTAATCCCTGGGGCACTATACCATTAGCTACATCTCCCTTTCCCCTTTTATTTTTTATTTTTAGATAGAGTTTCACTAAGCTATCCAGTTTGGCCTTGAACTTTTCAATACTTCTGCCTTAGCCACCCAAATAACTGGGATTATAGCTTAGCAGTACCATGCCCAGCTGTGATAACTCTTAGAAGGCAGTTATATGTGCTATAAATACAATGACATTTACTATTTTTTGTTGGTGGCATATATTACCAATAAAGCACTTGGATTATGAATTTCTTTTCTGTCAGGAAAGGAAGTTTTAATCTACTTGTTGTGGGATTTCTTTTCAGATTTATGTAGTCCGAATTCTGAGAGAAGGACAGCTCGAACCATCATTTGTTTTCCGGACATTTGACGAGTTTCAAGAACTTCACAATAAGCTCAGTATTATTTTTCCACTTTGGAAGTTACCTGGGTATGTTCCCATTCTTGTGCAAATGAATTCTTTTTTTGTAGGGAACAATATATTCTCAAATGTAGTTAAAAGCTTTGTGTTAGCATTTAAGATACTATAGACCTTGTCTGGCTTATTTTCTTTTGTATCACAAGAGCCTAATACAGAACTTGACATAGACAAGGACCTGTAAGTTTTTGTTGAATGAAAAAAAAGGTATATGTAATCCCGATCTTAAAATGTGGAATTTTTCAAACTCCTAATTTTAGTTGAAGCTTTTTTTATCTTTACCATAGCAAGTAACACAAGATAATTTGTAATATTGATTTTAAAAAGGCTCATGCTTAATCACTACAGAAATAATTATGGGCTATACTGAGCTCCTATGATAACTAATAAATGCAAACAGATATCACTGAAACTATTAATCAAAATCTTAGTGCTTAGTTTTGTATCTGATACCCTTTGGAAACCCAATTTCACCCTGGCTTAATGAACAGATTTCTTTTTTTGAGGTTGAGGAGTGCCGGGAATTGAACTCAAGGGCTCTCAACCACTGAGGCACATCCCCAGTCCTTTTTTGTATTTTATTTAGAGACAGGGTCTCACTGAATTGTTTGGTACCTCACCATTGCTAAGGCTGGCTTTGTACTCAAGATCCTCCTGCCTCAGCCTCCTGAGCCTCTGGGATTACAGGTGTGCACCACCACACCTGGCTATGAATGGATTTCTTATGTCAAGTTGTTCAAATTCTTCTCAGACTAGAGCTGGGATTGTGGCTCAGTGGTAGAGTGCTCATCTAGCATGTGTGAGGCCCTGGGTTCAATCCTCAGCATCACATACAAATAAAGGTCCACCTACAACTAAAACAAAGTATTTTTTTAAAAAAATTCTTCTCAGACTAAATTTCAAAAGTAAGGAGGAGGCAAAGTGGGTATTAGTGTTTATTTCTATATGTGGTCTCATCTTCCTACCACCACCAAAAGAAATAGAGATTATCCTTTCAGCACCTGAGTTAGGCCCTATCATTATTTGTGGATTCTGTTGATGCTTATAATGGCTATGGTTGAAAGAGTAATGATTCAGAGATCAGATCTGGTAAATATTTGTGAGTGATTAAATTTGAGAAGAAATAGTAGAAAATAAATAATAAACACAGATACCAAAGCTCATAAAATGAAAATGGGTAATTGAACTATTTCATCTCTTGTACTTTGAAGGTAAATTACAAAAAAAAAAATTATAGTGGATTAAGAATCTACTTTTGTCTTGAAAAATGTAAAAAAAAAGTAGCAGTGTAAGATAGTGCACATCTGTAATCCCAGCAACTCACAAGGCTGAGGTAGGAGAATTTCAAGTTTGAGTGTATAGCCTCAGCAACTTAGTGAGACCCTGTCTCAAAAATAAAATTTAAAAAGCTGAGGATATAATTCAGTGGTAAAGTACCCCTGGATTCAATCCCCATAGGGGGCAAGGAAGAAAGAAAAAGAAGAGAAAAATTGTATGTAAAAAAGTAGATTTCTAAGTAAACATTGTACTTGATTCTATAAATATTTCCAGATCAAATAATTTAAATTCCTCTCTTTTTAAAAAAAAATTATTTTATTTTGTAGCTTTCCTAATAGGATGGTTCTAGGAAGAACACACATAAAAGATGTAGCAGCCAAAAGGAAAGTTGAGTTGAACAGTTATTTACAGAGTTTGATGAGTGCTTCAACAGATGTAGCAGAGGTAAACTTTCTATATAAGAAATGAAAACATAATACATCCTTTGTGCTACACAAAACTTAAAACTAATTCATCTTTTTTCTCTTCAATCGTAGTGTGATCTTGTTTGTACTTTTTTCCACCCTTTAATTCGTGATGAGAAAGCTGAAGGAATAGCTAGGTCTGCAGGTGAGATTACTTTTTTCTCTTTGTAATTCGTGACCTGCAAGTCTGTAACTTTTCAGTGGATGTGACAGAGAGACAGGTGGTCTATTGGTCAGTGAGAATGGGAAGAGGGTATTCTTTTTAGGGCAGTCTACTTCAAGATAAAATTAACTTTCCTAATTAGAGTGTGATTACTGAAAAAAATATACAACAGTGGCCTACCAGGTTCTTTACTTTCCTACACTGTATGTCTCCTCACCCCACATGCAAAGGTTCTGGAAGTAAAGCAAATTTATTTTGTTGAAGCTTAAACCAGTGCAAGCAGAAAAAAATAAGGAGGAAAGTATTTGTATTTTCAGGTGCAGGTCCCTTCAGTCCTGTTCCAGGCCAAATAGGAGGAGCAGTGAAGCTATCTGTCTCTTACCGAAATGGTACTCTGTTCATCATGGTGATGCACATCAAAGATCTTGTGAGTGATCACAAATAATGATGGTTGTTAAAGAAATTGATGCCTTAGTAGGAAACATTACTATTAAGGGACTGCTTTTTTTTATAGGTAACTGAAGATGGGGCTGATCCAAATCCATATGTCAAAACATATCTACTTCCAGATACCCACAAAACATCCAAACGTAAAACCAAAATTTCACGAAAAACTAGAAATCCAACATTCAATGAAATGGTAAGTTAAAATCAATGCTAAAAATTACCTAGATTTAGCCAGGCGTGGTGGCACACGCCTGTAATCCCAGCGACTCGGGAGGCTGAGGCAGGAGGATCGCAAGTTCAAAGCTAGCCTCAGCAATTTAGCAAGGCCCTAAGCAACTCATTGAGACCCTGTCTCTAAATAAAATACAAAATAGGGCTGGGGATGTGGCTCAGTGACCGAGTGCCCCTGAGTTCAATCCCTGGTTCCAAAAAAAAAAAAAAAAATAACCTAGATTTGTTGTTTTGAGATTTAAATTTTAAGACATTTTAAATGTAAAGATTTTAGGTTTTAGTTGCTCAACTGTTTATTGCCCAAAGCAAATCAATAGTAGTCCGGTGGCATTTAACAAAATGATATAGGATAGAGCCCTCATTACAGACTCTTAGCTTTTAAAAAAACAAAGAGGGCTGGGACTAGGGCTGGGGCTGGGGCTCAGTGGTAGAGGGCTTATCTAGCATGAGTGAAGCCCTAGGTTTCAAACCCAAAACCTGCCAAAAAATAACAACAAAAATAAAACATTAAGAGCCATGATTCAGTTTCCCTTACAATGTACGTACCTTCTCGACAATATTCTCAGACAGTGGTTGTTCAGTTTGTGTTTAAGTACTTCTCAGTTATCTAGTTTGTCTTGGGCAAGCACCAACTCTTAGATTTATTTTACTAGGGATTGAACCAAAGGCCTCATTCATGCTAAGCACTCACTCTACCGTTGAACCCCATTTTTAACCCCTTAGATTACTTTTTACATTGAGCTGAAGTCTTGATGCCTTACAATCACCTGTGGAGTCTTAGTTGTACCTCTTGGAGCCACACTCCTTTCTTCCTTCTTCATGGAAACCCTTCAGATAATTGGAGTTCAAATGCTTTCTGATAAAACATTTTCAGTACCCTTTCTTTCATCTGATAGGGTATAGTTTTAAAATAATACTCCTTTAAATCTCATTTAATTTAGTTTGTTGCTGGGGATTGAACCAGTTATGATAAGCACAATGAACTATGCCCCCAACCCCTTCTTAGAATATGTTTGAATCTTTCTCAGTAACCCTCTTAGAGTTCTCAAAACCAAAAGCAGTAGGCCAGGCACAGTGAAACATGCCTGTAAGCCGGGCGTGGTGGCGCACACCTATAATCCAAGCGACTCGGAAGGCTGAGCCAGGAGGATCACGAGTTCAAAGCCAGCCTCAGCAACTTAGTGAGGCCCTAAGCAACTCAGTGAGACCCTATCTCTAAATAAAAAATACAAAATAGGGCTGGGGATGTGGTTCAGTGGCTGAGTGCCCCTGAGTTCAATCCCCCGGTCCAAAAAAAAAAAAAGAAACATGCCTGTAATCCCAGTGACTCAGGAGACTGAGGCAGGAGGATCATGAGTTCAAAGCCAGACTCAACAACTTAGTAAGGCCTAAACAATTTAGTGAGACTGTGTCTCAAAATAAAACATAAGGGGCCTGGGGATATAGCTCAGTTGGTAAAGTGCTTGCCTCACATGCACAAGGCCCTGGGCTCAATCCCTGCACCATACAAAAAATAAATTAATAAATTAAATTAAATTAAATTAAATTAAACATAAAAAAGTCTGGGGATGTGGCTCAGTGGTTAAGTGCCCCTGGGTTCAATCACTGGTACCAAAAAAAAAAAAAAAAAAAATTGAAAGCAGTAAAAAAATCATCAACTGAACCGTATGGAGCATAACTATGACTTTGCTGAGACCCTTGTAGTCAACTAATAAGTTCACTAACCTATTAAGCCCTGCCAAAGTCCCTCAACCTTGCCCTTCTATTTAAACGTTTCTTTTGTGCAAATCACATTATTTTTGTACCTTAATGTTACTTCTTTATACAGAAGTGTCTGGATAGCTATTGGAAGGAAACCTGAATTTCTATCCTGGTTATAAATTAAAGCCTATAGAAGATTCTTCCTCTTTATTTTTTTCTTTTTTGAACCAGGTATTGAACTCAGGGACACTCAGCCACTGAGCCACATCCCCAGCCCTATTTTGTATTTTATTTAGAGACAGGGTCTCACTGAGTTGCTTAGGGCCTCACTAAGTTGCTGAGGCTGGCTTTGAACTTGCGATCCTCCTGACTCAGCCTCCCACGTTGCTTGGATTACAGGCATGCGCCACCGCGCCCAGCTAGATTCTTTCTCTTTAAAAACATACTCAGTGCTTGGCAAAGACCTATTGGTATTATTCTCAAAAAAGTAATACTTTTTCCTAATTAGTCTTATGCTGTCAATAAAATGAAATGTGGACAGTTGTTTGCTTTTTGTTTTTAAGGTGTTTCAGTCAAACAATAAGAATTGTGATTAAAGGACTGGGGTTATCTCAGTGGTAGAACACTTGCCTAGCATGTGTGAGGCACTGAGTTCTATCCTCAGCACTACATTAAATAAATAAATAAACAAACAAACAAACAAACAAATGTATTTTGTCCAACTACAACTAAAAAATAATAATTTAAAAAAGAATTATGATTAAGGTGTTTCTTAGAATGTATGATGAGACTTTCTGGAAAAATTAAAATAATGTTGCAATGAGAATTTGAAATACAATAGCTTCACAACACTCTAGGTTTGCTGTAAACTACAGTTTTACTAAGAGTTCATATTGATTTATGAGTAATCAGAAGTTATCAAGTCATGGTACATAAGATTCAGCAGAGAAAAAAGACAACAAAAAGAAAATTCTAGCCAGTTGCAATTGCACATGCCCATAATCCCTGCTACTCAGTAGTCTGAGGTAGGAAAATTGCAAGTTCAAGGTCAGCTTCAGCAGTTTAATAAGTAGTACTTTTCTTAGTGTTCAATAAGTCAAAAAATAAGATAAGGGCTGGGTATATAGACCAGTGGTAGAGTACTTGCCTAACATGCTCAAAGCCCTGTGTCCAACTCCAGTACTGCCCCTAGAAAAATTTTCCACTGTTTTTGTAAAATAATTGTTAATTATGCTATCCCTCCCAAGTTTCTTCCTTTCCTCCTCATTTCCCAGTTATTAGATCATCTTAATTAACTGCCATGTAATTTCTTCTCCCTTGCCCATCACCTCCATTGCAGAAAAACCATGTTCCAAGTTTTTATTTTTAGAAAACAAATGGCATTGGTCCTGCTTTGTACATCTCCATAGCAAACATTCTCAGGAATGATGATACAACCCAAGATTCCTGAAATAGAAAATGTGCTTCTAAAATATTGAAGCAAACCCTATCATCATGTCATTCATTATTCACATTTTGCTGGACGTATTCCAAGAAATCAAACAAATACTAATATGTAATTTACTGTTTCTTGTGTTCCTTTGCTGTAGCTTGTGTACAATGGATATAGCAAGGAAACCCTAAGACAAAGAGAACTACAACTGAGTGTACTCAGTGCAGAATCTCTGCGGGAGAATTTTTTCTTAGGTGGAATAACTCTACCTTTGAAAGATTTCAACTTGAGCAAAGAGACAGTTAAGTGGTATCAGCTGACTGCAGCAACTTACTTGTAATCAAGTGAATTTCTCAGATTTGGAAGAAGAGTTATATAAATGTATGTATACCTGAATGCATGCAGACTTGTGAACTTTGTATAGTATTTTTATACTTGTGCAAAAATTATAAAGTTTAATATACTTGCTGTATTTCAACACATCAGTTGGACCAGTAGTCACATAACTAAATTTTATAAATTTCAGGAAGCCATTACTGTTTTAAAGTCATTTAAAATGTTACAAATCCTAACCTTGATAAGTCCTGAAAAAGACTTTTGAGGTAGTACTATATCAGTTCAGCCATCTCTTTTGCATTGTTTCCTATTCAGACATAGAATATTTGTTTTTCTTTTATGCACCTTTTACCACTGTGTATGTTCACAAACACCAAAGTAAAGGAAAGATGCAGAATGTTACCATAAAATGCAGCTGCTATTCACATGGCTGAAAAGCAAAGCACAAATAGTTGATAACTATGTTAAGAACTACTAAGTAGTTTATAGAAAATAGGGAAAAAATAATAGTTTTTTATTCATTATTAAAGCCTTTTTCAGAATAAGTGCCAATTGCTGAGGTTGTAAATAATGGTGCCTTACTTAACTTTATATGCATCTTTGGCACTTACTTCTGACTTTTTTTTTCTGAGTTGATAAGTAATTTTCCCACACTTTCAGTTTATTAAGAACAAAACATTATGTACATTTACTGATGTTTTTCCAACAAAAACATAATTTTCTTTGCTTCTGTTGTGTTACTTATTTTAACTATCAATCCATTTAAGTTTTCTTTGCCCAGTAACTGAATAAGATTCATTGATATAGTTATATAATAAATTCTGTCATTCCATTATAATCCTACACTCATTCCTAAGGATGTGAATTGAAACTGGGTAATATCACTTCCATATATCTTTTCTTTCTCATTAAATGAGTGAAAATTGTCCACTCCTGTGTCCATTCCTATTTGCATAAGAACTCCATGATAGGACAGACTCTTTACAAAGAGGCACAGGACAAGGATTGTAGGGTCCAAACAATTTTAGTATAGATATTTATGGGAGTTCATCTTATAAACTGACATTTGTAAACATTGTATGTTCACATGTAAAAATTATTTTCCATCATACAATGAGATTCAGAATCATAAGGGACAAATGAAATTATTGTACTCTATTAAGGATAACACTCATTTTTTAGTACTCATTCACCTTCAGACATAATTTTGTTTAGTTTAGATAAATATGTATATGTAATAACTTTCATGGTTAGAATGGAAATTCACATAATTTTAAAATGGGAATAGAGATGTAGCAATCTGGTCCTTGTGAGAAAACTGACAAAATATGTAATAAAGAGTATCAAGAGAGAAAAGACAATCTCTAATTTAGTTGCCCAGAACAGAATTTTTAGGAAGCGTGCAAATGTTTAATAAGAACAACACCTACAGAGCAGAAATAAACAGGTTTTAAAATAACAAACTTGAAATTTTGGTGCCTAACACTAATGGTCCATTGTAAGAAAACCAGACTCGGGATGTATGTAGCTTAGAGGAAAAGTGCTTGCCTAATATGCACAAGGCCCTGGGTTCAATCCCCAGCATCCCCACCTCAAAAATAATTTGTAGGAAAACTAATGAGTATGATTTTTGTATGCCTTTTTTAAAAATATTAATATGTGTTGTCTATTTAATAAGTTAATGAAAATGCAGATCAAAGTACCACTGTATGCTTTTTCCTCATACAGTTAACCTTTCCTTAAAGTGTGTAAGTACTTTTGCAAATGTAGCATAGCACTAGAAATTTTCACTTAAGCTTTTGAGACCTAATTCCATTCCATGAGTTTTCACTTAGCCACTGTTAAAAAATAGTAATGTCTTGGTAAAAGGATTGTTTATTGGACTCAACATGGACTGCTTTTTTGCACTCCATCACAACAGTGTCTTTAAGCACAAGTAATAGAACTAGAAAATGTGATGTCACTTTTCAATTACAAGAAATCGGGATTCATATCTAAAAGTGTATATTATGATTAATATTGTACAGTTAATGGATTCACAATAATGGTGATGTTTTCTCTTAATTTAACTCATTTTGTGCCTTCTTTGGTCATGAAAACACCAATATTTTAACATAAGTTATTTCTTTGTGAAATGCTAAACTTCAGCCCATACCAAAAAACAAAAAGAAAAAAAAAAAGAAAATGGAGGGGAGCCTCTTTGCACTACTGCTATCACTCAATTCTAAATTAGTTGGATTTTTAAGTGTTTTTTTAAAGCTTAAAGTAAATCTGAAAAACAAAAGTCTAAACAAACTGGCAAAGTAGTCTTTGTATAATCACAATATTTTATACTATATTGAGTCAAAATAATTCTGCTGCATGTAAGTCCTATACCAGAAGAATTCTTTCTTCTTGCCAGTGTTTTGGGATTTGAAGATTTTAGTTCATCCCAAGAACCTATTCTTTTCTCTACTGAGGAACCCAGTGTGGAACCGACACTGATGTTTTCATTACTGCCTTATATGAATATATATATACTTAAATGTTAAGGCATGTATGATCTTTGATAAAGTCTTCCTTTTTTCAAATTCAAGTTGTATAAGTTTCAAAATCTTGCCTTAAATTGTTTAATTCTTCTTTCTAGAATTCAAGTATTGTGGCATTTAAAAAAGAAACACTTTTGATACTTAAGATCAAAAAGAATTGAAGCCCCACCATTATAATCCATAGATTTACATACATGCTGTTTCACTAGCAGTGCAAATATGAGTATATAACTAATCTCATCTATAAGAACCAAATACTTTAATTATTTTAGGATAGTGAATAAAGATGTATAATATTTTTATTAATACTTTGAATATATTCGACTGAATTTATTGAATGTGACTTCATAACTGTACTACGATTATATTAAAATATTTCTGGAATAAGGAAACTCTGCTGTTGTTTTTTGTTGACTTCATATTTTGATTTCAAACTTTTTGAGCACACTGTTGCTGTTCTTGGCTTCTCACCCACTTCAGTAATCCTGAATTTTAGAATGGGCCTATCAGTTTCCCCAGAAAATGTCCAAATAGAGTCTGACTTTTGTGTGTTATTCTTTGAAGCTCTGGATTGCTACACTTTGCTACAGCCCTCATTACCATTTCTTAGATGTGAAATTCTTTTCCCCACCCCCAAGAATGAAAGGAATAGGATTTATTCAAGTGTGAAGAATAGAAACAGAATTCTTGCAGAGGCAAGAGGGGACCCAGTAGCAGGTTACCATCTAAATGTGCTAGTGTAGGGGTTTATTGTAGCAGTTGGGTTAACTCTATTGGTCCAAACTTATGCTAATCAGAGTTTGGAAAACACTAATGTTATCAGTGACTTTTCGGTGGGGGGGGTGTTACTGGGGCACATTTTACTCAGGGGCGCTCGACCACTGAGCCACATCCCCAGCCCTTTTTTGTATTTTATTTAGAGACAGGATCTCATTGAATTGCTTAGTGCTTCACCATTGCTGAGGCTGGCTTTGAACTCAAGATCCTGCCTCAGCCTCCCAAGCCACTGGGATTACAGCGACCCTTCCCGGTGCTTTTCTATTATGTTGAAACAGGGTCTCACTAATTGCTGGTGGTGGTGGTGGTGGTACATGATGGTAATTGCTAAATTGCCATGGTTGGCATTGAACTTGGCAGTCCTCCTGCTTCTGAGTTACTGATATTACAGGCATGTGCCACCGTGCCCATCTATTCCCAATACTTTTTATAAACTTTGTTTTGATACAGGGTTCTCACTAAGTTGCCCAGGCTGGCCTTGAACTTAAAATCTTCCTCCATCATATTCTATCTTTGATATTTCTGAATATAACAAAGATTGCAGATAAGGTAAATTTAAAACTGGGGGAGGGCCTAGTGCAGTGGAGTGTGCCTGTAGTTCCAGCTACTTAGGATGCTGATGCAGGATTGAGTCAAGTTGGAGAACAGATTGAGCAGACCCTGTCTTTAAAAAAATAAAAAGAAGTGGGGTGGGGTACTGGGTTCAGTCACCAATACCACAAAAACAGAACATCATCAACAACAAAAGTGGAGAGCTTAAAGACAATTAAAACCTGTAATAACTGGGCGTGGTGGTGCACGCCTTCCCAGCACTTGGGAAGCTGAGGCAGGAGAATCGTGAGTTCAAAGCCAGCATCAGCAACTTAGCGAGGCACTAAGCAACTCAGTGAGATCCTGTCTCTAAATAAAATACAAAATAGGACTGAGGATGTGGCTCAGTGGCGGAGTGACCCTGGGTTCAATCCCCAGTATCAAAACCCAAAAAACAAAAAAGCCTTTAATAGCCAGGAGCAGTGGCACATGTCTATAATCCCAGTAACTCAGGATGCTTATAAGGCAATAGGATTCCAAGTTCAAATCCAGCCTCAGCAATTTAGCAAGAACTTAGTGAGACCCTGTCTCAAAATAAAAAGTAAAAACGGCTGTGGCTCAGTGGGTAAGCACAACTGGGTTCAATCTCTAGGACTAAAAAATAAATAAAACCTGTAATAATAATCACTATTCTAGCCAGGTGCGGTGGCGCATGACTGTAATCTCAGCGACTTGGGAGGCTGAGGCAGGAGGATCGTGAGTTCAAAGCCAGCCTCAGCAACTTAGCGAGGCCCTAAGCAACTCAGACCCTGTCTCTAAATAAAATACAAAATAGGGCTGGGGATGTGGCTCAGTGGCTGAGTGCCCCTGAGTTCAATCCCCAGTTCCAAAAAATAATAATAATAATAATCACTATCCTGTGAATATTTGAGTCAACAGTCCTGTATCCTTATTAGAAAAGTTACAAAGTCTTTTAACAACAAATTTTTCTTCTTCTTTCTTTCTTTCTTTATTTCGGTACCAGAGATTGAACCCAGGGGCACTCCACCACTGAGCCACATCCCCAGCCCTTTTTTGTATTTTATTAGAGACAGGGTCTCACTGTGTTGCTCAGGGCTTTGCTAATTGCTGAGGCTGGCTTTGAACTCGTGATCCTCCTGCCTCAGCCTCCCAAGTACTGGGATTACAGGCGTGGGCCACTGTGCCCGGCTTCATTCTTTTTTAAACCAGTGTTAGACTCAATGTGGTCCTTGTATTGGTTATCAGAAACATTCCTATAATACAATTTAGTGTGATGTCAGGGGGCTGAGGGCAAATCATCCCAGCAATGCTGTGGGTTTAAAAGCATCCTGTATTGGGCTGGAGATATAGTTTGGATGGTAGAGTGCTTGCCTCACATGCATAAGGCCCTGGGATCAATCCCCAATGCCACAAAAAAAAAAAAAAAGTGTCCTGTATGGAGGTATAGCACAGTTGTAGAGCCTGTGCTTAGCATGCACAAGGCCCTGAGTTCAATCCCTGGTGACAATAAAGAGAGTTATGTAAGGAACTGACTTGACCCATCCACCCACATAATCCAGGTCTAGACTGCCAAACCTTTACTTTTCCCACTATTTTCTATTGTCACCACATAAAATCTGTGGTCCTGAGAGCACCTTCTTGTCAAAGAAGAAAAAGTGACTTATTTAGGTTCATTCTTTCAGATAATTATTAAGTACCTAACTTCCTGATAGGCACTGCTCTGGGCGCTGGATGTAAAAGCCATAAATATTACTGTATGAGTTCAAATTTTGTTGGAGGCAAACAGACAACCAAACAAGCAACTACTGAGGATGATATTACAGATTCATGTAGTATAAGAATAATCAGTGGTAGGGCTGGGGATTCAGCTCAGTTGTAGAATATCTGGTATGCTCAAGGCCCTGGGTTCTATACCTGTTACCTGTTGCTGAAAGCTTGGACCTTGTCCCCAGTTCCAATCCAATAACAAGGACGCGGTTTTGAGAAAAAGGAAAAAAGAAGGTTTATTGCTTTGCTAGCAAAGGAGAAACACAGTGGACTCCTGTCCCAAAGGTTGTGATTCTGCTTATCATGGGGAACAGGGTTTTTAAGAGGTGATTCAGAGAAAATGAGATTGAGGGGAGAGATCAGGAAGGGGAAGATCAGGGAGAAAGAAAAAAACATCTATGTTTCAAAGTGACAAGAGACATAGTTAAAGCATCAAGTGAACCCATGTTACATTTCCCCACTAACAATTTCTAGCTTCCATTTCTATGGAAAGTGGGCAGCAAAATCTCTAAGCTTCTTCCTGCTGAAAGGGGGTGAAGTTGGGGGAAATAACCCAAAGTCCTTGTTCTCTATCAGGTGGGGCTGGACAGTTAAGGGCATTCACATCAGAGCAGTCCAGAGGTCCACAGAGGCAGATGGCAGGTGACTGGACAAGGCATACATAGGAAGGGATCATGCTAGGACAATAAAGACAGCAAAAAATTTTTTTTGTTTTTGTAAATAACACCAAAACCACTTAGTATTTCAACCAGTCTCTGAAAACCATGAAGACAGTAACACATAATCTTATCAGTAAAAAATAGATGAAGGTCATCAATGTAGGAGACTAGAAGATTTGTAGGTCTATGAAATCACACTCAAATTAACTCAGGGCAAATTTGTGACTCTTGTCATTATTTTTAAGCACTCTCACAAAAAAAAAAACCCTTCATTACAGCCGCCAGCTTTACTTACTTTTGGTAGGACTGACACAAGTTTACATCTTAAGTTACATTAAAAACCATTATTTTTCCTTTTAAATTTCCACATAGGACTGCTCAGGCTGTACTCTCCTGGCAGGTGTTTAAGACCAACTTGGGTCAAAACTGACCTGTACCTATCTTAAGAGTCAGCTGAGATTCCTCAGAGGTCACTCTTGGACATGTGTGAAGCCTCCTGGCTCCTTAAGCTTTCCTCTACCAGTGGTGCCACTTGCTAGGATGGGTCAGGGTCTGGCTGATCATATGTGGCTTCTCTTGGAAGCATCAAGGACATTTCTGTCTCCAATGACCCTCCTCTTTGCAGAATGTGCACTGGTTGGCTTCCTGTCCTCTAGGGTCCTCTCGATCTCCCTGATCAGCAGATCTGGTGACTTACCAGAGTTGCAGGGCCCAGAGAGGGATTCCCTTGTTCTCTGTGTCCTGGCTGACCTTAGAAGGCAAGGGCCAAAATGTTGGTTGTTTTTTCCTTGGCTGGCCCTTCCTTGACTTAGGTCTCCAAGTTTTTGGTTTTAAACACCCAGCAAGCCAGTTTCACCAGTCTTAAAGAGGGAGTAACAGGTTATAACTTCAATATCTATAATTTTACAAATACCCCTTTCATTTAATTGGGGTTAATATTAGTACTGGAAGTCAGCATTATACACTGTCTGTCCTGTAGGTATGGCTTATTATCTCAAATTAACCCAGGTTAGGTTTTTTTTCTTGTTTTTTGGGGTTTTTTGAAGCAGTACCTTTGCAAAACACTAACAGGCAACAGTTATAAAGTTTATAAGGAAAATACAAAATGAAATTAAGAGGAAAAAATATTCAGTTTGTGTAAAATGATGTTTATAATCTTGAGCATTTACAAAGTTATACATTATATTCCCTGAGATCACAGTGATCTTTACAACAAAATCAATCTTTTGGACCAGGGGTATTGCTCAGTGGTAGAGTGCTTACCTTGCAAGCACAAGGCCCTGGGTTCAATCCCCTGCACTGCAAACAACAACAACAACAAAAAAATCTTTTGAACACAACTTTAAATGAGCTGAAGTCTAGCCTATTTGGGGGCCATTTTAACATGGAGTAAGGTGGGAGGCAGAGCCTTATCTCAGGTAAGGCAGGGCTCTTCACAAATAATACAATACAATGTTACATATGAAACACAAATCAAAGAACAGCTAAATGAGCTTTTTATTTTTGTGGAAAAAGTGGCAGAATACTTCCATGTTTTTCAGTGTCACCTTTAAACAGATAAGGCTACTCATCTTCCAAAAATGCATTTAAGTTCTAATTCCAGTGTGAAAAGTAATGCAAAATTGTATGTATAACTTATTGACAATAGGTTACTTTATCCAGTTATAAAAACATCAAATGACATGAATAAGTACCAACCAAATTTGTTATTTCTATACAAATCTGAGACTTGCTACAGATTATTATAGTTTGGAGAACACCAACTTGGCAAAATGCTCTCCTAAGCATTACATTTAACTAAGTTTAACTTTTAAAAAACACTTTTGAATCCAGAGTGTATGGTAACAATAATCATGGGTCTGCATGAGTTAACAAAAATAAAAGGATAGACTTACATCTCTTATTCATTTAGGAAATAGTGTTATTGATCAGAAATTGACTTAAAGCAATCAGATATAAGATAGGTCTTCAATTGACAGTGTGGCCCTTCTATGTTAAGTGAGCTCCCCACTGTCAGTTGTACCCAGAGACTCCTTTTGGGCCTTTTCCTTATACTAGGCATATTAATATGCAGTGGAGGAGGTGCTTTCCATCTTTTCCTTTAGGCTTTCTTCAGAACTCTTTGCAGAGACTACAAAACATAGGTTGGCCTTAGTTTCTGTGTTTTTCTTTCCCAGGTGCAGTTTTTTTTTATTCTGCTAGTCTCCCCAGGCATTTAGTTTGATACTAGTATAGCAAGAATTGCTTTGCCCAGTGATGAATATCCCCTGGCTAAATGGGGGTGTGCTGTCAGATTTTTAAAGGGTAGACTATTCCTGTCCCCAGGAATAAATAATAAACTGAGTGCTGGAACCTACTGCCACATCCTTTGTGTTCAGCAGCATACACCCTCCGTGGGAAAAGGGGCTAGAAGGCAGGGCAGAGGCCAGGTTCTCTTTGGCCATTTTTCTACAGCCCAGGTAGCTTTTCTGAGATATCCCCCCACCCCTCACCCCCTGGTTTAGAGCTAGTGTCCTTGACCAACCACAGTGAGATGAACTGCAGCTACCTGGAGCCAGGTGAGAAACAGTGCTGGGAGTGGCAGTACTGGGTTTAAAGCAGTACTGGGTTTAAAGTATTTAAATCTTTTTTAACCCTTTCTTTTGGTGTCCTGCTATCCTTACACACCAGAGGCAGGGCCTTTTGATACCTTCAAATTAGTTCCTGACAGTTCAGACCCCTTATCATGCAACTACATAAATACCTATACATAGAGAATCTCTTTCCTATACTTCACCCCTGACAGACCAACTTCAATGTCAAGATTGTATAATAATTCAGTAAAGCCATTTAAAGACCAGATTGTGTTACAGTAAACCCTCTCTCTCTTAGGCTTATCCCTATAGGTGGCTCATGCAGCCAAGATCTCTCCACTCAAGAGACTACCAGTAAGATCAATGCAGCATGGCCCATATCTTAAAGGGCCAGTAACAGATAAGAGAGGATCACAGAAACCAGGGTTGTCAGACCAGAACCAACAAAGAGATGAGAACTCTATAACAGATCAAAAGGGAGTACATATCTCTAGGTTCTCGAGTCCCACTTAACTGTGACTCCTATACCAGTGGTGCCATAGATGTCCCCACAAAGAGGGACTAGATGTTCCCACAAAAAGGAAGTTGTGCAACTTTCCTGAGTTCAGTTTCCTGTTTCTCAAAGTGAACCATGATGGAGCAACCTGTACCCTTCAGGGAGAGAAGATGGGATTCCCCAAAGCAAAAGGAGCTTCGGCAACTGCTGAGATGGTCCCTCAGTCCCTTCATTTACTCACAAGAACAGCTCTTCTAGTCCCAGCTGAGGCAAACTCACCCCTCTACTAATTTTTCTGCAGTTGGCTCTCAACAAGTTTTCCAGTACCATGAATCATCAGCATGGAAGTTGGGTTCTTTGGAGAGCCATGCCTGCCCAAGGGAGCTGGAGCAGGAGCCGCTCTTGAGTCCCATTTGGGGTGCCAAATTTGTTGTTGAAAGCTTTGTCCTTGTCCCCAATGCCAATCCAATAACAAGGACATGGTTTTGAGAAAAAGGAAAAAGATCTATTGCTTTGCTAGCAAAGCAGAAACAAGGGACTCCTGTCCCAAAGGCTGTGATTCTTCCCATCATGAGGAACAGGGGGTTTTTAAGAGATGATTCACAGAAAATGAGATTAGAGAGGAGAGATCAGGAAGAAAATCAGGGAAAAGAAGATCAAGGAGATAGGGAAAAGGTTGGGAAAAAGAAAAAATATCTAAGTTTCAAAGTGACAAGGGATATAGTCAAAACATCAAGTGAACCCCGGTTACAGTACCATATTAAAATATATTATTATTTACTGCATAGGGAAATAGACTACTACAGATGATCCTTTTCAGAGAAGGACTAAGATGATACTGAAGATCAGTATCTGAAAGCCAGATCTGAGATTTTGGGGAATAGTATTTAGGCAGTGGCAAAAGCAAGAGGAAAAGCTCCAAAAGAAACACATTGTTATCTTGCAGGATCAGAAAGGACTGTGGCTGGAGTGTTTAGAATTGGGTGGAGAGTGGTAAGACATAAGGCCAGGGGTCTGTATTTTATTCTAAATGTACTGAGAAAACACTAGAGGGATTTATGCAAGGGAGTAATCAATTATCTGATTTACTATATTAAAAGATCACTCACTGCTAGGTGGAGTATGGATTGTGTTTAGAGTGGGGAAGAACATGAGTAAAAGCACAAACAGTGAGGATAGCACTTAGTTGCCCACATCAGAAATGAAGCTGCTAGGATAGAGGGTACCAGTGGAAATGGACAGTAGAGAATGGATTCATGATACATTTTTGTGGTGTGATGTGTTGAGATGACTATCTTACAGAAATGAGAGGAAAAGTGTGTGTTATTTTTAGCAAATGAAGTAAATAGTGAAAGGAAGGGGTATGGAGTGGTAGCTACAGGTAGGGACTGAGAACTGGAGTCAAGATTGAGATCTATTTGGTCTAAAAATGTAAATGTGGTTAGTTATAGGAATACATCTTTGCTAGGAAAAAAAATTACCCAAAGAAATTATTCGATTTGAATATTTTGAGGAAAAAATATTCAGCAAATAGGGATAGGTTCAAAGAGGGTGTGCATTTTAATACTTAGAGGTTTTTCGTGTTTTTTTTTTTTTTTTTTTTTTTTTTTGTCGTTGTTGTTTGTTTGTTTGGTACTGGGATCTATCCCAAGGGCGCTTTACCACTGAGCTACATTCCCAGCCCTTTTTATTTTGGGAAAGAGTCTGAGTTGCTGAAGGCCTCGCTAAATTGAAGCTGGCCTTGAACTTGTCTCAGTCTCCTGAGTCTCTGGGATTGTAGACCTGCACCACTGGGCCCAGAACCACTTAGAGTATTTTTAAACCTCTCACTAATTACTTGTCGACAGGAATTTATTTTACCAAGCATCCTCTTTTCCAGGATCATGGTTTGGGTTTTGTTGTTTTGAACAAAGCTGCTTCATTGGCCCACTCTTGCAATGCACTGTGTACCAGCACTGGTTCAGTCTTAGAACTTCCTAAGTGGTGGAAGATCTAAGCTTCATTAGAGCTGCTTTTCCCGAGAAGTTCAAGGGCCTCATTTTCTTCATCTTCCCGGACCTGCCAATCTTCCCAAAGCTCATTCTGGCCCAACAACTGTCACTCACTTGGATAGCTGCTCCGCAAGGCTCTGCCTAACCCGCTTCCCCGCAAGCCATGCTCCCGGCAGGCGGAAAGTAGGTCAAAGAACGCTGCGGAGGACCAGCGTCAGGCAGTCTCATTCAATCTTCAGTTTGGTCCTTTACTATCAGCCGTCTCTCCCGAGATTAGATTAGGATCTAAAGGTAAGAAGTGGTAGCCCTTGGCAGAGCAGCGGCCACTAACCATTGCAGTGCTGCATTCATAACACGGTATTGTGCCCGTTAATTAAAACGGATGATGCAAAGGGGCGCTGGTGAAGGAATGAACCCTCTTGTATGGTTGAGCCCTGCAGCTCTATCCAAGTCGCCTCTACTCCTGACCCAGGATTTGAACATGTACGAGTTGAGCACTGGTAGCACCGAATTCTGGAGGAGCTTCCAAGCACCGAACTTTGATTCAATTTCCTGCTGGGGCCGCCAAACAGTCCATAGACCAACAGGTTCCTGACAGTGTCTCAGTCTCGGACTCCTACGCACGCCCAAATGCATTTTGGGATACGTAGTCACGCCGTCGCCGGTAGCTGTGTAGCGTAGCCGCGCTTCCTGCGTGTGAGGAAGCGGGGACGTGTGAGGTCACTTCCTGCGTGCGGGGTGATTTCCTGCGGCGTTTCCACCCTCGCTCTCTTTTTTGCTGCCGGACTGCCGCCATCATGGGTCGCATGCATGCTCCCGGGTGAGCGCGTGGCTCGGAGCCGGATTGCGGGACTGGGCCGCGGGGGTAGGGGAAAGGAGGGAGTGTGGGCTGCAGGTTGAGGGGATGGTGTTCTGGGCTGCTGTGACAGGGGCCGCCACCTCACCCCGTCTGCTTCTCTCTTCAGGAAGGGCCTGTCCCAGTCGGCTCTGCCCTATCGCCGCAGCGTCCCCACCGTAAGTACCGCGGAGGACGGGGGAAGAGGTCGGAGTTCGTTCCTTGGGGGAGGCGACTCCGGGATGTAGAGACCCGTGCACTAGCAGCGCGTGCGGCGCATTGGGTGAAGGGGGCCGCTGTGCTTGGGCGCCACCCTGGTTTCTTATTCTAAGGCCGTTTTCTGTTGCATAAATAGTGGTTGAAGTTGACGTCTGACGACGTGAAGGAGCAGATTTACAAACTGGCCAAGAAGGGTCTGACTCCCTCGCAAATTGGTGAGTGTTCTCATGTCTAACCCATCCCCTTCTTAGGCCTTTTTGTGATTTGTAGAAAAGCGTTCCTGGGTAAATATAGCTCCTACGTGCCCTCGAAATAATTTACCCGCTTTTTTGGCTTTACTTTTTAGGATTGAGGCCTAAACTTTCTTTGTTGAACTTTCAAGTTAAAATCTGACGGCACTATTTTGAAGTAAAAGTTAGTAGTTTCTTCCATTTTACATTTGCAGAAACTGAAGCATGGTGTAGCTAAAAAACTGTATCCGAATCACGCAGCTCTTAAGGGAGAAGTTGGAATTGACTATACAGATGTGGATTGAATCTCAGCCATTTGATTTTTGCGCAAGTGCCAAATTTATTTGCCTGCTGTGTGCTGTGCCCTGAGAAAATAAAAAGGCAAAATATCTTCCTTTCCAGAGCTTATAATCTAGTGGAGTTATGACATTCTAAAAGAATGTGTGATAAATTCTCAAGTAATCATATAACTAGGTTTGAAAGAAATAATGTATGTGAAGTGTTAAGAAGGCTAACTGGTACAAGTTCACAAGTGTTAGCTGGACTTAAAATTAATGAACTTTAATTATAAAACAAATGTGTTCAGCTATATTCCAGCAAACTCACTAGGTTGATGGTCTTCCAGCATTTGTAGTTTCCACCAGAAGGGTTGTTCCTTAGTGTTGGGCAAACCTTTGGATGTCTGAGTGAGCTTTGCCTGCATTCTTATTGGTTTCTTTGGTTTATCAAAGTAGACCCCCATCTTAGAGAGAGGAGTCTTGGAAAGTGAGGGTACCTTCTGAACTGAAGTAATGTGCTCCAGTTAGCATTTGGTATTGGAAGTTAAAATACTATTTTCTTTTTAGGTGTGATACTGAGGGACTCACATGGTGTTGCACAAGTACGTTTTGTGACTGGCAATAAAATCTTGAGAATCCTTAAGTCCAAAGGACTTGCTCCTGATCTTCCTGAGGATCTCTATCATTTAATTAAGAAAGCAGTTGCTGTTCGAAAGCATCTTGAGAGGAATAGAAAGGTAAGAGGGTAAATAAAACCTGTTACTAAGTAGACTGGCTTATACAAACTTACTTTAATAAGTCTGCATTTACTTTGAAGTATTTAAGGTGACTCAGGACACAAAGTTAGTTGGGACCACTGTTGCTTTCAAATTAAAACCTACCAGGGATTTTCTTTTCTTTACTTTTCTTTTTTTCTTCCCTAAATACAGCATATTCAGTTGATGAGAAATATTGGTGGGTGGGTGAATTTGTGTGTTTTGGTGTTGAGATTAGCCCAGAGGTGCTTAACTTCGGAGCCACATCCCCAGCCGTTGTTATTTTTTATTTTGATAGGGTCTGGCCAAGTTGCTGAGGCTTGCTTTGAAACTACAATCTTCCTGCCTCAGCCTCCCAGATTGCTGGGATTATGGGCATGTGCCACCATGGCTGGCTCAGCTATGATTTTAGTGCAAGGATATTGGAGTAATTTTTCATAAGAGAAACATTCCGTTGTTAAATTAATGTTTAATTATTTGGAGTAGTTTTCTTGAATTGTATTGAATTTTATTTTTAGGATAAGGATGCTAAGTTCCGCCTGATTCTGATAGAGAGCCGAATTCACCGATTGGCTCGATATTATAAGACTAAGAGGGTCCTTCCCCCAAATTGGAAATAGTAAGTATCCTTTGTTAACTGGAATCAGCCTGATAGTGATGATTTTTAGTTCTTGTGGGACACCTATTTGTTTAACTATTCTTGGAGTTCATTTCTGTCATGGAAATAGGCTGGTACTAAATCAAATAGGCATGGTTATGTTCAGTTGAAACTTTTTTTTATAAAGGCATATAAAGGATCATAGCTTATAGGCTTCTCGTTTGGACCATGAATAAGTCCTTTGTCTCCCCTTGTTTTGAGGTAGGGGTAATAATTTCATTTCACACCTCTCCTCCCAGGTTTTAGTGTAGCTTTGATTTTTGCATGAATTGCTCACTATGATGATTGCTGTCCAAACATTCGCGGTTTCCACCAGAAAGGTTTTTTCCTCATGTTGGCCAATCCTTCCTTGGATGTCTGAGTGAGCAGCATCATTCATTATGCTTGAACACAATGAGCTGATTCTGGAACTCAAGTTTGGTGCATTTATTTGGGTTTATTTTGGCTGTTTGGAAATAGTCTCATTAGCAGGAAGAGTCTGAATGGATACTGAGGATCAGTATTAATCCTAATTTTCTCTTTTCCCTTTTTTTCTTTTCAGTGAGTCATCCACAGCCTCTGCCCTGGTGGCATAAATTTGTGTATGTATTCAAGCAATAAAAGCATTGTTTAACTAAAAATATGTTTTGTTTTTCTTTCTCCAGAAAATAATAATAATAATTCCAGAAACATTCCGTTGAAAAAAATAATAATAATTCCAGAAACTAGTATGTTTTAGTGATTATTATGTTTTGATCTTTAATACAGGGAAGTTTGTTAGCTTAGCTGTGAGTCCACAGGGGCAGAATCAGCATTCATGTACCTCATCCTTTCATCTGGCTCCTTAAATTAATTGAGCAGCTCGTAACCTGATGGTTGACTGCTGTATATGTGCAGGAGAACTGAAGGAGACTAGGAAATAAGGACTGTTT
>JAJEJO010004025.1:116406-178717 GCA_020662805.1 Glaucomys volans
ACGGGTGTTAGGTATGACAAGATCAAGGAAGAGAAACTAGTTAGGAGGGGGAGCACTTTGTTTCAAAGCAAGTATTTACATATTTTATAATTCTTGGCAATAAAACAAATACTTCAAGTATTAAAAATGGCTACATGATGGTTTCTAATGCCTTTTAAAATAATACACTAAAGTAGTGCAGGGAAAAGAAAGTAAAAAACATTCCTTTTGAGTGTAGTCAGGGGAACAGTCACATTTGGCTTTCAGAAAATAGCCCTGCCACTTATAAGCTGTGCCACCACATCCAGTTTATGGTTTATTATTTTTTAATATAAATTATATGTGGTTTTAAAATTATTTTTCTTGGCAAGGTGGCGTATGCCTGAAATCTCAGTGACTTGGGAGACTGAGGCAAAATCTGTCTCTATTGTGAGGATTATATAGGATACTTATGTTGTAACAATAGTTAAGAGAATCTTAAACCAGTCTAGTGGCCATCCATCCAGATAATCCACTTGGTAATACTATTCACTCTTGCTCATGGGCGCTAGACTACCTATGTTCCATAGTCTGTTTTTTGTTTGTTTTTTAATTATATCCTGGTTATGGATATTTGGTAGTCCAGTGAAGATACTATGTCCTGTAATTTGCCTTGTAGTTATGTCAAGATAAATTTGCAGAAATGAGATTTGAGGTCAGAGTATATATATTCCATATTTTATATACTTTGCAAAACTGCCTTTTGAAAATGTACCAAGTACTTAAAAAGTGAATACGAATGTTAAAGTCCCTCATATCCTTTGTTGTTTTTTTGTTTTGGTACTTGGGGATTGAACCCAGTTGTGTACTTAAACACTGAGCCACATCCCCAGCCCTATTAGGATTTTATATAGAGATAGGGTCCACTGAATTGCTTAGGACCTTGCCAAATTGCTGAGGTTAGCTTTGAATTTGGGGTCCTCCTCCCTCAGCCTCCAGAGCCACTGGGATTATAGGTGTGTGCCACCAGTGATTTGTTTATTTTTTAATGTTAAGGTTTATAAACAAATATAACTTGTTTATAAGTAAGCATATATGAACATACTAGTTTGTATTTATGTGGTGTATAAGGAATGTGATTCAATACGTGTATACATTGTAGAGTAACTGAATCAGTCTAACATGTCTATCATTTCTTTGTGGTGAAAATATTTAAAATCTACTCTTAGAGTTTTGAAATACAGTATCATCACAGTAGTCATCTTGCTGTGCAGTAGATTACCAGAATTTATTCCTAACACTTTGTTCCCTCTGACCAATTATCTCCCTTTTCCCAGCATACCTCTGTCTCTGGTAACCACTTTTCTATTCCTGTTCAAATTTTTAGATTATACCTAATGGGAATCCCTCCTTATCCTCAGAAGATACATTCCAAATCCTGCTAGTTGATGCCTGAAACCCTGGATAATACTGAACCCTTTATGTACGATGTTTTATTCCCATACATACATACCTATGATGAGTTTATTTGGCACAGTAAGAGATGAACTATAATGAATAGTACGACAATTATAACAACATGCTGTAATGAAGTATTGGTGCAGTGACTTCAAAATAACACTTCTATACTCATCCTTGTGATGTGAGATGATAACAAAACTTGTATAATATGCAGGTGAGTGACTAGGCATTGTGACCTAACTCTAGACTTTGTGTTACTTGATCATAAGCACTGAGAGGCATGAGGATCACAAGTTTGAGGACAAGTTCAGTAATTTGATGAGATCCTGTCTCAAGTAAAAACTGGCTGAGAATGTGTCTCATTTTAGAATGTCCTTGGGTTCAATTCCCAGCACTGCAAAAGAAGAAAAATTTTTTAAAGCATTTCCATATGCTTCTTTTTTTTTGGAATACCATTTTGACCCAGTTGGAAACATTACTTGTTCAAATCTATCCCTGTGTGAGCACCTATAATTTGTAGGTTTCTTCAACTACTCTTGAAAAATCGTCTTTTCTTCAAGTGATGGATACCTGTCAATGGCCCACCCTGGTCCCCAAATTCTTGAGCTGAGCTGGGGGTGGTAGTGCACACCTGTAATCCCAGTGACCTGGGGGACTGAGGCGGGAGGATCACAAGTTCAAAGCCAGCCTGCACAACTTAGCGAGACCCTGTCTCAAAAAGGGCCAAGGGCGTGGTTCAGTGGTAGAGTATCTTTGGGTTCAGTCCCTTGTAACAACAAAACCTCTTGGGGGCTGGGGTTGTGACTCTGGTCATGCACTTGCCTAGCACGTGTGAGGCCCCGCGTTCGAACCTCAGCGCCACATAAAAATAAAGGTATTATATCACCTACAACTAAAATATGTTGAAAAAACCAAAACAAAAAACCTCTTGGATTCCCTGCAGCCTTTCAAGTAGCTGGGACTGCAGATATGCCACCATACCCAGTTCTTGTGATACTGGGGATTGAACCCAGAGTCTCACGTATACTAGGCAAGTGCCCTACCTCTGAGCTATGTTCCTAGCCCTTTATTTTGAGGCATGAGCTTGCTTTAATTGCTCAGGTGATCCTCCTTCCTCCAGTGTAGCTGGAATTTACAGGCCTGTGCCACCACATCCAGTTTATGGTTTATTATTTTTTAATATAAATTATATGTGGTTTTAAAATTATTTTTCTTGGCAAGGTGGCGTATGCCTGAAATCTCAGTGACTTGGGAGACTGAGGCAAAAGGATTGCAAGTTCAAAGCCAGCCTCGGTAATATAGCAAGGCCCTAAGCAACTTGGTGAGACCCTGTCTCATATATAAAAAATGGGCTGGGGATGTGGCTCAGTGTTTTAGCACTCCTGGATTCAATCCCTGGTACCCCCCAGGCCCCCCCAAAATTATATCATTTTATAGAACTTAACTAATGAAAACAGTCTCCTTTTGCAGCCTGATGTTCCTGAGAATAAAGGCAACTACCTTCAATGCAGCTGTTTTCTTGGCATGTAGTAAGTGTTTTTTTTGTTTGTTTGTTCGTTTTTTGATACTGGGGATTGAACCCAGGGGCATCTTTCCACTGAGCTACATCCCTAGCCCTTTTTATTTTTTGAGACAGGGTCTTGCTAAGTTGTTTAGGGCCTTGACAAATTACTGAGACTGGCCTCAAACTTGTGATCCTCCTGCCTTATCCTCCCAAGTCACTCGGATTACAGGCATTGGCCACTATGCCCAGAAAGTGTTCTTATTTCTAAATAAAATTCTTTTAGGTTTCTCCAGAGATAGCCCAAATTCTCCCTTGAATGCAAATTCCCTGCTCTACCCCAAAGGCATCTCTTGAGTTTGTCCCTATTCTCCTTGAATATGTTTCTACTTTCCTAAGTAAACCTCTGTGTATACGTTTGACTGGCACATGCTGAAATTCTTGTCCATCACTTGTGCCAAGAACTCTGCTTGTCTTGAGTCAAGTTCCCCCTTCTCTCTGGGAACTCCTTGGACCCTTCTTCAGAGTCATCTTCTCGGCCATCTTTTGGTGGCCCTTAGGGGGATCTTCAAAGGCACTGGGTAGCATAACCTCAATCTGCCTCTGGTTCCCCTTGCATCTGCAAAGGCTCCCCTTCTTGGGTGGCTGGAAAGTCCCCAGATCATGTAGATTTATGTGGCAATAAGGTGACAGTTGATGCTCTCCTAGGGATCTAGAAAAAGATGCCTTAAAATGTTAACTATTGTTTTCATGGATAATCAAATAATACCTTAAAAATGAGTAGGTTAGATTTTATATAAATGGGATTTATAAATGTATTAGAAAAGATATGTTGACTGGGCATGGTGGAGCATGCCTGTAATCTCAGTTATTTGGGAGGCCGAGGCAGGAGGATCACAAGTTCAAAGGCAGCCTCAGCAACCTAGCGAGGCCCTAAGCAACTTTGTGAGATCTGTCTCAAAAGAAAAAAGTGATTCATTTGTAAGCTAAAATACTAAAACATCAATTGTTAAATATAAATTAATCTTCTTACATTCTATAAGAATACATATTTGGGTCTGTTAATGTGTTTATAAATTGTTGGTATATGAACAAAAATGGTTTAAGATTGGTTTGTTACTAGATCTTCACTAAAAGCAAGGTTATTCAGTTAAAATTATAATTAACATGCAATTATGCAAAAATACAAAAACTTTTAAGCTGTGTCTTGACTGGGAAAAAAGCTTAAAAGCAAAATTTCATCTTATTGAAAAAAAGGAGTAATTGGCCAAAAAAAGTTCAGAAATTTCATACGGTTTATTTCAAAATGAACTAATTAAAATAAGTCAATGACTAAGAGAAAGGTATAAGATAGTTATCAGTATGGGGATATATTTTGGTAAGGAAAATGTTTTTAAAAGGGAATATTTGAAATAAAGATTTTTGTCCTGAAGCCCAAGATAGAAAAAAGAGAAATGGCAAAACAAAGGATATAAACAAGTTGTAGAGTATCCAAGTTACAGAAGGTTTGTGGAAGCTAAATCTTAGGAAATTTATGTGTATGATTAGCTTGGCTACAATTAAGTTATATAGGGTTTTTTAAGGTCAGTATTTATTGTATTGATATAAAATCAAAATTTAATCTGTTTAAGACTTTCTTGAAACATTTATCTGCATTTATTAAGATAATTTCTTAGGTCTATTAGGTTTTATTACTTAAGGAAACTAAAGCCTAAGAAATTAGGGGTTAAGTACCTGTCTATTTTAAAGTCTTAAGTGATTGCTTCATAAATCTGGTTAAATAACTTATTTTAGGTTATTATAATATACTTGATACCTTAAATATACATAGAGATATGTATACATCTGAGTGCTAAATAGGTTTGAGTTGTCTAAATGTTTTTATTTTTTATTTTTAGTACCAGGGATTGAACCCAGGGGTGCTTAACCACTGAGCCACATCCCCAGCCCTTTTATTTTGTTTTTATTTTTTAAACAGGGCTTTGCTAAGTTGCTTAAGGCCTCAGCCTTCCAAGCTGCTGGCAAAAAAATATTTTTAGAGAAACAACAGCTATACTCCATTTGTGTACAATGAGCCACTGTGCCTGGCAGAGCTTTGTCTAAATGTTATATAAAAGTTTGCAAAATTAAAGACATGTAAGTTTAAAACAGGCAAAGTCATTAATGAGTGCTCTTTTCGATACAATATATAAAAATGGCATTTGGGATTTGGGTGCTTACCTCCTGTGCACAAGGCCCTGATTTCAATCCCCAGTACCACAAAAACAACAAAATGAAAAACATGAAATTTACAAAATATACTCCCTCCCCATTTGGTACCAGGAATTGAACCCAGGGTCTCTTTTTTAAAAAAATATTTTTTTAGTTGTTGATGGACCTTTATTTTATTTACTTTTATGTGGTGCTGAGAATGGAACCCAGTGCCTCATCTATGCTAGTCAAGCACTTTACCACTGAGCTACAACCCCAGCCCAAGCCACATCCCCAGCCCTTTTTTTAAAAATATATATTTTTTTTAGATGTAGATGAACACAATGTCTTTATTTTTATGTGGTGATGAGAATCGAACCCAGTGCATCACATAGGCCAGGCAAGCACTCTACCACTGAGCCATAACCCCAGACCCTGCAGCCCTTTTTATATTTTATTTTGAGACAGGGTCTCACTGAATTGGCTAGGACTTTTCTGAGTTGCTGAGGCTGGTCTCAAACTTGCTATCCTCCTGCTTCAGTCTCCTGGGATTATAGGCATAGGCCACCATACCCAGCAAAATTCCCCATTTTAAAGTAAACAATTCATTAGCACTTGATGCATCCATGATATTGTGTAACCACTGCTTTAAACCATTTCGTAACTCCAAAACAAAACTCCATATTAGCTAAGCAGTCATTCCCCTGGTCCCTGGCAACCACCAATCTGTTTTCTGATTTTATTAATTTACCTATTCTGGATATTTCATATACAAAGAATCATAAAATATGTGATTTTTTTTTGTGCCTGAGTTGTGCAGGCACACACAGTCGTGCACCACTGCAACTCGCTCTTCATTCTGTTTTTAAAAAAATATTTTTAGAGAACAGCTATACTCCATTTGTGTACAATGAGTCAAATTAAATAGAAATAAAAATATTTTTAGTTGTAGATGTACATAATGCCTTTATTTATTTTTATGTGATGTTGAGGATCAAACCCAGTACCTGTGTTAGGCAAGCACTCTACCACTGAGCTACAACCTGAGCCCACTTCATTCTGTTTTGTGGCTGGATAATACTCCATTGTGTATATACCACAATTTGTTATGTATTCATTAACTGATGGCTATTTTTTTTCCACCTTGTTATTTTGAATAGTGCTGCTATGAACATTTGCATGCAAGTATCTATTTTGAATTCTTTGATGTATATACCTAGAAATGGAATTGTTCTAACACATTATACTATGATTTCTTTTCCTGCTCTTTTTTTTTTTTTTTTTCCAATGCTGGGGCTCAAACCCAGGGGGTCTCATGCATGCTAGGCATTTATTCTACCAGAGTTACATTCCCAGACCTACTAAGATATCTTGGTTTTGTTGTTTTCTTATATTTCTTTCCCTGGCATCCTTGTAATCATATAATAATTTGTGGTTAAATCAATATTTTATGTTGGCATTTCTATGGCTTTTATATGTAATTTGTTAATGTAATCCTATATTTAAATTTGTTAATACATATTTACATAAAACATTAGTAATTATCCTTTTTTCCATCTGCATGGTGTTCTATGTTCCTATTTCTGACTCATTCCAAAAGTTCATTCCTGAACTTCATACGCTCCAAACTCAACCTGATTTTTGCAACCTAACCCTGTTTTTCCCCCAGATATCTCCATCTCAGTGAATGGCAACTTAATTCATCCTCAGGCATAAAACCTGAGTCTTTCTTGCCCTTTTTTTTTTCTTTTCCTCTCTTAAACTACATCTCAAGTTGACATCAAGTCCTCTTAATTCCACCTTCATAATACACCCCAAATTTTACATCACCTCTGGTCCAAGTCACCTTTTGCCCTTACTATTGTAAAAGACTAACTTCTCTTTTTCCATTCCTACTTTTTTGTTTTTGTTTTTGTTTCCGGTACTGGGGATTGAACCCAGAAGTGCTTTACCACTAAGCCATAACCCCAGCCCTTTTAATTTTATTTTTTATATTGAGACAGGGCCTCACTATGTTGCTTAGGGCCTTGCTAAATTTCTGAGGCTGGCCTCAAACTTGCAATCCTCCTGCTCAGCCTCCCTAGTTGCTGGGATTATAGGCATATACCACTATGCCTGGCTTCACCCCTACCTTTCCATATCTGGCGCCCAGAGCAATCTTTTTACAATGTAAGTCATATTGTGTCCCATGTGCTCAAAAACTTCTAGTTCCCAGCTCTTTCAGAAGACACTCTAAAGTCCGTAAGCTTGCCGTACAAGGGAGTGAGTCAGGTTTCTGGCAGGAAATTGATGTGCAGCACACTCAAATTGAGTGTTTATTAAAGGTGCTCTTTACAAAGGTATAAGTAGAGTTTGGGAAAACAAAGGTATACTGCATGTGGTTCCCTGGAGCTAGTAGCCATGAGAGGCAGAAAGCACTCCCACCTCTGAGCCTGAAGACAACAGGTATGTGTGGGTGTCCAGAGCTAATGTAAGTCATCTGATAGAAGTTGTGGCCTTTGATAGAGATCCCTTTTGTCCTCTGATTTCCAGCCAGTGCCTCCCATTGGCCAAGTCTCATAGGAAGTCAGAGGTCCAGAAAGCTTGGTATTGTCCATAAACCTCCACTTCCCAGGCAGCAGAGCAGGTAGAGACTGTGCAGGTGAAGAGTGAATCCGGAGGGACACAGGGGAAGTATCCAGTGACCTGATTGCCTTTCATGAAAGCTACCTTTCTGCTTTCATGTACCAGCCTTGCCAAGTACATCAACTGGCCACACAAATATTCTTCTTGTGGCCCTTGCCTTGGTAAATCCACTGCCTAGATGATTCTTGCCTCAGGTACCACATGGCTTGTTTTTTCAGTTAGGTCTCTGTTTAAATGTGACTTCACCAGGAAGTGTCTCCCTAACCACCCTATCGAAGCACCCTCTCAGCAGGTGAGGTGGCACATGCCTATAATCCCAGCAAAGTGGGAGGCTGAGGCAGGAGGATCACAAGTCTGTGACCAGACTGGCCAATTTAGTGAGACTCTGTCTCAAAATAAAAACAATAAAAAGGACTGGGGATGTAGCTCAGTAGTAGAGCATCCTGGGTCTTGCTAAGTTGCTGAGGCTAGCCTCAAACTTGTGATACTTCTGCCTCAGCCTCCTGAGTTCCTGGGATTACAGGCAGGAACCACTATGCCTGGCTAAGAGTTGGCTCTGTGAGGGCATACAAACTGGCTCCAGTTCACCATTGCTCAGAGCTCATCTTTGTACCTGAAAGTTCTTTTTCATGGAAACCTGTTATCCCAATAACATCATCTCTGAAATACATTAATGATAACCTGAACCTTTTCCTGCCTGCATATTGTGTTTCCTCTGAGTTCCTTTTGCTTGTTTATTATGTTAGAGGTTGTCCTCAAATGTAGTAATCGTTAGGACCTGAATTGTCCCAGCTATGTATATAGTAGTATATTTAAATTGTATTTAGATGCAGTTACTCATTTCAGCTACTAGGTGGCATATATTGCTGTTGTTGCTGGTGATGCTGACAGCTGACATTACTATATACTTGCATGGTTTTTTAACTTTTTTTTTTTTTTTTTAGTTGTAGATTTACCCAATTCCTTCCTTCCTTCCTTCCTTCCTTCCTTCCTTCCTTCCTTCCTTCCTTTCTTTCCTTTCTTTCTGTATTTATTTATTTATTTTCAATGTGGTGCTGAGGATCAAACCCAGTGCGTCACACATGCTAGGCACTGAGCCACAACCCCAGCACCTACTTGCAGCTTCTTATAATTTGACAAGTACTCTCACACTTATGTCTTTGATACTCATAACCTCCTAAAATTCTGACTTTATATTTTTTAAAGGAGGAGACTAAATTCATTACTTTAAAAATTATCCCCATTTTAAAGATGAGGATATTGAGGCTCAAAAAAAGTAATTAAGACTCAAATTAAGGCCACTAAGATGTCTAATTTCTTGTCCCTATTTTGATGACCCTTATGACCCCTTTTCCCAATTTTTAAGGAGAAATGCAATAAAAACCCATGTTTTTCGAGACAAATTAGTTTAAAAATTATTAACTTTTATTGAAGATAATTCACTACAGAAATCAAATGTTTAAATTCCCAGAAATCTGAAAGACTTTAGGCAATGGTTTTTGTTTTTTGTTTTTAATGTGGTGCTGAGGATAGAACCCAGTACCTCAGGCATGCTAAGCACATACTCTACCACTGAGCTACAACCCAAGTACCACTGTTCTCTTTTATATTGTCTCTCTCCCTAATTTTGTCACCAATAAGTGAACACTTGCATTTCCTTTAGTTAGAGATAGGGTTGCCAGATAGCGTGGGGGCACATGCTTGTAATCCCAGCAACTACAGAGGCTGAGGCAGGAGGATTGCAAGTTTGAGGTTAGCCTCAGCAACTTAGTGAGGCTCTAAGCAACTAAGCAAGACCCTGTCTCAAAAAAATAAACAAATAAATAAAATAAAAAGGGTTGGAGATGTGACTTTGTGGCTAAGTACCCCGAATTTAATCCCCAGAGAGTAGTTGCCTTTCCGCTCCAAGCTAGTGATCTTTCTTTTTTTTTTTTTTTTTTTTTTTTTTTTTTGGTCCCCAGGGGAGCTTAAACACTGAGCCACATCCCCAGCCCTTTTTATTTTTATTTTGGGGTCTCACTAAATTACCTAGGGCCTCTCTTAAGTTGCTGAAGATGGCTTTAAACTTGCCATCCTCCTGCCTCGGCCTTCTGATCCACGGAGACTATAGGCATGTGCCACTGCAGCCAGCTAAGCTAGTGCTATTTCCTGGTAGTCACACTACTTGTGACACCGTTACCTGTTGCTATGACTATAAACCCCCAAATCAGGATAGTGGTCCCTCCCTGAAGATCAGGCAGGGACACGCAGGGAGTTTTACCTGTGTCATGTTTTATGTCATAAGCAAGGTGGCAGGCACAAAGGTGTTTTTGTTTGTTTGTTTGTTTTTATAGTCTCTCTCTTTTTGTATGCCCAACATAATTCATTTAAAATCTCTTTAAGGTCCAGAATTATAAAAGCAGTCTGTTCACTCAGCATGCATTTTGGGGCACTTTTATGATAAACACTATTCAGTGAACAACAATTTACGGTCTGGATTAAACAATAATTCATTCAACACATTCATGGAGTGCCTGCTATGAGCAAGGCACTGTGTTAGATGCTAAGGAGATGACTTATAGACCAATCCTATACCTTAAAAGACTTACAGACTAGTGGAGGGGAGCATGTTATTCATTAGGTATACAAAACTGTGAGGTAGAAATAGCTTCAGAAGACAGGTGAAAATACAGCATTAAGAACAAACCATCGGGCTGGGATTGTAGGTCAGTGGTAGAGCCCTTGCCTAGTACATGTGAGGCACTGGGTTTGATCCTCAGCACCACATAAAAATAAACAAATAAAATAAACGGGGCTGGGGATATAGCTCAGTTGGTAGAGTGCTTGCCTTGCAAGCACAAGACCCTGGGTTCAATCCCCAGCACCGCAAAAATAAAAATAAAAATAAATAAATGTGTCCATCTACAACTAAAAAATATTTTAAAAAAGAGCAAACCATAAACTGGGCATGGTGGCACACACCTGTAATCCTAGCAATTTAGGAAGCTGAGACAGGAGGATCACAAGTTTGAGGCCAGTCTCAGTAACTTAGCAAGGCCTCAGCAATTTTGTGAGACCCTGCCACAAAATAAAGAATAAAAAGGGCTGAGAATTGGGCTGGGGTATGGCTCAGTGGTAGAGGAAAAAAAAAATAATAGAGAATTTGGGATGACTTCTAGAGGAGAAGGTGATTAAGCTGGATTTTGAAGGACATATTGGGCAGGGGAAGGATGTACTCCAAGCAAAGAGCCTGATGTGCAAAGGGAACAGCATGAAAAATGCATGCAGGGAGGAGTGTGCAGTGTGTGAGACCAGCAATATGCCAGAGTTTGGCAATTTTGTAGGTAGAGAAAAGTCTAGAGAAGGAATAAGATCCACTCCCAGGTGGCCCTGGTGCCAGGCCCAGCTGTTGGATTCTGCTGTCAGTGGCAGGATACATAGGAGGGCTCTCTACACTATGGAGCCAGACCAGAGCTATTGCAGTTAGGACTGTGGCAGTTTGCTTTCTAAAGCCTGAGTGGACACAAACAAACCTGGGTCAAAGCAGTGGAGCCAGGAGCTAGGGAGGAACAGAGCTCTCAGGACCAGCCACTACCTGTGTTTGTGTTCACTGCTTCCAGGTAGGTGCCTACTCTGTTTCTGTTTGAACTCCTCAGGGGACAAGGTCACTACTCAGAAGGAGCTTGGTTATTACTGCTGGGGGTGTAGTTCCTCCTCTCTAATGGGCCTAATATGGAGCCCCATTCACAGGACTGTGAAAAGGGGAGAGCTGAATGGGGAGGAACACCTGGAAGAGTAGAGAGCATGCTGGCTCTGACGTGGATGGCAGTCCAGTCCTAGAAGGGGTGTGTCTGAGATGAGCCAGGCTGGGAGGTGTCAGGATGGGGAGAGGCTGCTTGGGGGCTTCGTCCTCCACTCAGACTGTGATCAATAGGCTGGAGGTATGTGCCCCACAGTTGGTCTGATGTTTATTTCCCAGGTAGAATCACCAGGAGTGGGGATCTCAAACTTCTTTGAAGGACACTGTGGGAATATGAGGAAGCTCTTGCTGGCTGCCCCACACAGAGACATATAGGACCCGGCTGAAAGCAATTGTTTTGAAAGTTGTCTTTTGAATGCAATGTTTTGACTAAAACAGTGACTTGATTGAAAGTCTTCCCCAGTTGCTGGGTTTTCATTCCTTTATTGTTAGTAGTTCAACAATACTATTGTTAGTAGTTCATGCTTCACAAGACAATTTTCAAACTTCTTAGGGTTTTTAAACATTTCTGTTCATTTTCAGAATTTTTAAGGTTTTTTTCCTAATTATTTGTAATTTGTTTTTAGCTTACTTTTATTTTTCAATATTTGTAATAGTAGGAAATCATAACTACCTAAGGAATTAGTGGATTACTTACATAAACTAATGTATGAAAGATACACAATGGTTCCTTTTTTATAAAATAATTGTGCAGGGGAGTGAAATAAGAAGGACAATAGAATTAATGGGACATAACTTTCCTATCCTTGTATTTGACATGACCAGAGTAACTCTGCATCATGTACAACCACAAGAATAGGATCCTAGCTGGGCGTGGTGGTGCACGCCTGTAATCCAAGCGACTTGGGAGGCCGAGTCAGAAGGATCGCGAGTTCAAAGCCAGCCTCAGCAACTTAGCGAGGCCCTAAGCAACTCAGTGAGACCCTGTCTCTAAATAAAATACAAAATAGGGCTGGGGAAGTGGCTCAGTGGCAGAATGTCCCTGAGTTCAATCCCTGGTTCCAAAAAAAAAAAAAAAAAAAAAGAATAGGATCCTAATTAAGTAAGTTATACTCCATGTATGCATAACATATAACATGCCAAAATGTTGTGTATATCTAAAATGAACCAATAAAAAAATAATTGTGCACATATGTATATGTTTGTTTCAGAAAGCAGAGATCAAATGGAATGGGATGGGAGCACCAGACATCTGTATTTTTCAAAGGCTTCCCTGGTTATCTTGATGCACAGCTGGGACTGGGGACCACAGGTTTAGAAGTCAGAGGAATAAAGCCAGAAGGAGTATTTTAGTGAAGGGCTTCTTGTGTGTATGGGTAAGTTGAGACTCCACAAGGGACTTGCTCAGGATCACAGTGGGAAGGATACTGAGGACTAGAGAGCAAGTCTCCTGGCTCCTGGCCTCATTGCCCTTTTCCTTCTTTTCTGCACCAGGTGCAAGAAGAAATAATCTCTAGGGGATGTGGAGAAAAAGAAACACTTTTACATTGTTGGTGGATTGTAAATTAGTACCACCACTGTGGAAATCATATGGAGGCTCCTTAAAAGACTAGGTTCAGAAACACCATACAACCTAGCTATACCACTTCTCAGTATTTATTCTAAAGAATTAAAGTCATCCTACTATTGTAATATATGTATACCCATGTTTACAGCAGCAAAATTCACAATAGCCAAACCATGGGACCAGCCTAGGTGTCCATCGACAGATGAATGAATGAATAAAGAAAATATATAAAACCAAATGAGTTTTATTAAGTCATAAAGAAAAATGAAATGATGTCATTTGTAGGAAAATGAATGGAGCTGGAGACCATTATGTTACAAAATAAGCCAAACTTAAAGTCAAGGGTCATGTTTTCTTTTATGGAAGCTAGAGAGGAAAAAGAAAGGTGTAGGGGTAGGAATCTCATGAAAATAGAAGGGAGATCACAGAGGAAAGGGATCAGGGAGTGGGAGGTGGGGAGGGAGAGTAAGTGTTGGGGAGTGATATTGGTCAAATTATACTGTTATATTGTATGCATGTATGAATATGTAACAACAAATCCCATCAATATGTACAAAAAATGTGGAAAGAAAAAATTGTAAGTGGAATTATGGAAGTTGTTTAAATCTCTCTTTTGAATGTCTGATTTTATATGTTTCTATAAATATGTGAATTGCTTTTGGCATGAGATAAACACAAAGAATGAAAGAAAGAATGGAAGAATTCTATTAAAGGTATTTCACCTGCTGTCACATATTGGGCAGTACTACTACCCTAGAGTGTGGCATTGTCTCAACAAAGACAGTGGCCTTTAGGAACATTCTGGCTTAGATTAAGTTCTTCCAGATCATAGAGCTGAGCCCCAGATCCAGGGAGCCAGTATGCTTTGAGTACAAAATCCCTGAGGCCTGGACCAGCTGAAAGGGAGTAAATGGCACACCAGGAGTTAAGGTAGTCTTTAGAGAAGAGCCCAGGCACCAGCCCCTGAGCTGCCATAGAATCCACCAGAGGGCAGCAAAACATGGGACCTGGCTCCTCTCAAACCTTTATAGAGATTATTACAGGGGGTCAGCTTCAGGGAGGAAAATTTAGGTCCAGTTCTTAAGGAGGAAAGTAAGAAGGGTCCTTTAGGTTTGTCAAAGGAGATAGCTTATATAAAGTGAAGGAAACAGGAATGAAATTAAAACATTCTGGAGGTGGGAACGCTTAAGCCCATGCAGGTAGGGACTGTGTATATGCAGCTCATATGGGAACATGCCTAGCACACAATACATATTAAATTAATATTTATTAATTGAATGCGTAAATGTGGATACTGCTGGTGGGAGAAAATGAGGAAGGGAAAGGGATGCAAGTATAATTTTTTTTTCCTCCTGTACTAAGAATTAAACCCAGGGCTTCACATATCCTAGGCAAGCACTCTACCATGTAGCTACATCCCCAGCCGTTTTTAAAATTTTTATTTTTGAGATAAGGTCTCACTAAGTTGCCCAGGCTGGCCTACAACTTGCGATTCTCCTGCCTAAGCCTTCTGAGTCACTGGGATTTACAGGCATGTGCCACTGCATCCTCAAGTTAGTTTTGTTTCTTTAATCTTCTCTAATCTAGAATGTCTTCCCAATTTTCAAAATCTGGGTAGTCTTTTTTTTTTTTAAATTGAGGTATAGTTCATGTACAAAAAAAATGCATAGATATTAAGTGTTCAGTGTCATGTGTTTTAATAACTGTATACATTCATGTTAGCATTATCAAAGACAAGGATTAGTCTTAGTATCTTAGTCTGTTCTGTGTTGCTATAACAAAACACCAGATGCTATATAAATAAAAGAGGTTTAAATAAAAGTATAAATAAAAGAGGTTTATTTGGCTCATAATCTTTATAGCTGGAAAGCCCATACAACATATCATCTGGCATGGCTGCATCACAAGAGTCAGATAACGTCACAGGTCAAGAGTTTGTAAGGATTGTGAGAGAGGAAGCAGAGATCAGGGAGGGGCCAGGCTCACTATACAACTCACCCTTGCAAGATTTAACCTGGTCATTGGAGAACTACATTTATGTAGTTCTGGTGCCCCTATGTCCTAACCTCCTTCAGTAGGCTCCACCTCTTAAAGATTTATTATCTTTTAATACTGTTATGTTGGGGATCCAGCTTCTAGCACTTGAATCTTTTGGGGGATACACTCAAACCATATCCAAACCATAGAACAAGGTATAGGACATTTCCAACACCCAGAAAGTTCTCTCATGCCACTTTCCAATTGCTTCTCACCCCATTGTGATTCTTCAACACCTACAGCCACTTTCTAACTTCTGTCACAATAATTTTTCTAGTTCTTGACCTTAATATAAATAAAATCATTAAGTATGTATTTTAGCTGGGCACAGTGGTGCGTGCCTGTAATTCCAGTGACTCAGGAAGCTGAACCAGGGGATCACTGTTGTTTCTATTTTCAATGCCAGCCTCAGCAACTTAGTGAGACCCTGTCTCAAAATAAAAATAGAAAAAAGGGCTGGGGAAGTAACTCAGTTATAGAGTGCTTGCCTGCCATATGCAAGGCCCTGGGTTCAATCCCCAGTACTGAAAACAAAACAAAACAAAATAAAACAAGAAACAAGTATTTTGGGTTTTTTTAGCATAATGTTTATGAGATTTGTCTGTGTTGTCTATCAATTGTTCCTTTTTATTATAAGTGGTACTCTATTGTATGAATATACTTCTATTTGTTTAATCATTCCCTTGTGGATGAACATTTGAGTTGTTTCTGATTTTTAGCTACGATGAATATTTTTTACAAGTCTTTCTGTAGGTGTATGCTTTTATTTCTCTTGGGTGAATACCTAGTGGTGAATAAGTCATAGGTTAACTACATATTTAACTTTATAAGAAACTATAAAATACTTCTTCAAAGTAGCTGTACCATTCTACACTCCCATTAACAATGTTCGTTACTCCACATCCTTGCCAACATTTAGTGGTGTTGATCTTTTTTTTTTTTTTGGACTATTCTAGAGGGTGGGAAATTGCACCTCATCTAGGCTTTATTTTATTTAGTTATTTATTTTTTGGTATGGGGATTGAACTGAGGAACAAACAATGAACCACATCCTATTTTGTATTTTATTTAGGGTCTCACTGAGTTGCTTAGTGCCTTGCCATTGCTGAGACTGGCTTTGAACTCACGATGCTCCTACCTCAGTCTCCTGATTATATGCATATGCCACTGTCCCTGACTCATCTAGTCCTTTTTTTTTTTTAAGGATTATATGCAGTTTTAAAAATTTGTTCTAATTTGTTGCACATGACAGTAGAATGCATTTGTACATTTTAATAGATCATAGAGTGTAATCTTTCATTTTCTTGATTATACATGTTGCAGGATCACATTGGTCATGTAGTCAAAACATTCATGAGGTAATAATGTTTCACTCTACAATTATTCCTACTCCCATAACCCTTCTCCTCCCTTCACGCCCCTCTATCTAATATAAAGTTACTCTATTCTTCCCTATCCCCACCCCCCCATTGTGAATTAGCATCTGAATATCAGAGTAAACATTTGGCCTTTGGTTTTATGGGGTTTGGCTTATTTTGCTTAGCATGATATTCTCTAACTCCATCCATTTACCAGCAAATGTCATAATTTCATTCTTCTTTAAAGCTGAGTAATATTCCATTGTGTATATGTACCACATTTTCTTTATCCACTCATCTGTTGAAGGGCATCTAGGTTTTTTCCATATTTTAGCTATTGTGAATTGAGCTGCTATAAACATTGATGTGGCTGCATCACTGTAATATGCTGATTTTAAGTCCTTTGGGTATAAATCAAGGAGTGGGATAGCTGGGTCAAGTGGTGATTCCATTCCAAGTTTTTCTGAGGAATCTCCATACCTCTTTCGTAAGTGGTTGCACCATTTTGCATTCCCAACAGCAATTGTGTGTACCTTTTCCCCCACATTCTCACCAACATTTACTGTTACTTGTATTCTTGATAATTGCCTTTCTGATTGGAGTGAGATGAAATCTTAGTTTTGATTTACATTTCTCTAATTGCTAGAGATGTTGAACATTTTTCATATATTTGTTGATCAATTGTATATCTTCTGTGAGCTGTCTGTTCAGTTCTTTAGCCCATTTATTGATTGGGTTATTTTATTATTATTATTATTTTTGGTGTTAAGTTTTTTGAGTTCTTTATATATCCTAGAGATTAATGCTTTGTCTGATGCATGTGGTAAAGATTTTCTCCCAATCTGTAGGCTCTCTCTTCACATTATTGATTGTTTCTTTTGCTGAGAAGAAGCTTTTTAGTTTGAGTCTATCCCATTTATTGATTCTTGATTTAACTTCTTGAACTTTAGAGGTCTTGTGCAGGAAGTCAGATCCTAGGCCAACATAGTGAAGATTTGGGCATACTTTTTCCTTTATTAGGCACAGGGTCTCTGTTCATCTAATCTTAATTTACATTTCTCTGATAACAAATGGTGTTGGACATTATTTTATATGCTTATTGGTCATTCAAGGATCTTTTTATTGTGTGAAGTGCTTATTCAAGTCTTTTGGCCTTTGGTTTTGTTTTTCCTCTTCCTGGGGTCCTAGGGATGGAACTCAGGGCATCACACATGCTAGCAAGGCCTCTATCACTGAGCTATATCCCCAGGTTCTGCGTACCCCTGCCTACTTTTTTTTTAAATTGGTTCTTTTTAATTATACATGACAGTAGAACCCATTTTGATATAATTATACAGCAGGGAAAATATCTTTTCTTTCACAATGTAGAGTCACACAATTCATATAATCTTACATATACATTGGGTAATACTGTCTCAGTCTACTATTTTTCCTTCCCCCACCCCTTCCCATCCCATTTTCCTCTATACCATCCATACTTCCTCCATTCTTTACTTACCCCCCCAAAATGCCCCCCCATTATGTATCAGCATCCATTGATCAGAGAAAACATTCGGCCTTTGGTTTTTTGGGCTTGGCTTATTTCACTTAGCATGATATTCTCCAACTCCACCCATTTACCAGCAAATGCCATAGTTTATTCTTCTTTATGGCTGAGTCATATTCCATTGTGTATATATACCACGGTTTCTTTATCCGTTCTTCAATTGAAGGGTATCTAGGATGGTTCCACAATCTAGCTATTGTGAATTGAGCAGCCATAAACATGGATGTGGCTGCATACTATACTTTGCTGATTTTAAGACCTTTGGGTATAAACCAAGGAGTGGGATAGCTGGGTCAAATGGTGGTTCCATTCCAAGTTTTTTTTTTTAATTTATTTTTTATTCACACAGTTCATATAATCTTACATTTACATAGGGTAGTACTGTCTGTCTCAGTCTACTATTTTTCCTGCCCCCATCCCCTCTCATCCCATTTTCCTCCACACCATCCATACTTCCTCCATTCTTTCCTTTCCTAACCCCTGGCACCCCCCGCAACCCTCCCACCCCACCCGTTAGGTATCAGCATCCACTGATCAGAGAAAACATTCGGCCTTTGGTTTTTTGGACTTGGCTTATTTCACTTAGCATGATATTCTCCAACTCCACCCATTTACCAGCAAATGCCATAATTTTATTCTTTTTTATGGCTAATATTCCATTGTGTATATATACCACAGTTTCTTTATCCATTCTTCAATTGAAGGGCATCTAGGGTGATTCCACAGTCTAGTTACTGTGAATTGAGGAGCTATGAAAATAGATGTGGCTGCATCCCTATATTTTGCTGATTTTAAGACCTTTGGGTATAAACCGAGGAGTGGGATAGTTGGGTCAAATGGTGGATCCATTCCAAGTTTTTTGAGGAATCTCCATACTGCTTTCCAAAGTGGCTGCACCAATTTGCAACTCCACCAGCAATGTACAAGTGTGCCTTTTTCCCCACATCCATGCCAACACTTGTTATTGCTTGTATTCCTGATAATAGCCATTCTAATTGGAGTTAGATGAAATCTTAGGGTAGTTTTAATTTGCATATCTCTAAATACTAGAGATGATGAGCACTTTTTTATGTATTCGTTGATCACCTGTGTATCTTCTTCTGTGAAGTGTCTGCCCAGTTCCTTAGCCCATTTATTGATTGGGCTCTTTGCATTTTTGGTGTAAAGTTTTGTAAGTTCTTTATAAATTTTGGAGATCAGTGCTCTGTCTGAAGTGTGTGTGGAAAAGACTTTTTCCCACTGTGTAGGCTCTCTTTTCACATTCTTGATTGTTTCCTTTGCTGAGAAAAAGCTTTTTAGTTTGAATCCGTCTTCCTTTTATTTCTTGCACTCTGGTGGTCATGTTGAGAAAGTCTGGTCCTAAGCCAATATGAAGAAGATTCGGGCCTACTATTTCTTCTATTTGGCAAAGAGTCTCAGGTCTAATTCCTAGATCCTTGATCCATTTTGAGTTCAGTTTTGTACAGGGTGAGAGATAGGGGTTTAGTTTCATTTTATTGCATATGGATTTCCAGGTTTGACAGCACCATTTGTTCAAGAGGCTATCTTTTCTCCATTGTATGTTTTTGGCACCTTTGTCTAGTATGAGATAACTGTACTTATGTGGGTTTGTCTCTGGGTCTTCTATTCTGTACCATTGGTCTACCTGTCTGTTTTGGTGCCCATCCCATGCTGTTTTTGTAACTATTGGTCTATAGTAGAGTTTAAGGTCTGGTATTGTGATACCTCCTGCATCCTTCTTCCTGCCCAGGATTGTTTTGGCTATTCAGGGTCTTTTGTACTTCCATATGAATTTCATGACTGCCTTTTCTATTTCTCTGAGGAATGTCATTGGAATTTTTATTGGAATTGCATTAAATTTGGATCGCACCTTTGGAAGTACGGCCATTTTGATTATATTAATTCTGCCTATCCAAGAACGTGGAAGATCTTTCCATCTTCTAAGGTCTTCCTCAATTTCTTTCTTTAATGTTCTGTAGTTTTCTTGTAGAGGTTTTTCACCTCTTTTGTTAGATTGATTCCCAAGTATTTTATTTTATTTGAGGTTATTGTGAACGGAGTTGTTTTCCTCATTTCACTTTCAGATGATTCATTGCTTATGTAGATAAATGCATTTAATTTATGTGTGTTTATTTTATATCCTGCTATTGTACTGAATTCATTAATTAGGTCTAAAAGTTTCCTGGTGGAGTTTTGTGTGTGTGTGTGTGTGGTGCTGGGGATTGAACTCAGGGCCTTGTGCTTGCAAGGCAGGCACTCTACCAACTCAGCTATATCCCCAGCCCCCCACCCCCACCCCCCGCCGCCCTGTGGAGTTTTTTGGGATCCTCTAAATATAGGATCATGTCATCAACAAATAGTGACAGCTTGAGTTCTTCTTTTCCTATTCATGTACCTTTAATTTCAGTGGTCGGTCTAATTGCTCTGGCTAGCATTTCCAGCACGATGTTGAATAGAAGTGGTGACAGTGGGCATCCCTGTCTTGTTCCAGTATTTAAAGAGAATGCTTTCATTTTTCTCCAATAAGAATGGTGTTGGCAATGGGTTTAGCATAAATAGCCTTTACAATGTTGAGGTATGTTCCTACCATCCCTATATTTTCTAGTGTTTTAAGCATGCTGTATTTTGTCAAATGCTTTCTCAACATCTATTGAAATAATCCTATGATTCTTTTTTTTTTTTTTTTTGGGGTACTGGGATTGAACCCAGGGGCACTCCACCACTGAGCCACATCCCCAGCCCTATTTTGTATTTTATTTAGAGACAGGATCTTACTGAGTTGCTTAGAGCCTCGCTAAGTTGCTGAAGCTGGCATTGAACTCATGATCCTCCTGCCTCAGCCTCCGAAGTGCTGGGATTACAGGCGTGCGCCAAAGCGCCCGGCATCATATGATTCTCAACCTTAAGTCTATTGATGTGATGAATTACATTTATTGATTTCTGGATGTTGAACCAACCTTGCATCCCTGGGATAAACCCCACTTGATTGGGGTGCACTATCTTCTTAATGTGTCTTTGTAAGCAATTTGCCAGAATTTTGTTAAGGATTTTAGCATCTATATTCATCAGGGATATTGGCCTAAAGTTTTCTTTTCTAGATGTGTCTTTGTCTGGTTTTGGTATCAGAGTGATACTAGCTTCATAGAATGAATTTGGAAGGGTTCCCTCCTTTTCTATTTCATGAAATACTTTCAGGAGTATTGGTATAAGTTTTTCTTTGAAGGTCCTATAGAACTCCATTGAGAATCCATCTGTTCCTGGGCTTTCTTGGTTGGTAGGCTTTTGATGGCTTCTTCTAATTTCATTGCTTGAAATTGATCTGTTTAAATTGTGTATGTCCTCCTGGTTCAGTTTGGGAGGATCATATGTCTCTAGAAATTTGTCAATGTCTTCAAGATTTTCTATTTTATTGGAGTATAGGTTTTCAAGGTAGCTTCTAGTTATGTTTTGTATTTCCATGGTGTCTGTTGTGATATTTCCTTTTTCATCACGAATTTTAGTTATTTGAATTTTCTCTCTCCTTCTCTGTTAGTGTGGCTAAGGGTTTATCTATTTTGTTTACTTTTTCAAAGAACCAATTTTTTGTTTTGTCAATTTTTTGAATTGTTTCTTTTGTTTCAATTTCATTGATTTCAGCTCTGATTTTAATTATTTCCTGTCTTCTACTACTTTTGGTGTCATTCTGTTCTTCTTTTTCTAGGGCTTTGAGATGTAAGGCTAGGTCATTGAGTTGTTGACTTTTTATTCTTTTCTTGAATGCACTCAATGCAATGAATTTTCCTCTTAGTACTGCTTTCATAGTGTCCCAGAGATTTTGATATGTTGTATCATCATTCTCATTTACCTCCAAGAATTTTTTTTATCTCCTCCCTGATGTTTTCTGTTATCCATGCTTCATCAATAGCATATTATTTAGTCTCCAGGTGTTGGAGTAGTTTCTGTTTTTTCTTTTGTCGTTGATTTCTAATTTCATTCCATTATAATCTGATAGAATACAAGGTAGTATCTCTACTTTTTGGCATTTACTAAGGGCTGCTTTGTGGCATAACATACGGTCTATTTTAGAGAAGGAGCCATGTGCTGCTGGAAAGAGTGTATTCGCTCATTGATGGATAGAATATTCTATATATGTCTGTTAACTCTCAGTTATTCATTGTGTTATTGAGTTCTATGGTTTGTTTAGTTTTTGTTTGGTAGATCTGTCCAGTGGTGACAGTGGTGTGTTAAAGTCACCCGGAATTATTGTGTTGTAGTCTATTTGATTCCAGTAATTGAGAAGGATTTGTTTGAGGTACATGGATAGGCCATTGTTTGGGGCATAAATATTTATGATTGCTATGTCTTCTTGATTTATGGTTCCCTTAAGCCATATGAAATGTCCTTCTTTATCCCTTCTCACTAACTTTGGCTTGAAGTCCACTTTATCTGATATAAGGATGGAAACCCTCACTTTTTACTGAGTCAGTGTGCATGATAGGTTTTTTCCCATCCTTTCACCTTTAATCTGTGGATGTCCTTTTCTATGAGATGAGTCTTCTGAAGGCAACATATTATTGGGTCTTTCTTTTTAATCCAGTCTGCCAGTCTATGTCTTTTGATTGACAAGTTTAGGTTGTTAACATTCAGGGTTATTATTGAGATATGATTTGTATTCCCAGTCATTTTGGCTTAGATTTGGTTTTTAACTTGACTTGGTTTCTCCTTTAATTGGATTTTCTTTTAAGATAGTTCCTCCCTTTGATGACTTACATTGTTGTTTCTTCCTTCCTCATGGAATATCTTGCTGAGAATGTTCTGTAGTGCAGTCTTTCTATGTGTAAATTCCTTTACCTTTTGTTTGTCATGAAAGAATTTTATTTCATCTTCAAATCTGAAGGTAAGCTTTGCTGGATATAGGATTCTGGTTGGCAGCCATGGTCTTTCAGAGCTTGAAATATATTGTTCCAGGCCCTTCTAGCTTCTAGCTGGGCTGAGAAGTCTGCTGATATTCGTATTGGTTTCCCCCTATATGTAATCTGTTTCTTTTCTGTCACAGCCTTTAAAGTCCTATCTTTATTTTGTACATTAGGCATTTTCATTATAATGTGTCTTGGTGTGGATCTGCTGTAATTTTGTGCATTTGGTGTTCTGTAAGCCTCCTGTAGTTGAATTTCCATTTCCTTCTTCAGGTTTGGGAAATTTTCTGATATTATTTCATTGAATAGGTTGTTCATTCCTTTGGTTTGTATCTCAATCCCAATAATTCTTAAATTTAGTCTTTTCATGATATCCCATAGTTATTGTAGGTTCCGTTCATGATTTCTTACCATCTCCTCTGTTTGGGCAGCTTTATTTTCAAGATTCAATATTTTGTCTTCATTGTCTGAGGGTCTGTCTTCTAAGTGATCTAGTCTGTTGGTGATGCTTTCCATTGAGTTTTTAATTTGGTTTATTGTTTCCTTCATTTCAAGGATTTCTGTTTGGTTCTTTTTCAGGATCTCTATCTCTTTGTTGAGGTGATCTTTTGTTTCCTATAGTTGCTATTTCAGCTGCTTATTGGACTGGTCAATCATTGCCTGCATTTGTTCTCTTAACTCCTCATTTGCTTCTCTGATCATTTTAATCATGTATATTCTAAACTCCTTTTTTGGCATTTCTTCTACCATACTATCATTGGATTCTATTAGTGTAGAATCTTGGTTTGTTTGGAACACTTTCCTCCCTTGTTTTTTCATGTTGTTCATGTATCTTCCCCTCTAGAAATGCAGATCGAGGGTATTATAGTTTCTGCCCTATAGACTTATAGTGACCCTATAGTTTTCCAAAACCTCTTCTTTAGTGGGGGATCAATATTAGCAACACCCAGTACAGACAATATGCAGCTGTAAACCAAATAGCCCCTATGAAGACTACTGTTACAGTAGTCTTTTTGTTACAATGTTGTTACAATATTGTCATAATAAACAGAGAGGATGAGTTCAATTATTATCTACAGTATAACAAACATTTGCAATGAGGACTGCAGTTTCTAATGGAGGACAAAGAGGATGGGGAGGGGTGTAGGATGTAACTGTTAACAGTGAAAGAAAAGAGTATGAAGAAGTTCTAGATCATAGGAAGAGTGAAAATACAATCAAAAGAAGTTGGTTGTTAGCATGAGAAAAGTGAGAAAAAGCCCTTGAGGAAACAGGTAAACAAAAGGAAAGTAGAGAACAAGAAAAGTGAAGAAATAAAAATTTAAAAGCTTTCTCACCGGGCGTGGTGGCGCACACCTGTAATCCAAGTGACTTGGGAGGCTGAGACAGGAGGATCACGAATTCAAAGCCAGCCTCAGCAACTTAGCGAGGCCCTAAGCAACTCAGTGAGACCCTGTCTCTAAATAAAATACAAAATAGGGCTGGGGATGTGGCTCAGTGGCTGAGTGTCCCTGAGTTCAATTCCTGGTTCAAAAAAAAAAAAAAAAAAAAACTTTCTCCAAGGAGAAAAAACATCTACACTATAACAGTCATATACTATTCAAACCTCCCAGTCTTTAGTAGCTTGAGGCAGGAGAGGTCCCTGACAATGAGCTTCCAGACTCCAGGGGGCGTCTCAGGATGGGATTTGCCCCACTTAATGACAGTTTCCCCTTCCTGGATAATCCAAGATGTCTGCACTGGCTTCCAAACGTGTTGGCAAATGGGGAGATGCAGCGCAGGGCATAGGCACTGAGTCTGTGTGGGGTGCAGACAGTCAGGCTGGGCCCCTGGAGGTGGTGTGCTGTCACTCTGGCTGGCAGTCCTGCAGCTCCTGGCTTTTTTTCCCCCAAATGGTGGCAGCCATGTGTAACCCAAACCTGTGGGTGCTGTAAAAGTGAACTTCCAGGCAACAACAGGCAGATGGTGATCCACTGAAGGTCTGCAGGCTCTGCAGGCTACTGGCAGAGGATCGGCAGATGACCCTTGGTTGGTGGGCAATGGGCAGGCTAGAGGCAGGCAAACAGGCAAGTGAAGGAAGATAGGCGGCAGTCAGTGAGCACTCTGCACTCAAATGTAGTCGCTACGCTGGTAGACTGCAGGTGATCGAGGTAGACAGATGTGCTAAACAGCAGGGGATCAATGAGGAGTAAAGACTGCTTCACGGAGAAACAGATTTTCCTCTGTTTGAATCCTGAGTTACTGAGCGACAAGGAACGCAGCTCCCTCTAGTCTGCCATCTTGGATCGACCAGCCAAAACAATAGTTTCAGAGGCTCGTAGAAGTTCATAGAAGACTGATTCTATTCCTTGGGGCTTGAGATGAGGCAGGATATCGTGGTGGAAGAATGTGGTGGAGGAAAGTGGATCAGGACATGACAGTCAGGAAAAACCCACTTTTTTATTATTTATTTTGAGACAGGGTCTTGTTCAATTGCTGAGGTTGGCCTAAGCTTTCTTTTCTTTTCTTCTTTTTTTTAAGAGTTTTTTTGGTTGGTGATGGACCTTTATTTTACTCATTTATTTATATGCAGTTCTGAGGATTGAACCCAGTGCCTCACACATGCTAGGCAAGTGCTCTACCACTGAGCCACAACCCCAGCCCATGGCCTTATCTTTCAATCTTTCTGTGTCGGCCTCCAAAGTTACTGGGATTACTTGTTTGCATCACCATGCCTGGTTATAAATTTTTATTTTGATTAAGTCTAGTTTGTTCACTTTTGCTTGTATGATTAATGACTTTATGTTTTGGCCATGAGATCTTTGCCTTCCTCAAGTTCTCAAAGACACTTCCCCATTTTCTTTCAGAATCTTTATGATTTTACCTTTAGGTGGTCTGTAACCTAGAAAAATCCTCCAACTGTTTATCTTTCATAACCTTGTCATTTTCTGAAGAGTCCAGGCTACACTTTTGTGTAGAATGTCCTTTCATATAGACTGGTCTGGCCCGTAATCCCAGCACCTGGGAGGCTGAGGCAGGAGGATCGTGAGTTCAAAGCCAGCTTCAGCAACTTAGGGAGGCCCTAAGCAACTCAGTGAGACCCTGTCTCTAAATAAAATACAAAATAGGGCTGGGGATGTGGCTCAGTGGCCGAGTGTCCCTGAGTTCAATCCCTGGTTCAAAAAAAAAAAAAAATAAAAAAAGACTGGTCTGAATGTTTCCTCATGATTAGATACTTTAGACAACTCTGGCTACCACACAGGTGGTGTGTCCTCAGTGCATAGTCACCCCAAGAAGGCACATGACGTCAGCTTGTCTTATACTGGGGATGGTACTTGATTTTTATTTGGTTAGGGGATGTCCCCTAGATTTCTTCATTGCAAAGGCATTTATCCCCTTTTGTTATTTACACAGAATGCTACTTAGAGACTGTGTGAAATATCCTGTTCCCCAATAATCTTGTACCAAATGGTTTTAGCATTTGCCAATGATTCTGGCCAGAACTAGTAGTTGCAGGGCACTTGTTAGTGATTTTCCAATGCTGTCATTCTATCTACGTTCATGAGTCGCCTTTTTTTTTTTGTAAAGAAGAGCTTTCCCTTTCTTCTCCTGTGAAAAAAGGATTATCATTACTATTATTGCTACTTCACTATTTTGCCTCAGTTTCCCCTTACCTGTAAGGAGTGGGATGATTAAACTTTTTAGACAGTAAGGGCTAGGGAACTGTGAGTTTCCTTCCTTTCTTGTCAATCTTTAGTACTCCGAACTTCTTGCCACAAGTTACCTACCGTGTAGTGAATGCAGATGGGCCGGGCTATTATGTGTCTTATTGAATATGGTTTCATTGAAATCTCACAATGGCCCTACAGGACAGAATTATTTTTCCCATTTTACAGAAGAGTAAACTGAAGCTGGGAGGTCATGAGATACTGTGCACTCTTCCATTTCATGACATGTGTATGTGTGGGGATCTATCATGGCTGCTGCAGCATGGCCTGGGCACAAGGGAGCATCTGCAGCATCAGGGAATGCTCCTGTGTGTTTTATAGACAAGGAAAGGCAAACACAAGGGCCCTGTGCCACAGGGAAGGAGGGGATGGATCTCTTGCTGATTTTCCACTTAAGTCCTGCCCTCTCTCTAGCTCTATATTTTTCTACCTGTAAATATGGACAATTTCTAAAAGAAGACTGACAGGCAAGCCTGTCCTGTGAACAGGGGTTAGGGTGGGAGTGCTTAAGGATGAGGAGTTGCAGATTCTAGTCTTGTCTTGGTCACAAAGGTCCCTTGAAGCCTCAGATAAGTATTCCAGCATTCTCATTTTATAGAAGAAGAAATAGAAAGCTAAAGATCATTGTTCTCTCATTTTTTGTTTTTTGGTTGGGGATTAAACTAAGAGGTGCTTAACCACTGAGCCACATCCCCAGTCCTTTTTATTCTTTATTTTGAGAAAGAGTCTCACTAAGTTGCTTAGGGCTTTGCTAACTTGCTGAGGCTAGTCTTGAACTTGCAATTCTCCTGCCTCAGCCTCCTGAGCTGCTGGAATTACAGGTGTGTATCACCGAGCCTGGCACCAAAGGTCATCTCTAAGGACCTTTCTAGCTATAAGATTCTGTTATCTTGGATCTATTTCTTCTTATCCAGGGCAAAAGCGGAGTTGTAGGACACCCATTTGCTATCCCTGCCAGATATGTACTTTGCTATGGCTGTGTGCATTTAAGGAGCTGGCTGGGGCACAGAGGGGAGCCAGGACCTCCTGGGGTCCAGCCTGCCCCTTCCCATCTCTCTCCCACACCAGTCCCTCAGGATCTCACTTTTTATTTTTTCATCATCCTCAAAGCATAGAGAGTAGTCCAAATCAAAACTTCTAAAGTGTTCTCAGGCTTATGAATGGAAAGAAAATGCCTAACACGTAACAGTAAGTGCTGGACCTTCCTCCATAATGGCAACATGTGATGATCATGAGTGGTAAAGCACATTCCCTCCAGAGGGCACAAATCCATGTTCTCATTTAATCCTTACAGTCATTATTTTTTTCTTTTTCTTTTTGTGGTGCTGGGAATTGAATACAGGGCCTCATGTGTTCTCGGCAAGGGTTCCACCACTGAGTTACACACCCAGTCTTAAAAGACTTTTGTGAAACATCATTGGTCCCTTTTTATAGATGCTCAGGGCAAGTACATATCTACTAATTGATGGAATCAGGACTGAGAACTTATGTCCATGAGACTCCTAATCCTTGACTCCTCTGACTATACTAGACTGCTGTCAAACAGAAGATACCAAGCGAAACACCACAGAAGAATTTGGTTTTAAGAACAGCCAAGCATCACATAATGATGTTTCAGTCAACAATGGATTGCATATGTGGTGGCGGTCCCATAATAACACCTTGGTGACACCATAGCCATCTGTGTGTATAAGTCATGCTGTGGTGTTTGTACAACCATGCAAATGCCTAACAACACACTTCCCAGAATCTGTCCCCATTGTTAAGCAACAAGTACCTGATAGGCTGTCCAGATTGCTTCACCTGGGAGGACTGCTGCTAAAGCAGGAGCATGCTCATGAGTTTTATGGTTTTTTTTTTTTTTCTGCCTTAAATGTGAAGTGTTCTCATATGTTTGGCAATATATGAAAAATAGTAATTAGGACCTGTAGATTGTGTCCTGAGGATATTTGTGAATGCTCTGGGACATATCTGAGTGCTTGGGAAAAAGAAGCAAAGAAACTGGCATCTGCAGTCATCTGAAGCAGCATGCCAAGGCATATACTGCATCGACCCTGAGAGGCACAGCAGTATTTAGGGCTATCTCCGTCTAAGATTTTTTACAATGTGCCAGAGGGGTTTGTATTTCCCTGTGAATCTGGGAAGCTGACTGAAGTTGGCTGATGATAGGATAATGGGAGAAGTGACAGTAGGCAGTGTTATGAAGTGTTACAGACTCTTAACTTTTCTCTCCCTCCTGAAAAAAACCAGTTCAAAAGCTGGGGGGTCTGAGAAGGCAGGCATATGTTTGTGAGTTGGAAGTGGGGAGAGGAAGGGGAGCCTCCATGTCCAAGAGCTGGGCATCAAAGAGGCTAAGCAGTGTGAGGAGGGTGTCTCTTTGAAAGGGGTGGCCCAGCCTGGGGAGTTGGAACCCAAGCGGGATAAGGAGAGTGCTCAATAAAGAGGGTGGCCCCATACAGGTAGGAAGGGCAGATAAGGTGGGTCCAATGACAGACACAGGTGGAGCAAGGGCAGAAAGAGGAGGAGGGCTTCTAGGTTTGAGGGTAAGGAGGGTGGGAGGACATGGGCTGTCAGAGCCTGAGTGAGGTGAGGAGGGCAACCATGTAGAGAGGGGACCCAGTGCAAGATTGGGTATAGAGGGGATTGATTAAATGAGTAAATATATCAGGGATCCTGAGAGCTAGGTTTCTCATTGGTGGAGCATGGAGTTACCTGTGGTGCTGAAAAAGAATTGGAGGTACCGGGGTGAATGGTTGACACCTATGTATCTATATGTGAACACAGAAATAATTACAGCCATAAGTGTACAGTTCTGTTCACTTCAAGGACCTGGGGATAGCAACGTCCTAATATCAACAAGTAAGTTACATAGCACCAAGATCTTGGTTTCTAACAGAAGGGGAACTGAGGACCCTTAGAGAAACGGCTAGCTCAGAAAAGAGTAATAAGATGAGCCTGGAACATGTTTTTTGCTTTTTCCCCCTTTCTTTAAACAAAAAAAGTGTGTGTGCGGGGGGGGGGGGGGGGCTCTTGCTATATTGTCCAGACTGGTCCTGAACTCCTGTGTTCAAGTCATCCTCCTGTTTCAGCTCCCCAAGTAGCTGGGCCTGTAGGCATATGCAACCACTTCCATCTAGCCTGGAGCATCTTATTGTGACAGAAACTAAGAAAGTACTTAAAAGAATGACAGGGACACTGTCAAATGGACAGAAGCCAGCTCAAAGGGCTCACATTGGCATTTGAGACAATTTGTATCTCAGAATAATGATAGAAACAGATTAGAACTCATCAAATAAGGAACCATAATTATATACATATATGAATAAATGGATCACTGAATATTTGATGAGGAATAGGTTATTTGTGTAGTTTTAAAGCACCTCCTTGTAAAATACATATTTTGCTAAATGCAAAGGGAAGCTAGGGACATTGCTCAGCGGTAGAGTACTTGCATAGTATGGGTGAGGCCCTGGGTTCAATCCTCAGAACTGCAAAACAAACAAAAAGCAGGGGGAGAGAGTAACTGTACAAGAGAAGGCTGACAGAAACCAACTGAACCAAGTGATCAAAGTGAACATCACTAGTACCAGGCTAACCTGTAATCACGTGTCACCTCATAGGTGCAATGGGAGGAATACAGCAGCTCTTATGTGGTGTTTCTGCCAAAAATGCAGAAGCTAAGTCTAATCATAAGGAAATATCAGACAAACCAAATAATGTGAAACATTTAACAAAATAACTCCTATGATCTTTAAAAGTGTCAATATTTTCTAAGAATCAATAAATGGGATGGATTGAAACTAAAAAGCTTCTTCTCAGGAAAGGAAACAATAATTTGAAGAAAGAGCCTACAGAATGGGAAAAAAATCTTTACCACACGCACCTCAAATAGATCACTAATCTCCAGGATACATAAAGAACTCAAAAAACATAACACCAAAAAAACAAATAACCCAATCAATAAATGGGCTAAGGAACTGAACAGACACCTCACAGATTAAGAAATACAATCAATGAATGAACATATAAAAAAAGTTCATCATCTTTTGCAATTAGAGAAATGCAAAACAAAACGACTCTTAGATTTCATCTCACTCTAGTCAGAATGGCAATTATCAAAAATACAAGCAATAATAGGTGTTGGTGAGGATGTGGGGAAAAAGGTAAACTTGTGGTGGGATTGCAGATTGGTGCAACCACTTTGGAAAGCAATATGGAGATTCTTAAGAAAACTTGGAATGGAACCACCATTTGACCCAGCTATCCCACTCCTTAGTTTATACCCAAACTACTTAAAATCAGCATGCTACAGTGACACAGCCACATCAATGTTTATAGCAGCTCAATTCACAATAGCTAAACTATGGAATCAACCCAGATGCCATTCAACAGATGAATGGATAAAGGAAATGTGGTATATTTACACAATAGAATATTACTCAGCCTTAAAGAAGAATGAAATTATGGCATTTGCAGGTAAATGGATGGAACTGGAGCATATCATGCTAAATGAAATAAGCCAATCCCCCCAAAACAAAGTTCGAATGTTTTCTCTAATAAGCATGCTGATCCTTAGTGGAGGGTGGGTAGAGAAGAATGAAGGAACTGTGGATTGTACAGAAGGGAATGAGGGGAGGTGTGGGGCAGGTGGGGATAGGAAGAATGGTGGATTGAGATGGACATTATTACCCTATGTACATAAAATTTTTTTTAAAAAGTGTTCATATTTTAAAAGTCAACAAAAGACATGAGGAACAGTTATAAAGGCTAAAGAGATTCAACAACTAAATTTATGATCCTGAACAAATCATTTTGCTGAAAAAATAAGTAGGGAAACTTAAATAGGGTTTGAAGATTAGATGATAGTAATATGGCAATATTAATCTCTGATTTTGATTTTTGATGATTAAATAGTGATTAAATAAGAAAATATCCTTGTTTCAAAGAAACTTTTAAAAATGGGGGAGGGGCCAGAGCATCATATGGGCAACTTATGTGTCAAATGGTTTTTTAAAAAGTACTTTGTAGCCAGGCGTGGTGGCGCATGCCTGTAATCCAAGCGACTTGGGAGGCTGAGTCAGGAGGATCTCGAGTTCAAAGCCAGCCTCAGCAACTTAGCGAGGCCCTAAGCAACTCAGTGAGACCCTGTCTCTAAATAAATACAAAATAGGGCTGGGGATGTGGCTCAGTGGCCGAGTGTCCCTGAGTTCAATCCCCGGTTCCAAAAAATAAAAAAATAAAAAATAAATAAAAAGTACTTTGTACTATACTTGCAACTTTTCCCACAGATTGTATAAAAAAATTAAAGAGGGATTTAAATAAAGATGAGTGTTAGAGAAGAAAGAGGGCTTCCTGAGTGAACCAAAGGGGAAAGGAGTTCCCTGAGCTTACAGGGTTGTGCACAGGCTGGAAGCTGGGAATCAAGGGGCTGTAGGAAGAGTGAGGACAAGCAACTCTTCCTGCTCCCCCCCCCCCCCCCCCAGTGCTGGGGATTGAACCCAGGGCCTTGTGCTTGCAAGGCAAGCACTCTACCAACTGAGCTATATCTCCAACCCTCCTTCTGCTTTTTTTTTTTTTTTTTTTAAATTTTGAGACAAGGTCTCACTATATTGACCAGGCTGACCTTGAACTCCTAGGTTCAAGCAATCCTCCTGCCTCAGCCTCCAGAGGAGCTGGGACTATTCACATCGGGCTCCTCACTTTAATTTAGAAGAGAGAAGGCTCACAGGAAGGTGGCTTCAGTTTTTCTGGGGAAGCCCTCTCTAGTTTGAGAGTTGTGAGTGTTACTACAGGTCCTCTGTGACAGAGAGTCTTAAGTAAATAGCTTTGTTTTGTATTATTGTGAGAGTTAATTATAATGCTTCAGCTTGATTGGGCTGTGGGATGTCCAGATATTTCATCAAACATTATCTTGGTGTTTCTGTGAGAGTGTTTTTGGATGAGCTGGATGTTTAAATGAAAAGACTGAGTAAAGTAGATTGTTCTCCCTAATGTGAGTGGGCCTCATCCAATCAGCTGAAGGCCTAAATAGAACAAAAGATTGACCTCCAACGCCCCCAACCCTCCCAACCAAATAAAAGAAAATTCCTTCTACTTAACTGCCTTCAACCTGGAATATCTGTTTTTTTTTTTTTTTTTTTTTTTTCCTAGCCTTTGCACTGGGATTACACCGTTGGCTCTCCCAGGTCTCCAACTTCTTGGCTGCAGATCTTAGCCTCTGTAATCACACAGATCAATGCCTCATAAACCAGCCAACCTTCCCTCCTCCTTTCCTTTCTACTAGCCTCCCTTCTTTCTACCCTGTCTCCTTGTCTGTCTTCCTTCTTGCCTTCCCATCCATCAGCTCTGTTTCTCTGGAGAACCCCAATACCCTTATTTTCCCTTATCTGCCTACCCTTACACTGTGTTCTACTAAGGGACTGACACAATGTAGTCTCAGGAAAAGATTTTTCAATGAAAAACAAACAAAAAAATTACATGATCCTATCATTGGAGCAAAACCTATCACAATGACAGGTGTAAGGGATGAGGAGAACTATGCTGACCTTACAGGGCCCTTTCACTGCTCTGGGAACCAGGAACTGTCTTCCACAGAGGCTGCTTTCTACTACTATTGCAGGGAGTCCAGAGGGGACTAGCATTTATTGAGCACGGGCCAAAGGCCATGCTGGGTGCTCTATCGTCAGGCTCCTGGAGTGACCCCCTTCCTCCAATACTTGCTCCAGAGCAGTTCTTCTCTTCTGGCATTTAAAGGACCCATTTCTTCTAAATACTGAGAGCTCCTGAGAGTGGGGACTATGTGTGGACTATTGGAATGCTAGAATTGTAGTGTGTACTACCAACAGGTGCTGAATAAATAAAAGTGGCATGCCCAAGGTCCCACAGTGTAGCAAGGGGGCAGCACCCAGAGTTACTCTCAGGTCGGTCTGACCCTAATGCCCATGCTTTTCCAACAGGCCATTCTATTTCCTAGGTAGTAAAAGAGACTTTTTATAGGATAGTCATGAATTATTGCTTACCTAGAAGCTGAAAATTCTTGGGCATATGTTGGGTTGACTGAATCACATTTGGATTCATCTTTGAACATGGACCAATTTGCATTTAAGTTAATGGATCACTGCCATGTACATCAGCAGGACCATCTAGTGTAAAATAAAGTCCTTTGCTAGGGCTGATCAAAGGAAAGAGGCTCTGAATAGAAAGCTCTGTTTATCTCAGTTGATTTGTCTTGAGATAATTAGATAGGAAAGGGTTCTGACAGGTGCCAGGACATGGATATTTTACATTACTAGCCACATGATTTTATACAGTCCCCTTATGCTCTGAGGGCCTCAGTATATGCCTCTAAAAATGGGAACAAGAACTCTTGCCCTGCCCACCTCCTAGAGATGTTCTTATTAGAAAAAAAGGAGGAAGTATATAGATTTTAATGTCTTCAATTTACTGTAAGCTCCATCCTCTCAGAAGCAGCTCAAATGTTGATGTGTGTACTCAACTGAGGATCACGTAAAACTTTAAAAAGGAAAAGCACTACTTTGTTTTTACTAACTGGAAAAATTCCACAACTAGGCAATGAACTAGGAAAAATTCACATCTTGTTTCAATCAATTGTAGAAGCCATCAATCCAAAATAGAACTGGCACAGCATATTTGAACCCAGACTTAAAGGTTACTGCTTAGCCTGTAGAGTGCCTCTCTTTATATGGAATGAAAATGTGAAAAAGAATTCTCTATCGTTTAATAGCTTGGGGTTGAGAGTGGTGGTTATTAACCATGGGTGTACATTAGAACCACGTGGAGAGATTCAAATAACATGCATTGTCACCCTACACCAGTTACATTGCTTGTGGTAGGGCCCAGGCATTTTTTAAAGCTCCCAGATAATTCTAATGGGCAGTAAGATCTATCACTACACAAAAGAGTAATAGGAAAAAGCTAGAGCATTACTGTTTGAAGAAATATAATGTGAGTCACAAAAGTGAACCAACATATATTATTTTTAAATTGTAATAATCATGTTAACATTTCACATACCCAAAATATTATTTTAACATGTAATAATTATAACTGGGATTTTTACATTTTTATTTCATACCAAATCTTCAATATCTGGTGTGCATTTTATACACAGAGAACTATCAATTCAGACAGTGTAAACTAGCTGTAATTCATGAGGCTTATGGCAACTGTGTGCATAACTACAATACACACACACACACACATATATATATATATATACACATACATACATGTATATGTAACATTTTTGCTAATAATATACTGGATTATATTCTAGTAATTTCAAGAATTCTAAACCTTACAGAGTGTATTGTTTTTACTGCTACTTTCAGACTTACACATTTAAATATAAAACAAATTGTTCTAATATTCGCCATCTTGCCCTGTAAAGTCTGTCCCATATAGATTTACACAAATGTTTTTGTTAGGGTTATTCCTAAATTGACATATTTGTTACTGTTATAAGGGGGAGAGAATCCAGTAACTCATTACAGGACTCTTGATTCTGTGATAATTATCTTGGTCCATTGATTCTAACAGTTTGGAGTTATTCTCCACATTTTAAGGCATTACATCATATTATCTGCAAATAAAGATAATCTTATTTCCTTCCTAATAAGTCTTTTTTTGTTGTTGCTGTTTCAGATCTACTTGTACTGGTAAGAATTTCTAAAACAACACTAAGTGATAACATCACAAATCGATGTGCTTTTTTTTTTTTTAAGTGGGAATGTCTTTAACATTTCATTGTAAAAGAATGTGTATATCTAATAGAGATACTCGCAAAATAAACATCTGGATACTTGTATTCTCTATACATTTAAAAAAATTTTGTTTCAAGATAATTATAGATTTGCAGAGGTTTGCAAAGAGAATAGAGTAGTCCCTGTTTACCCTTCACTCAGTTTCTTAATGGTTACATTTTATGTAACTACAGTATATCAAATAGGAAATTGACCCTGATACAATGTATATATACACTCGTACATTTTCTCATCAGTGCAAATTTATGGTGGATACTTCTGTTCTATGTAACTATAATTACTATCAAGATACAGAACTATTTAATCACTACAAAGATCCCCATCATTCTGTTCCTTTCTTTTTTTGCAGGGGGGTGGGGCAGGGAATTGAACTCAGAACTTTGCACACAGATTAGGCAAGCACTCTTCCACTGAGCTACATTCCCAGTCCTTTTTATGTTTGAAACAAGGTTTCACTAAGTTCCTTAGGCTGGCCTTGAACTTGCTATCCTCCCGCTTCAGCCTTCAGAATAGCTGTAACTATCGGCAAGTGCCACCACCAGTTGCTTATATACATATATATATATGTATATATATATATATGTATTTTCTTTGGTACTGGGGACTTCACCCAGGGACAAATTACTACTGAGTTATATCCCCAGCCCTTTTTGCTTCTTGCTAAGTTGCATTGGGCCTCACTATGTTGCTGAGGCTGGCCTTGAATTTGTGATCCTTCTTACCTCAGCCTCCCTAGTCACTGGGAAAACAGGCGTGCACCACCACACCTGGCTGTAATATTTTTAATAAAAATCTTTTAAAAAGTTTAAGAAACTGTTGAACTATTTCCTAGAGTGCCTGTATCACTTTATATTGTCATTAGCAAAGCAGAAATATAGTTACTTATATGCTCACATGCTCACCAGTATTTGATATTGATACTGTCAGCACTTGCTCTTAACATTTTTTTTTTTGCAACGTGGGGGATCCAGCTCAGGGCTTCACACATGTTAGAGAAGCACTCAACCAGCTCCACATACTTTTTAAAAACTAGTAATGGAGATTGGTTTTATCAAATTCATATTTTAGTATTTGTTGAGATAATTTCATGGACTTTATTGGGTCCATTAACAAACTATTATTTTATTAAGTATGCATTTAAGCTTTAAGTAGTAAAAATATCAAACATAATAAAAAGATTATAAGGAAAAATAATCTCCTGCCATTCCTATCAGTTTTCATCCTCGGAAGCAATCATTTTATGTTTCTTGATTTAATCTAGGGACTATATATATTAATACACGTGCATCCTGCCTTTCATTTAATATTTTAGAAATCATCTCATATCAGTACAACAGAGATCTAGCTCATTCTTTTTAAGATGTGTGACATTCCATTGAGGAGTAAGCCATAATTTCATTAACCCAGATTTTGCTTTTTAATAGATAGTTAAGCTGTCTTCAGTCTTTGGTAATTTTTTTTTTTTTTTGAACCAGGGATTGAACTCAGGGACACTTGGCCACTGAGCCACATCCCCAGTCCTATTTTGTATTTTATTTAGAGACAGGGTCTCACTGAGTTGCTAAGGGCCTTGCTAAGTTGCTGAGGCTGGCTTTGAACTCTCGATCCTCCTGACTCAGACTCCCAAGTCGCTTGGATTACAGGCGTGCGCCACCACGCCCGGTTCCTTTTGTAATTATTGACAACATTTCAGTGAACACTATAGTATGCAGGTTTTCATGCCCAGGTGAGGGCATGAAATTAGTCACCACTAAATTTAGTTGAATTTAGTTGCCACTAAATTCTTGGTAGTGGAATTGCTAGGTCAAAGGTATAAACATTTAAGCTCTAATAGTTACTACCAAATTGCTTTCAGAAAATCATTTTATAATGCCACCACCAATGAACAAGAATGTCTTTCTGCACATGTATCTTTTCCAATCTGAGAGCTAAAAATAGAATTCCACTTCAATTTTTATTTGCATTTTTCTACTGAGATGGTCAAGTATTTTTTCATTTGCTTAAGTGTATTACTTTTCTATTTACTGTGTGTTTATATCCTTTTCCATTTAATGTTGTTTTGTTTTTTAATTTTTTTAGTTGTAGATGGACATAACACCTTTATTTTATTTATTTACTTTTATGTGGTGCTGAGGATCAAACCCTGTGCCTCACACCTGCTAAGCAAGCAGCTCTACCTACTGAGCTACAACCCCAGCCCTAGTGTGTTATTTTAAATCAGTGTTTACCAACCAGAATACCACTTTACAATTTTCATTTGCTCAAGAACCTCCTCAGAGGCAAGGGTGCCTCACACAGGTGTTTAGGGTTATCTGCCATCACACCAACCCTCTTCTAACTCATAACCACCTTCTTCCCCAATGTCTGTTCCAGAAGAAGGGTCCCTTTTTGGTCTCAACATCCCATGCCCCTTCCACAACTCTGCCTGCTTTCCTGTCCCTCCCCTCTGGAAAGCTCTCTTCCCCCTCAACTCTCACCTATTATTAAGGGTCTAGTCTAATCCCACCTGTCTAAGGAGCCTTTCTGAATAACCAGTGCTTACACTGTACAGGTCTTACCCTAAGGTGAGCCTAGCCCTATTTGCCCAGAGCCCAGCTTCCTGCTCTGTCCATAAGCAGTGCGTGAGGGTGTCTGAGTGTGCTCTTCATTCATTCATCCGACATTTAGTCAATGAGTCACACTCTAGCCGACCCTGGTGGCTCATGACTGTGATTTCAGCGATTTGGGAGAGTGAGGCAGGAAGATTGTGAATTCAAGGCCAGTCTGGGCAACTCCGCGAGACACTGTCTGAAATAAAAAATAAAAAGGGTTGGGGATGTAGTCCAGTCGGTAGGGTGTTCCCGTGTTAAAAAAGGATGGCCAGGAATGAGGCAGACCACGACCTCTCCTCTCATCTAGCAGACATTTTAGCAGTTTTGGCGGTATGAGCTAAGCTGCAATAAATGACACAATAAAACATACAACTAAGAATGTCAATTTAAGTGCAAACAAGAAGCGGATTAGAACATGAAGGGAAAGGAGAAGGTGTCCTTCGCACAGGGGGCGCAGGAGCTGAGATGGGAGCAAAGACCCAAATATGAGAAGGCACCAACCATGTAAAGAGCCTTCTAGAGGCCCCGCCTGCAGGTCGCTCTGTCAACAGGTGCAGTCCAGCCCTCGGAACCCTTTCTTTCTGTTACCTAAAAGGAACTGAAGGCAGAAACCTGTGATCATTGCAACTTCAGACGTATGTATAGTGTGCAGGGTGGCACTACGCGTTCCTAGGACACGTGCCTGCTTGCGAACTTGGGAAAATAAAATCATGTCTGGCCTGGCATTAATAGAACACTCAGTACACACCAGGGTCCAGCTAAGCATTTTACACCATTGTTATTTCATTTAATATTCACCATAACCCTATGCAGGCTTTATTGTTAACTTTATTTCACAGAGGAAGAAAGCGAGGCTGGGAATATGGCACTAGTAACCTGTTTCTTGTCTCAGAAATTAGTACAGTTCCGGGGGAGGGAAGTTCGATGGTGGGGATCAGCTGGGGTTTACTGGGGCGTTCGGAGGGGCGCGCAGTTTTCCAAGTTGGTCTGGTCCAAGGCTGCTCCGCCGGCGGCCCCTCACCCCGCCCGGGGCTCCGGGCTTCAGCAAAGGGGCGCGCCAGGGCCGGCGGGCTGGGGGCGGGGAAGACGAGGGGACAAAGGCCACGGGCCCCGCGCTCCGGCCGGTCAGTGGAGCGGCGGGACTCCGGGGCCCGGATCGGTCGCGCGACGGCGCAGCGAGGAGCCCGCGCCGCATGGAGGGCCGGGGTGCGCCGCGGGGCCCCGCGCAGGCCGAGCTCGCGGGCCCGCCGCCCGCGCCGCCCCCGCCCCCGCCCCCTCCTCCCCTCCCCGGGGCGGCCGCCGCGGCTCCGAGCTCGGCGAACATGGCGGCGGCGGCGGTCGGGCGGGACACTTTACCTGAGCACTGGTCCTACGGCGTGTGCCGGGACGGCCGCGTCTTCTTCATCAAGTGCGGCGTGGGAATGCGGAGACTCGGGCTGGGGCGCAGGGTCCGCGGGGGGCCGGGGGTCTCTGGCGGCGGCGCTAACAGGTGCACCTTTCTCCCCTCAGTGACCAGCTCCGTTGCACGACCTGGCTGCACCCGCGCACTGGCGAGCCAGTCAACTCCGGCCACATGATCCGCTCAGGTGGGCGCCAAGTCTGCGGGGTGGGCTTTCGGGGGGCGTGCGGCGCGGCGGCCCAAGTTTGACTCGACTTTTCTCGCTTTTCCGCAGACTTGCCCCGCGGCTGGGAGGAGGGCTTCACGGAGGAGGGCGCCAGCTACTTCATCGAGTGAGTGAGTCTGGGGGCCGCGCCGCGCAGCGCTCGCACCTGTGCGGCGGGGTGGCGGGGTGGCGGGGTTCCCGCCGGGCGCCCCGCCCCTCCCTGTCCTCAGGCGCGGGTCCGGGGCGAGTTGGCGCGCACAGCGCCGCGGCTGCACTCCGGGGTTTTGTGTGCCGGAGTTGTGTGGCGGGCTCCGGGACAGAGGCGGCCTGGGGTCCGCATCTCACTTGGGCACCTGGGCCTCGTCCTGGGTCCGTACCGTGGCTGGGCAGGAGCTGAAAACTATGGAAGGGATTCCGGCTCCTGTGTTAGGGCGGGCCACGCCTCCCCGCCGGGCTTTCGGGCTGCGCGGAGTCGGCGGGTGCCGGACCTAGACAGGCTCCTGGCCGGGGTGAGGGGAGTCCATCAAGGAGTTCTGTTCTGGGTCGGGGGCCTGAGCAGTTTGGTGGGGGTGGGGGTAGGAAAAGACGACGTGACTCTCGCCTGGGGAGGTCTTGCTCTCCAATTGCGTTCTCTTGAATGGTGTAGGAGAGAAGGAATGGCATCAGGGCCCTTCATCCTCGGCTCCGGTCTGCGGGAGTAGGGAAGGGGTGGTTAAGGGAACCGCTCAACCAATAAAATTCCTCAAACTCTCGGCCGCGTCCCTTAGGCTGGCGCTGAGGCGCTGAACCCGGACAATCACTCCTGCCTCCTAGTCAAGTGGTAGCTTTTCCTCCAGTTCCCTGGAGCGTTGCCCCACTAGCCACGCCACTGTGAGTCTGTAGGATCTGAAGAAATCAGATGGAGGGGCTGTAAGGGCGCGGTCACGTTCTTAACACCTGTATGATCTTTACTTTCCCACTCCAGGAAGGAACCCGTGTTGTAGTGTTTCCTCCCTCTGCCTGCTCCCTGTGAGTTCTTTGAGGTCAAAAACTGCCTTTGATCCTTTGCCCTAGTGCCTGGTATAGAGTAGGCCCTCGGTAAATGTTTGTTCACTGAATGAATGAACTAACCAAAGGTCTGGACAGTGGTTTAACTAGTCCTGGGTGTACTTTGGGGGACTATGAGTCAGAATTCATTTCTTAGTTGAAACACTGTTAGTAGTAGGAGAAAATCCGGAGCCTTCTTCCCCCAGTTTGGGCTCTTGCACAATGGTTGAAATACTGATGGATGAGATTTATAGAAGTGAGAATCTCTGCTCATGGAGTTTGCAATCTAGTGGAGAGGGACAGGAACAACAGCAACAACAAACAAAAAACACAAGAGTACACAAACAATAATAGATAGTGGTAACTATTATGCAGAAAATTAAAGTAAGGTGATGTGATATCAAGTGACCATGTGGCTTTGTTGGATTGGGAGATCAAGACTGTTTCTTTTTCTTTTTCTTTTTCCTTTCCCCTCCCCTCCCCTCCCCTTCTCTCCCCTCCCCTCTCCTCTCCTCTCCTCTCCTTTCCACCAGGGATTGAAACCAGGGTCCCTTAACCACTGAGCCACATCCCAGCCCTTAATATATATAAAAATTATATATATAAATTGTTTAGGTAAATTATATGTTAAATTATATATATATATATATATACACACACATATATATATATATAATTATATGATTTTGAGACAGGGTCTTGCTAAGAGGCTTCTTGCTTTGCTAAATTGCTGAGGCTGACTTTGAACTTGTGATCCTCCAGCCTCAGACTCCCAAACTGTTGGGATTACAGGCATGTGCTACATGTGCCCCACTCAGGGATGGTGTTTCTGAGTAGGTGACATTTAAAGTAAAGTTTGAAGGACAGGAAGGAGTCATGCTGTAGTGACTTTGAGGAGACAAAACATTTCAGAAAAGGGGAACAAGCCCCAGAAGAGGCCACAAGTAGGAGAGAGATAAATGATGTAAAGCTTTTTTTGTTGTTGCTCTTGTTGGTACCAGGGGTTGAACCCAGGGGCACTTAACCACTGAGTCACATCCCCAGTCCTTTTTGTATTTTATTTAGAGACAGGTCTTGCTGAGTTGTTTAGGACCTTGCTAAGTTACTGAGGCTGGCTTTGAACTCACAATCCTCCTGTCTCAGCCTTCTGAGCCATTGGGATTACAGGGATGTACTTCTGTGCCTGGCTGATATGAAGCTTTGTGGTCTAAGCAGGAGAGTGGCTTGCTGTGATTCGCTGTTTTAGAGAAATTATTCTGCCTGCTTCAAAGAGAATGGATTGTTGGTAGAATTGTAGGGGAAGGCAGGAGATTTGTAGGAGGATATTGCTGTGGTCCAGACAAGAGTTTACAGTGGCTGACCTGAGGATGGAACACTGGAGATGGAGAGCAGGGGTCAGGCTGTGTTTGGGATGTAGTTTCTGTGGATCTTCCTGATGTATTGGATGCAGTTTGTGAGAAAAAGAGAAGAGCCAAAGATGACTACTAGGGACTCGAATACCTGAGTGGGTGGTGCCCATATCATTGAGATAGGGAGGCTGGGGAGGAGCATGTTTGGGCAGGGGAGAAACAAGGTCTTGTTTTGCCATGATACCTCTGGAGATATCAAATAGATGTATGAAACAGAAGTGTGGATGGAGAGAACTGAAAGATCCATTTGGGTGTAATATATATTGTTCAAGGCCATGGGAATAGATTAAATCACCTAGGATGAGAGTGTGGACAGAAAAGAGAAAATGACCTAAACCTTGGGACAGTGCAGTGTTCAGAGATTGGGAAAGAGGCAAATCCAGCAAAGGAGATGGAGGACTGAAAAGGTAGGGGAAAACCTATGTGGTGCATGGTCACAAGACCTCAAGAACAAAGCCCAGCTAGAGTAGGTGGAAGAGGAAGGATGAGGTGAGGACACAAGGTCAGTAGGGATAGGCACATCTTCCTAGTAGTTCTTTTGCAAAGTGAAGTTGAAACATTAGCTGATTCCTGGAGAAGATGTGGGTTGAGTGAGTTTTTTTGTTTTATTTATTTATCTTTTTGGTGGGAAATTGTAGGCATGATTTGTTCTGATGGGAATCATGCAGTAGAAAGGGAGAAAGAGATGATTTAGGAAAGAGATGGAACAGTTGTCAGAGCAGTGTTTGTGTGGTGAGAGGAAGGGACTCCAGGTATAATCTTACTGACTTCACACAGGAGCTGGGCCCCATATCCATTTACCAGGAGGAAAGGCTCTAAGTGCCTTGAAGTACTAGGCACAGCCTGGAACTTGGGGTGACTAGTCCACAGTTCCAGCCTCCTGCGCTTCATCCTGCTGTCCCTCTGCTTTGTTAACTACGTGAGGTCCCTCATAGTTCCTTTCCCTACAGCAAGCCTTGGCTTCCTCTTTCCGAAGTCTTTCATCCTCACCTCCTAGGTCTATGGGAGGCCTACCAGACAGTGACAATGGCCTTGTCCTCTACCCTCAAAGGTAAGCTATTTCAGGGGGCTGGATCCCCACGGTAGCTGTTGTGTTTCCTGCCTCCTTCTGTGACAATCTCATGAGAGTCCTAAGGATTTGGGAGTAATTATTCTCCTTTTCCCTGCATCAAAAGTGTTTTGCTTCAGTCTGCTTTCTTAGGTTTGCTGTGAACATTTCCAAATGTTTGATTTTGGTGGGGGATGACTCTACTATGAGTCAGAAATGTTAGACAACACATCAACATGACTGATTTTATTTTTCCTGATGGATTCTTGGATAGGAAAGTTGTGTGAAGTTTTCAGGATGCATCAGTTATTCCTAATGTTTAACAGGTTTTTAATGCCCTCCAGAGTCCATTTCTTAAAGCAAAAAACCCTGAACTAAGGCAGGTGGATTTCAGTACTTTCGATTCAATTTTGCATTAATGAGGGATAGAAGAGCTAAGAAATTGATCCTGGATTTTCCCAGTTTTAGATAGGGAGATGCTGATATCCCTTTAAGAAGAGTTTTTGTGCTCCACTTCTTCTACTTCGCCATAAATCCTTTAGCCAAGTAGCAAGGTATGATAGTATTTGTGATGATATTGTCATTAACAACAGCAGTGATATTAGTTGTAGCAATAATGTAATAGTGCAATTTTTTTGATTCCTTAAAAAAAATATCAGGATGGGTACAGTGGTGTACACCTCTAATCTTAGCTATTCTGAGGGTTGAGGAAGGAGGATTGCAAGTTCAAGGCTGGCCTCAACAACTTAGACCCTATCAAAGTAAAATAAATAAATAAATAAATAAATAAATAAATAAATAAATAAATAGGGCTGTGGATGTATCTCAGTGGTAAAGCAACCCTGGGTTCAGTCCCTAGTACCAAAAACAAGTAATCAGGAACCACTTCATAACCATTGTCTAATTTGATTCTCACAAGAGCTTGGGGAGGTAGAGATTGTGTCTAGTTCCAATTACATATGTGAAAATGCACAGTAATCCTGGGCATTCGTACAGCAAAAGTCAGCTGACTTTTTCCATTTCAACAGCCCCTATAAGCAGCAAGGAAGAGGATATCACATTTTTCAGATGATGACTAGGTCCATGAAGTTGCAGTGATTTGACCAAAGTGTCAGAGCTAGACTAGAACTTCAGTAGGTCTTTAGTCTACCCATAGAACAGTCTCTGATATGGTAGCTGTAGTAGTGCTGGTGGTTTTTTGCCACAGGTCCATGAGAGCCAGTGTCAGTACATCAAGAAACCTTGTGCCCATGTGCCATTGCTGTTAGGCTGCCCCTAGGTTCATAGGGTCAGACCTCTCTTTTCCTTTTGCTGGGGATTAAGATGCCTTGGAAGTCTAGCAGCCCTTGGTTTCCCATTCTTATGGATGATGATGTCTCTGATTTGTAAGCAATGAAAGATGTTAATTATTATTTAGAAAATGTACTTTGGCAGACTAGAGCCTTTTCAGACATGGGACACATAACAGAGTGAGATTTACTTTGGGCTGCTTTTCGGGGGTTTTATGGAAGTTTGTAAATTGAGTTCTTCCGACAGCAGGCTTTGACTCGGTCCTGAGTTGAGAGGAAGATGCATGGCAGAGGAGGGGCATGGCTAACTTGCCTGTGCCAAGGTTGCTGCTTGAAGGAGGGCATCCTGTGTCCTGTTCTGACACTTTTTAGTACCTTACTGGGGGCTGGGCACTGCACAGACACTTGGTATTTATGGAAGAAGCAGTGTCTTAAAGAGACCCAGTAAGTGCACTAGGTATTCCACATCTTGGAAAACTCCTTGCTGGAGAGGAGACTAGGGTGTGGAGGAGACTGGGCAAGTTAAAGAAGCCAAGAAGCCAGGAATGGACCTGTCAGGGCTGGTGCCTGGACCCCAGCCTTCTTGAATGTAGTCAGTCTCTGTTAAGAACAACATTCCAAGCAGGAACGTGGCCAGTGGAGGCTCCGGCAATCTCCTCTGGCTTCTCCACCTCATTATCTTAGTGCTCTGCATCTGGAGATTAGGATGTGTCTTGGCACTGAACCACCCCTTCCCCCTCCTCCACCCCAGCTGCTGGGCCTTGGCATCCTCTGACTTGGCTCCAAGGTCTTGATGGGAACCAGCTGATTGCTCAAGTTCCTTCTAGCTTCAGGTCTTCAGTTTTCATTTGGGACTTCTCAGGGCCATCCTGTGTAGTTGCCATTCTTCTGTGGGCACCAGTTCCTGGATGAGGGTAGTGGGACTCTTGGGAAAGACTTCTGAGACCTGGAATAAGGCTGGCTTTCCCTTCCTCAACTCTGTGGCCTGAAGCAAGTTCTAGGGACCAGCTACATAATTTGCAGGACCCCAGGACAAATTGAAAACGAGAGTCCTCTCGTTCTAAAAAGGAAAAAAAATACCAAAGTACAAAACTTTTTCCTTTCTTCTGTAGTCTTTCCCTCAACTTGTGGTTTGTTTTTTTTTTTTTTTTTTTGCTGTTCGTTTGTTTTGTTTTGTTTTTGGTACTCGGAATTGAACCCAAGGACGCTTAACCACTGAGCCACATTCCCAGCCCTTTTAAAAAATGTATATTTTATTAGAGACAGGGTCTTGCTGACTTACTCAGGGCCTCGCTAAGTTGCTGAGGCTGGGTTTGAACTCACGATCCTCTTGCCTCAGCCTCCTGAGTTACTAGAATTATAGGAGTGTGCCACTGCCCAGCCTTGTTATGGTTTTTAAAATACACTTTTAATGTTATACCAAGTGAATAAAAATGTAATACTTAAATTATTGTCCTAGATTTTATGTTTGTATTTACACGGAATACAACTTTAAATGCAGATATCAGGGCACTTGCCTCTTATGCCTCATCCCCATTACCATGCCCACTGTTCAACAGACATGAGTGCCTGTGCCTAGGCTGCTCTGGGCAGGGGTGAGGAGTAGGGAAGTTGGGTGAGGCACAGGGTTTCAGGAGGCTGAGACTGGGCAATTAGGAATCTGTCTTCTAGAGGCAGGGAGTGGGCCTTCAGCCTCCTTCAGAGGTATTCTTCCACAGATAATGCCAAATGTCTCTGATGTATCTTTTACATTCAGCAAACTCATTTTTTCAGACTGAAATTACAGGGACAGAGGAGGAAGCTAGGAGGGAAGAATGAACCAAGTGTGGCAGATCCCCTGGTGGAGATCCTAATTTGCCGTAGGCTCCAAGCCTAGAAATCCTTCAGAAAAGCCAGTGAATATCAAACAGGCCAGCAGTTCCAGAAACTTCATATCAATCCAGAGATTAATAGTCTCCCAATGAGCTGGCATAGTGGCACACTCTTGTAATCCTAGTGACTTGGGAGGCTAAGGCAGGAGGATTGCAAATTCAAAGCCAGCCTCAGCAACAGCAAAGAGCTAAGCAACTCAGTGAGAACCTGTCTCTAAATAAAATACAAAATAGGCTGGGGCTGTGGCTCAGTGGTAGAGTGCCCCTGAGTTCAATCCCTGGTACCAAAAAAAAAAAAAAAGAAAAGAAAAGAAAAAAAAGTCTCACAATTATATGTGTGTAAAGTAGAAAATTTGAAGCCTCTCTTTGTTGAAGGGTAAGTAAAGGTTCTCCCAGTTTGACAAGTTCTGGCATAATCCCACATTTTACCTTTCACTTCCTGGTCATTTTATCAAGGGTGAAAACTGGTTCATGGATTTAAGTGTTAGGTTCCATGGTAAGGGACTAACAGTGAGTGTTCTAGAGAAAACTGAAGGAGGATTAAGAACCATGATTTGTATCACAATCTCAGAACAGTCCACCAAGAGATCTGGAAAAACCTCTTCAAAGAAAAAGGGTTGTAAGTTGCTTTTTACCCACGGGTGTAGTTTGTCTCAGAGTTGAGGGGAGGGCATTCCCTATTTGCAGGGCTGTGTGTACAAAGAGGATGGGTCTAGGTTTCTTCTTGATGAGGGTACTGATGGAGTTTGGTGGTAGAACTCAGTGGTGGAGTGCTTGCCTAGCATGCTGGAGGCCCTGAGTTCAATCCCCAATACCAACAACAACAAAATCCTGTGACTATTCTCTTTTTGTATCTTTGGGTAAGTTTAGGGCTTTCTAAATTGAGACTTTGGAAAAAAAACTGTTTAAGAGAGCACTTCAAGATGTGTAATACCAGGTGATTAATAAGGTGCCTGCTCTGGTTTTCTGTCTCTTCAGAGGGCAGCATAGGCTGGAATCTTTCTGCTCAGTGTGGAAGACAGCAGCGTCTCAGTAAACTGACATGGTGTCTGAAGTAAATATTGGCAGAGGGAAGAACCTGGAGGAATATGGTTTTATTTGTCTGTTGTTTTTAAATGTCTGTCAAAACATTTGCTTTTTGATTTTCCGAAATGAGAATTATTTCGAGTTAATGTTTTATTGTTTACAGAGTGCTTCATGAACATTATCTGGTGCAAGTCTCACAATTACTGCTTTTTTTGGTGCAGAAATTTGGACTCAGTAGGGTAAAGTGATTTTCCTTAAGCCACATACTATATTATATTAGGTCAGCCTTTTCAGGGTTCAGAGGAGATACCTGGATGTGTTCCCTAGACCAGGGCTTCCCAGACTTTTTGACTACAGATTTAATGACAGAAGAGGGAGAAGTTCAACTCATGTGGGAGACTGGATGGCCGGAAATGTCATTAAAATGTTGGTTCTGTGCAAAAATTCATATGAACTTTATGTTCAATTGGATTTATTCTACTATTTTCTCTCTTATCTTCCTTTTAGATCAATATTGTGGTAAGATTGAGTTTATTGTATGACTTTGTTTTCCTGAACAGAAACATGTACCCCAGAGGTTCCCTGTTTCCCTCTTAAGTTCAGGGTGAGAGGGGAGTGTGGGAAGATGGCTCATTGGCTTTCTGTTCTTTCTGGGCCCTAGTATCCAAAGATGACTGTGATCAGGCCTGAGGAAAACACCGGTGGCTGTTGTGGCCTCAGATGTCTTTTGCTTGGACTGACATGTGCTAGACCACCTCTCTCTTACTAGCCTATACATCATTTGATACTGGCCTGAGTAGCAGTGTTGGGTTTTCTGGAATCCTAAAAGCATAGCCAGGCAACTGCATTATGCCCAAAATGTATAGACTTGTGAATACAAATGATAGCCTGTGTGAAGAGGCAGGGGTTGAGGGTATGGGCACTGGAGCCTACTACCTAGATTCCAACTCCAGTTCCATGTTGTTCAGCTCCTTAATTGACCTTAGCAGGTTACCTATTCCTTTAAACTTCCCATTTCATCAGTACAATGGGGTTCAATGTGAGAATTATAGAATTAATTGATGAAAAGGGTTTAGCAAGTATCTGGCATCTGGTAAATGCCCAATGAATGGGAGCCCCTCTTCTTGATATCCACATGACTACAAGGTGGGGTGGAGATGTGAATTCTGAGTTGTGATTGCATTTAGCTGCTGTAGGAGAAGTCCAGTGGCCTTGATCTGGGGTTGCCTGGGTAAGGAGTATACAAATGATAGAACTCAACTCAGAAATTGGCTTGAACCAATAAAATTGCATAACAAACCAATTGCATAACTTTTATGTCAAAAGGTATCCCTATTCTTGAGAATATACACTGATGTATTTGCTTTTTTTTTTTCCCCCCCAGACAGTTCAGCCTTTATTTTTGAAAATAATTCTATAGATTCCACTTTATTCCGTGAAACTGAGGTCAGGCAAGAAACAAAACACAAATTCCTTTCCAACCTGCCATCTGCATCCTGGTCTGTAAGAACATGGCAGTATTTGGGGGAGGCTGGGCAGGATCTGATGCATAGATGGGGCTGTCCTGCTCTCAGTTACTCTAACTCACATGGAGAGAGCCACCAGAAGCCAGAGCCTTAAAGGGGGAGATGTGCACCAAACCCCAGGGGGGAAAGGACACAAAGAGCTCATTTGTCTCCCACCAAAGGCAGCATAGAACCCTCCTAAAGCAACAGGAAAGGGATTGATTTTTAAAAGGAGGGGGAAGGATAGGGTCTCTTTGAGGCAAAAAGGGAGGGTAGTCCCACATAGGCTTTCCTCCTACCATTTTTGCCCTGATATGAGCTGAGGAGGGGTTTTGCTTTTCCCTCTTCCACTTCTCATCTTAGAAACCATAAATTGTTAGGCTGCAGGGAATGAAGAGCTGAGAGGAGGTCAGAGTAAGGAGAGAAGAGCTGGAGGCAGTAAACTCTGCAAATAACTCTACCCCTCATGGTGAAACCCCTTTTGTTAGTCTCCTTTGGGCCACAAATATGTTCCCTTCTCACATAACCCAGGCCCATATTGGGAGTAGGTGGAGAGGTGAGTAGTACAGGAGGGCTCATGCCCTAGCTGAGAGAAGAGGCTTGGTCAAGAGAGTTAGCTGCCAACCTCTCCACAGATGACTTGGAGAAAACTCAGGACATGGACATTCCTAGTCTTAACAAACCCAAGTCTCCCACTGCCACACAGTGGTTTCTTGCTTAATACCCTCCAACATGCCCCAGAATGGTTCCCCATCTGACTCCCTTGAGAAAGGGAGAATAAATCCTTACCTTATTATTTGTGCACTCAAATGCCACTCAAAAAAATAAAAGATAAAATGGACCCAAGAGGAAAACACAGACAGAATGATGCAGCCCAGGGACTGCTATCCTATCCTCAGCTCATGATATCTCAAGGAAGGGACCCAGGAGGGACAGGCAGATGCTGCTAATTCCAGCTAGGATGATAGCCATCCCAAGTCTGTGGGGGTGCCAGGTGGACATGGTGGCCCTGGAACTGGAAGGTGACAAGGCCCTGTAGCCAGCCCTGGGAACACCTGACTTGAGATCATCCACAGCACCTAGAGCCTTGATGAAGGCCTTGAAACTGTCCCTGCCTGTGTACTGCACTTGCACCTCCCCCACTCCTTCTGATTATTGGTTCTCACTTTCTCCACCTGTCGCTGAGGAGCGCAATAGACACAGGCAAGGAAATCCCGGTCATAGGCCTCTTGCGCAGGTATGACAGGTCCAGCTGTGTGAAGGGCACAAACTGCTGGTTCAACTTGATGAGCTTAAGATGCTGGTCAAAAATCTGCCTATGGCTCACACTCTTATGGCCAAAGGTCATCGTTCTTGAGATTTCAGGGCGCACATAGGCCGGCCCTTCCGGCTGCTCAGGCTGGAGCATCCAGTTGTCCCAAAAGGCCTTAGGCCACTTCAGCTCTAGCTTATCCCACAATTCAGCCAACAGTAGCCAGCTCAGACCAGGAAAAAAGTCTGTGCAGTACAGCAGCTCAGGCTTGCTTGAGTCCACCATCTGTTCCTTACCGTTGTCATTCCAAGCAGATACACACCAGAGAGAGGGGTCATCCCTCAGCAGTGGATAAGTGGCCTGGAAGTACTCAGAGAAGTCTGGTGCCACCTCTAGATCATCCTCCACCACCACAACTGCTGAGAACTTGAACTCATGGAAAATCTGTCCCAGTGCCCAGCAGTAGTGCCTGGTGATCTTATAGTAGTTCCAGATCCTGGAACTTGCAGTGGTCTGGCTGCACAGCAGTGTTGCTTAGGTCAGGCTGTCGGATATGCACGGCTGTGCTGCCTTAAGAAGCAGTGACCTGGTCTGTCTCCTCACGCCCACAGTCCTGGCTGACAATGATGGGGAAGTGCTCAGCTGAGGGTTGATAATGCAGCAGCTTGTCCAAACAGGACAAGCTGGACAGTGCTGCAGTCACAGTGACCAGGATGGGGATCACATCTGGCGGTAGGGTTGTTGGCACATGAGGCTGGGCAGGAGGTGCCACAGTGGGCACCCTCCACCGCTGGCTCCATAAAGCATAGTTCTCCCTGATCTGCTGCAACAGCCACCGCTGATGTTCCAACTCCACCTTAGCATCCTGGGCCAGGTGGGTCACCTCCCAGTAAGGCTAGCCAGGTCATCATCAAAAGCACTGTCCAAGGGCGGCCTGCCAGGTGCTGGGCGTATCTAGAAGAAGAGGAGAAGCAGGGCATTCCAGGCTACAAAGAGGATAGCGCCCCACAGCACAAACCCTGCAGACTGCTTCTTCAGCATCCTGGCCCCCACAGGGGAGGGAGGGCAAAGAGAGGTCTCAAGGCTGCTGCTCCCTTTCCTGGCTCACTCGCCCAGTTCTAGGGTTGCTTCCTCCAGAATATGGGACTCGGAAGCAGCCATGTGCCTTTCTTCTCTCAGTTGCTCCCCTGGAGATCATGAAATGCCCATCCAACACTCTATTTTCAAAACTGAGAATCCAAATCAGTTCCACCAAAGTGCAGCTTTTTCCTCTTATCCAGGTCCAAAGTCCATGACTGAATGGACTCTGAGGAGGAGTCTGGGGTGAAGGGGTGTGTCCAAGCCCCTCCCCGCCCCCCACTGCAGACTTCAATGTCCCTCCCAGGGGTCTATTACATCCCTTCATTCAGCTGGTTTACTAAGCTCAGCTGGTTTACTAAGCCCATTCAGCTGGGCAGACTCCAGGTGCTATTCCATCTCTTGCTCAAGCAGGGGAAGTCATCCATCCTGACAACTGGTCCGTCTGTCTTCTGTTGGGACTGTTGAGAAGAAGCAGGCTTTAAAACCCGCATGGTTCAGAAGGCTAATTTCTGTATTAACCTGGATCCTGCCCACCCTGTGTCAGCCGGGAGCCACTGCCTGCCTTGGGTCGAAGTCTGGGCTCTGAACCTGGTCCCATCCTCACCGCAGGCTCAGGCCCCACCCCCTCAACACCCCTGATATATTTGCTTTTAAGAGGTTAAGTGGTTATGGGAAAAAAATTATGTGTGTATGGAGGACGAAGTGTATGATAGCATATGGGCACCATGTTAAAAGTGAGTGAGTTCAGGTAAGGGGCATATGGGGGCACTTTATAAAGTTCTTAGTCTTACAGCTTTCCTGTAATTTTGCAATTATTTCCAAATAAAATGTTAATTAAAAGACAACAGTATATAGCCTTGTTTGTCAAGGTCTAGGCTGTCCCAAGGCCCCACTTACCTTGCCCAGGCTGCAGGGGCCTGGGAACCAGGAGGCCAGGGTACTGAGGCTCCTGGTTTGCCTCTTCCCTGGGCATTTAGAGGACTACATAGATGCCTCTCCTTAATCCAGGCAGCCACCTGGTTGTCCACTCTGGCCACTGCAGGATAGACATATTATCCAATGTTTCCCAGGTTACAAGTGTCAACAGTAATAATCTTTGTGATGCTTTATAGTTAAAAAACACATTTCCTTTTAGAGGCAGATATTTTGATTGTCCTTGTTATACACACTGAGCATTAAAGACCGAGGAGGGAGTGGTTAAAAGATTGTCCCAAGACCAGAGCATCAGTGGGGGAGTAGAACTTGAATCTGAGTTTTCTTGGCTCCAAATTCTGTGCAGTTTCTATCATGACTCCCACTACTCATTACTCTTTTTGTTCTGAATCCTTTCTGTAGGGTCTATTCCCCATAACTGCTTCTCTGCACCTTCCCTGATCATCCTCCAGCAGAAGCCCATTTGTGTACAGGGTAGAGTAGAAGAATGACATTGGGGTAGATGGCCTCAGGCAGGACAATGGGCAGATCCCTGGTGCTCTGGGGTAGTGGACCTCCTCCATCTGGAGCATCACCCCTTCTCTCCCCTCTCTTCCTCCCCAGAGGTCAGCTGACCCCAGTTTAGGGGCTGTTGAGCCTCTTAATCCTGCTTAGAGCCAAGCTGTCTTTCAGGTCTTGCCAGAAGAGTGTTTCCATGTCATACCCAGGGTTCTTAGGGGCTTTCCCTGCTGAGACAGAGCTCTTACCCTCTGACAACTTCAGTTGGGATGTAGTCTCTTCATAGGGTCACCTCCTGTGCCTCCCCAGAACACACTCTATCATGCAGTGTTGGGGTGGACAGCGTGCTGGGAAGATGGAGGCGAAAGAGGTCCATTCCAGCCCTGTGTGTAGGCTCCTGGCTGCATAGATTTTGTGTCTTCTGTCCCTAGGTGAAGCTGGAAATGAGACTGTTTTCTTTCTGGGATGGGTCAGGCCAGAGCAATGGTTTAGGTTAATTCAATAACCTGCAATATTCATATCCTCTCCTCTTACAAACTGAGTTGTTCTTACCTGTCCGCAGGTAGAACCACTGTGCCAACTTAGTGGTGAGCATCTTGTTGGAGGACCAGTTAGTTGGAGCTTTGACTTTTGGTTTAGTCACCAGCTCTTAAGCACATGCCAGTCTTCACAGCGGGTACTATGGAGAGAAACAGTCACTGACTCTTTTATTTTTTTTTTTTTTTATTGGCGAGTCACCAACTCTTAACTCCACTAGTGCCCCATTCAAGAGAGGAAAGGACCTTGTCTAATTTCAGCATGGGAACCCAAGGCAGGGAGGGGACAGTGAGAAGAGCCCTGGGGGAGCTTCTGATGGTGAGTGAGGAAGGCCAGGCAGCTGTGGCAGCTGCTCCCTTGGCAGGGGAGGCCAAATGGGCAGGAGCTTGGGGGTGGTGTGAGGGTTGTAGCACTGTGTGTAGCACCTATGCTGGTAGCTTGGCCTCAGCAGAGTGGCTTATTTGGGGATGCTGCCCTAGGGGTTTGCACACTCCTGCTCTGAGGGACAGTACCTCATGGTGGTTACAAAACATAGATTCTGTAGTCAGAGTACCTGGGTTGAAGTCCTGACTCTGCTGCTGGTTGGGCAGGTCACTTCAACCTCTGTGTCTTCAGATGTTTCTTCATCTATAAAATGGGAACAATGACCATATCTACCAACCTAGAGCTGTGCCTGGCAGTTGTATGCACTGTATGAGAATGAACCACATCATCATTTCTATTCCTATAAGGCACCTTCCCAAGACAAGATGTGGCACAGTTGGCAGAGGAGCTGGGATTTTCTATCCTTAGGGAATTCTAAGGTTGAATTAGCTAGAAGGAGAATTACCCTTTCTTGTTTTTGTTTTTGTTTCTATTGTTGTGGCACTAGAGATTGAATGCTTTCTTGTTTAGGCTTATCTTTAAATGGAAGCTGGGCATTAAATGGTTGGTACTGAGTATCAAAAAACAAAAAGTAACTCCTTATCTGTAAGCCCCATGTGGCTGTGTCCACCCAGAAGGAAAAATGACCAGATTTTGTGTGCTTATGATGGATACACGTGATTTCCACTCCCTGTCTACCATGCCTCTGTCCAAGTGGAGGGCTTTCCAAGGTATTAGTGTTTCCTCTGTCTGGCAAGGCAACTGGCTATTTTGGGGGCAGCAGTAACCCTTCATGGTATCTACATCAAGACAAGGAGGGGCAGTAAGGATAGAGAAGAATTAGCAGTGTTCCAGAATGCTGAATCAGAGCCTCCAGGGGTGGGGCTGAGAATCAGCATTTATTATAAGCGCAATAGCTGATTCTCATGGACACTGAAAGTGAAACTATCTCTGAGCTTCAGCTTCCCCATGTCTATAGTAATGAAGCTCTTTTCCTGCCTGGTGTTATTTGAGAATTAAAAGTGCCTATCTAGAACTCCTAGTATGATATTTGGCACATGATGGGGACAGCTGTTTTGTCAGTGTCCACCTGCTACTCAGGGTGAGTCTTGGAAAGCCAGGTTCCTGGTCTTGTTTTCTTAATAGAAGTTGGGACTGTGCTGCCCTTACCTCTGCCCAGAAGATGCTGTCAGTTCCAGAAGGAGGCAGTCCAGTTGACCTTGAGGGTGACCACAGAATAGAAGCTGCCTGGGGGGTGGCCAGAAGACCACTGAGAGACCCTCCTGGGAGCAGAGAAGGAGCTGGGTGAAAGGTGGTTCTGTGTGATTGGTACTGAGAGCCAGAGGAGGCCAGCAGCCTGCAATTAGGAGAAATAGAAGTGCTTCCTCTGCATGTGGGAGTGAGTGTTGGTGGTGAGTACATCCTGGAGATGTCTGGCATTGTAGTCTTACCTGAGCTGGTCCTGGGGGATACAGTGCTGGGCCAGGGTTGTGACTCAGTCCCATGAACAATTCCTAGTTCCTTGGGCACAATATCAGGCATGAGGTCAGCACTCAGTCAAATAGGTGTGGGTTGGTTTAACCTTTGACCCATCCCTCCTGAAACTGATGGACATGAGGAGAGAGGGCTTGGAGTAAGGAGAAAATGGGGGTTTGTGAACTGATGAGGGAGGAGGAACACAAAGTCAATGGTCAGAGGCTAAGAAGGGAGAAATGATTACCTACTCTACCTGAGAGTCTTTGGAAAGATATTTTTTCTCAGCACATTTTGACCTGAGGATTTAAAAAATAGTAGATAGATGAATGCTGTGAAGTATCTCTAATCACTGTACCCATTAATGCATTTCTGAATGGAACTGGTGGTACCTGAAATTACATCCATTTACTGAGGCTTTGAATAATTACATTTCTTTCAGTTTTGGTGTGTGGGTGGGAGCTGCAGAGAGCTCAGTTGGCCTCTATTTTGGCTTTTCTCAATCCTCCTTACCTGAGAATGTGTAGATGTGTTTCTTTGTTTGGTACCAGATGGTTTCTGAATCTTAGAGAATATTAATTCTTTGGGGAAGAGGAAAGTACTTGACTTCCTGTTCTGTGAATAGGTAGACATTTAAATGGAACCCAAAGTATACTCTTTCTATTCCAAAAGCTCTGCATGTCTGAGGAGCCTGGCTAAAAGGTGTGACATTGTGTTGAGGGATGCTCTCACCTGACCTTTGAAGGCTGTGCCTTAGGAAGGGAGGTCTTGGTAGGTATTGATTACTTCCGTGAGTCAGTGAAAAGGTTTGAGAATTTGTTCTTTCTCCTTTAGGTGTGGGTTGGATTTGTCTTGTATCAGGAGTGCTAGTAAGCTGGGGGATTGGACAGTGAGGCTGATACACTGAGAAACTGATTTCTTTTGTTGAGTTCCTATTTGTCTATGAGTAAGTTTTATGAAGGACTATGTGCATAGACTTAACAGATATGGACTTCTTTAATCCTTATAAGGTAGGTATTATTGTCCACTTCATTTTATAGATGAGGAAACTGAGTCATAGGACATGAATGACTCAGTGCACAGGAGTTAGGTGGCAGGGCCAGGGTTACCAACAGCCCTTAATTGGGGTCAGGATAGTCCCCTTGTGCCCTGCTCATGATAAGCCAGGCTACAGAGGCTGCTCCAATTTGTTTTGGAAATGCTCAAGCTTTGCACAGGTCACTTAGAGGCTATGGCCATGGTCAGGAAGGAGGGGAGGTGGCTTGGGGCTGTTGGTGAAGGACTCAGTGGAAGCAGGCTATGTGAAACTTTCTGTTGATTGATCTCCTGAACAGAGCCCAGACTGATGTGGCAGGAATTGTCACCCCAACCAAACACGCACATTGCACTGTAGAGAAGCCTCCTGGGTTTTGCAGTGGACCCTGGAGAGAGGGTAGGATGGGCTGTGCTGTGCCAGAGCACAGAGACTGGCTGAGAAACATCTGGAGTCTCAGCCTTCTTGTCCTCTGCCCATTGAGTGCAAGTTGAATAGAGAAAGCCCACTGACTGGTTAGGGTCCCCATTTCCTCCTATATCTGACAGACCAAGTGTTCTGTGAGGAGTGTGGAGTCTGGGAGAGGAGCAGACCCTCCTAACCAAAAGCTTTTGTTTTGGATTTGGCTCCCTTTAGATGTGGAGCTTATCCTACCCCCACCCAAAGTGGAAAGAATATTTTGAAAATAAACTCCTGTCCGTTGAGAAAGGGTCTGGCATCTTGAGGAAAGTTAGCATAAAAACCTTACTCGTGCTTTCCTGCTGCCACTCCTCCAGCTCATTGCTCAGCTCTTTATCTTTGAACATTTCCGATGGGAGGAGAGGGAGGTGAGCTGAGAAGGTATGGCTTTTCTGTGCCATAGGCATCTCAGGGGTTTGGTGAGGAACAGTGTCCTGGCTCTGAAGCAGAACCTCTGGGCAAGAGAATCCACCAGGTTCCTGCAGATCCACACTCCTGTCCATCAGTCAAGCTGTGACAGGAAGAGGGGCCTGATAACTCCCAGTGCTGGGTTCTGGCTGAAGTTAAAGCTGGTGTCTGCTGGGGAGTGGGCTGCTCTTGAGATTCAGCTCTTAAGTTAGATTAAGCATTCAGTGACCCAGGAGACTGTCCTGGCTGAGGACCTTCAGTTCTGTACTTTCTTCTTGTTGGTTCCTTGGATCTCCCTTCCCTGCCTCTCTGAAATCTTTCTGGAGTTGGTTGTGTCCTCAAAACCCGATGGGCCTGGTGTGTTGCTGCCAGGTAAGATGGAAGCAGTGTCCACCTCCCTGAGAGCCTCTGTCTTCTGTGCTGACTTGGCCTCTCATGGTTCAGCTGTTCCACTCTGGACTTTAGGTAGGGCAGCTATGGTGTTGTGGGTGAGTGCACAGGCTTGGGAGCCAGACTTTGTGGTTGTAGAACTCAAGCAAGTTACTTAACCTCTGTAAAATGTGGCAAATGCTGGTGTTGACCCATGAATCTTTTGCAATGATTAAGAAAAATACATGCAAAGTAGTAATTCCTAAAACATAATATGTTTCAATAAATTTTAGCATTTTTCCATGAACACTAGGTATTTTTGTCTTCTCTCTTGTAATGGTTGTACTGGTCCAGATATATTTAAGTGATTCCTTGGCTTAGATCCTGCAGGGACGCTTTGTCGTCTGATAGACACACAGGGTACCTGTATATCCTGTCCAGCTAGCTCAGATTCTCAGTTACAGCTTGTTTGCTTTTTCTTTCTTTTTTACTTCCTTCCCTTCCTCCTTCCCTCCCTCCCTTCTTTCCTTTTCTGGCACTGTACCCTTGAGCTACATCGTCAGTCCTTTTTGTTTTATTATATCTTTAAATTTTAAAACAGGGTCTCACTAAGTTGTTGAACCTGGCCTTGAACTTATGATCCTCCTACCACAACCTCTAGAGTTGCTGGAATTATAGATGTGCACCACTGTTCCTGGTTTATTAGTCTTTTCTTTCTGGTATTAGGGATTGAACCTCCAACCCTTTTTAATTTTAACTTTTAATTTTTATTCAGGGTCTTGCTAAATTGTCAAGTCTGGTTTCTAACTTGTGATCCTCCTGTCTCTGTCTCTTGAGTAACTGGGATTATAGGTGTGTGTCACCATTCCCAGAAGTTATAAGCATTTCCAAATGGAGAGCACTGAACATCCTGATAGTTTAACAAAAGGGTTAAAAATGTCCCACTTTACTTGCTGTTTTTCACTAGAGCTGCATCCTAATTATTACCTTGACTGTTATAGCTTGTGGATTTAGGCAGTCTGGATATAGTTGTAACAAAAGTTATATCAGAAAGCCGGGCGTGGTGGCGCACGCCTGTAATCCCAGCAACTCGGGAGGCTGAGGCAGGAGGATTGCGAGTTCAAAGCCAGCCTCAGCAACTTAGCAAGGCCCTTAGCAGCTCAGTGAGACCCTGTCTCTAAATAAAATACAAAATAGGGCTGGGGATGTGGCTCAGGGGCCGAGTGCCCCTGAGTTCAAAACCCGGTTCAAAAAAAAAAAAAGTTATATCAGGGGCTGGGGTTGTGACTCAGTGGTAGAACACTTGCCTCTAACGTGTGAAGCACTGGGTTTGATCCTTAGCACCACATAAAAGTAAATAAGGGTATTGTGCCTATCTACAACTAAAAAAATATATTTAAAAAAAGTTATATGAGACCTGAGCCCTGCCTTTCTTCTTCTGGGCAGGAGGAGAAAATGCTGCAGTGATAATGAAATGGAGAGGGTAGGTTGGATTCAGTTTAGCATCTGTTTATCTGTTTTTGCTGTGCATCTGGCACCATGTTTATTGTTCTCTGGGGCATATTAAGGAGCCAAGGGAGCAGGTGAAACAAGGTCCACACAGCTTCAGGTGACAGGATGGTCAGGTGGTATGTGATTAAGCATTCACATAAATAGTTCACCTGCCCCATGGAGAGAAGTGCCCAGGAGGGAACAGTTCAGTGCAAAAGCTGGACAAGTCAGGGGAGACTTATGGGGGGCACATCTTGTGAGCTGGGATTAGGTGGGAAGAAAAGGAGTAGGTGCCTTGGGTAGGGGGCCAGGCTTTATCATTCAGGGTCCCTTTATTTGGGAGACTTTTCATTGAGCACTTGATGTGTGCCAAGCACTGTGGATATCAAAACTCAGAAAGCAGAGTAAGCAGCACTGGAAGACAGAATAACCCAGTGGTTGGGAGTATAGGATCTGGGTTTGAATCCCAGCCCTGAAACTTGCTAATTTATGGTGAGATCCTGAACAAGATGTATAATCTGAATTCTCAGTTTTCTTATCTGTAAAAAGGGACTAATACTAATAATGATAGGGATTAAATGAATATTATTAACATATATCAGAATAGTTTTGAATATAGAAAGTATTAGTGTGTGCTGGATACTTATTAGCCCTAGAATGGTAGCCCCATGACACCATTTTGTAATTTGTGTTCACTGCTAAATGTCTGGCTCCCAGACATATCTGGTACCTAACAGGTGCTGACATAATGACTGAAAGCACCACTGGTGTCCTCAAGGAGCCCTGGAGCCTCTATTCTGGATGGGACACAGACGTGCTAACAACTAGAGGTATATACTATGCAATTATTGGATAAAGGCAGCATGGGGACTGGGACATGGAGTAGGGCTGGCCAGGGAAAGCCTGAGCTGGATCTTGAAAACCAAGCATGAATTTGTTGGGAGTCTCAGATGTTGAAGGGAGAGGAAGCCACATGGGCAGCGCTGTGTGAGAGCCTGACATGTTCGGGAACACTGGGAGAGGGGAGGCTGCGGAGTGGCCCTTCATCTTGTGGGCCAGGAGGACCCCCAAAGGGACTCCAGCAGGGCTGTGACGGGCCCAATATGGCTGTAGGGGAGGAAGGTGGAGTAGCTGGGGTGGAGGTCATTCTCTGAGGCTCCAGCTCATGCTGGACGTCTGTAGGGGTGGGGCTAGAGGAAGTAGGCTAGAGCACGAGAGAGATCCCACCCAGCAGGTGAGGGCTGGCCTCCAAATAAGAAGAATGCAGGTAACACACACCACAACCTGGCAGCACTCCTGTCTTAAAATAGAAGGGATGGAGATAGGGTGGGTGGTGTGAATGTCCGAGGGGTGGCCCAGTTAGAACCTGACCCCTGGCAGTGTGAAGGCCACCCTCACTTTCACCCAAAGGCCTGGGCCTTCCAAGGGCAGCTGCCAGGAAACACTTGCTGTCCTTCCCTTGCTCCTCCTCACAGCACTCAGCCCTGTACAGAAGTCCTGTCCCTGCTGACACAGGAGGTCTTGTTTCCAGGCCTTGGCCCTTGGTTCTTTCAGGGGAAGGACACGGGAGCCATGAATGCGGGATTCAAGTTCATGAAACTGATGTTTTTTATCATCTTCAGTTGAAGATGACTTTGAGGAAAAATCCTCTTTATCTTTAGACTTTCATTCCTCACAGTTTGCTGTAATTCCCCACAGACTTAATTACATGACAGAGACTTAATTATCTGATTCTAACATCCTTGTCCTCCCTTATCCTGCCTCCCTTAAATCCACCCAGAGACACTAGGAAAGAGAAAACATGGAGAAGGCTTCCTCCTTTTTCTAGGCCCACTGCCTTATTTTCCTTTGGTCTGATTTCTCTGAGGCCTTTGGAACTTATTTCTGTGGCTGATCATTTATATGCAGGGTCTGTCAAAGGACCTTGTGCAGGGCTTTTAAACTTTAACTGAGGTTGTGGGTATGACAGAAACTGTGAAATGATGTTTGCAAGCATGTGAAGTGGAACCTCTAACACCATTGCACCTGGTGCTGGGTTTTGGTCCGTGTCAAGGGAGCCCAGAGACAAGAAAGGAAGCAGTGTCGCAGTCTCGTTTCTATATCCACTGACTACTACTTTTCTAGCACCTTCTGTGCGCTCGCTGGCTCTGCACCTCAGCCCTTCAAGGTCAGGCTGTCAGCAGGGAGAGCCACAGGAACTGAGAGCAGGATTCTCCATGGGTGACACCCAGGTGGTGATCATTCCAGGTAGACTGCAGCCCGAGGACGTGTTCACAATTGCCAGGGACTTGCTGAGACTGCAGGAGTGGGTTCCTTGTGTGGAGATCACAGGAATGTGTCTGGAGAAAGGAGGGTGAGCTGAGGGTCTTCCTGACACCTCAGTTCCCTCCTGTGCCAGGCAGGTAGGAAAAATGGATAGAGTTGGCAGGGTGAAGTGCTGGCATGGAAGAGGATTTAGTTGGATCATATCAAATGTCACTTACAGGCCTGGAGGGGATTTCATGGTCATTGAACCACTTTTCTGTAACCAAGACTTTCCACATATTATTTGCCTTTATCTTCATGGTAGTGCTAAACGTGTTGTTTCTCAGCCAGGTATGGAGGCACATTCCTGTAATCCCAGCTACTGTGGAGGCTGAGGCAGAAGGATCCCAAGTTCAAGGCCAGTCTTGGCAACTTAGTAAGACCCTATCTCAAAACAAAAAGGGGTGGGGATATAGCTCAGTGATAGAATGCCCCTGGGTTCAGTCCTCAGTACTGGAAAAAAAAAAAAAAATGGTGTTATTCTTCCCATTTATCAGTGAGGGCACAGAGACCCAGGGGGTCTTCAAGTCCAAGGTCACAGGACTAGAAAGATCACTGGATTCTAATTCCAAGCCTACAGGTCAGCTTTTACATATATTAATTTATTTAAACCTCACAGGAGCCCCACAGGTGGTGTATTGTGATTCTCCTTTACTCTTAAAGGACTGAGCCCCAGACCCATAGTCCACAGTCCCCCATGGTCCACAGTCTGGAGGTGGTAGAGCCAGGGAGGTGGTGGTAGAGCCAGGCCATGACCGCAGATCACCAAGCTGCCTCACTGGGCTTCCTACCCAGGGACTTCTCTTTACACCTTGAAAAGCCAGGAGCAGTTTTCCCCTAAGCCACCTTCAGAGGAGGTATGTGTGTGTGTGTGTGTCCGTGTCTGTTCTGCTGGGAGAGACCCCTCCCTGGCAAAATCTGAGGGTTCCCCCACCTCCTTTCCTATGGAGTCACATGGCTCCCCTCCTGGAACTCTAGCAATGCAGCTTCTAGGCCTGTACACCCTAGCAGGGACTGAGTGGACTAAATTCAGTTTGTCCTTTGGTCTACTCAGTATAGGCATCTGAATGTCCAGGAGTTCCTGGTATCAGGAAAATTTCTGGGGAACTTTAAAAATCCCATTGGCTCTACTTTGAAATGTATCCAGAATCAGATTATTCTCATGACTACTGCTACCAACCTAGTCCACACCACTGTCTGCCTGGACTATGGCAAAATCCTCCTAGGTAGTCCTTGTGCTTCTCTCCCCATCCCCTGACAGCAGCTGGAGGGACTATTTTACAGTGGGAGTTGGATCATGTCACCCCTCAGCTCAAGCCATCTAAGGGCTTCCAACTTATACACAGCAGAATCCAAAGTCCTTACAGGGGCCCACACAGCCTGTGGCCCTGGCCCCAGCCCCCATTACTTCTCCCAACCTCATTTCCTCCTGCTA
>JAJEJO010004026.1:8516-19551 GCA_020662805.1 Glaucomys volans
GGTCAGAGAGGTACTTAGCCCAGCTCTGGGGGTCAGGGAGGTACTTAACCCAGCCCTGGGGGTCAGAGGAGGCATTGGGGAGCTGCATGGGGAGGCCTGGAGGAGAGGGAGGGGCAGTGAGTACAGCCGGAGCAGAGCCAGGGGGTGGGCAGCTCAGCAGGCGGCCACGGGACTTGGGAGGGGCCGTGAGGAGGGCGGGCTGGTCACCACGAGGCTCAAGGGCTCAAGGAGCTTGACCACCCCTGAGTGGCAGGAGCCACCAAGGAGGTGGCACGATGAGTGCATGTCTGGGTGAACGGAGGAGGCTGGGCCTAGCAGGAGGTGGAGGCCGGCTGGGACCCTGGAGGGAGCTGGTGGGGACTCCTCAGCCCTGTGACGGGAGGGGTGCCTGCAGGACCTCCGCACCCCAGCCCTCCTCACGTCTCCGCTTTGCTCCGGAGGGTCCTTCTCCTGGAACCTTCTGTCCTGTGGGTGGTCTTCCCTCTTCAGTCTCATGCCAGGGTCACGGACCCCAGCGGGACATCTGGGGTGGCAGGTGCCTCAGTGGACTGGCCATGACGCCTACTCTGCTCCTGGGGACAGCAGCCCCTGCCCTTCCCACCCACCATCAGCCTCCCCACTTCACTCCCGTCTTTCCCGCTCTCCTCCTTCCCTTCCTCCTTTCCCTGACCCCCAGACACTCCGGTGGTGGGGCTGCAGTTAGGGAAGGGACAGCAGCAGCCGGGCTCAGCCAGCCAGGCCTCTGGGGCCGGGGTCGCTTCCCGCTCCTCGTGTCCACCCTGGTTTAGGAGTTTAGTCCACACCGTGAGATCCTGTGCTTCCCGCATGGAGCCTCCATCTGAGGCTCAGGAAGGTCCTCCTCATCCTCCTCCTCCCCCTCGTGCTCCTCTTCCTCTTTCTCCTCCTCCTTCTCCCCCTCCTGCTCCTCTTCCTCCTTCCTCCTCCTCTTCCTCCTCTTCCTCCTCTTCCTCGCCCTTCTCCTCTGCCTTCTTTGCTCCTCCCTCCTCCTTCTCTCCCTCCCTCCTTTCCTCTCTCCCTTTCCTCCTTTCATCTCTTCATCTCTCTGGGGGAAGAGAACCAGGGCCGTCAGAGTCCCTTCAGGAGAGAGGATACAGAGCTGTAGGAAGAGAAGGTCTCCTGCTTTTCTTTGTTGGGTTCCTTTCTATTTAATTTTGTGGTGCTGCAAATGGGACCCAGCTAGGCAAGTGCTCCACCACTGAACTGTATCCCCATTCTCTTTATTTTATTTTAAGACAGGGTCTTGCTAAATTGCTGAAGCTGGCCTCCAACTTGCAGTCCTCCTGCCTCAGCCTCCCAAGTCACTGGTATTTCAGGTTTGCACCACTGCACCCAGCTCCAGCCCTTGGTCTCTGGATTTGGATCATGGAGTTAAGAGCATAGACTTTAGCTAGTGATATTCCAGTTTTCCTGGGGAAAAGTTAACCAGGAAGACAGGGGAGTGGGGCTTGCTTGAGGCCCTGTACACCGAGTAACCCTGAAGCCCAACACTCCCTCTTATTTCTCGGTTAACAAGCCCATAAACGTTGGCTCTGGCTTCAGCAGTTGGAGCCGTGCCCTGTCACTCACACGGGTGTGTTCTGCACAAGTCCTTGGACTTCCCGGGGTGGAGCCCTAGCCGCCGGTATGTGGTGCTGGGTGTGCAGACTGTGCTGATTTAGCTGCTGTGGCCTGGTGGCAGCTGGAGGGAGGAGGCTTCTCGCCCTGGGTGTGGCCTCCCGTTGTCCCTTGGTGACCTGCCGGAGAGCCTTAGCAGCTCCAGCTCTCCTTCCCTGTGTCCCCACCTCTCTTCCGCATCCCCTGGGGCTCTCTTGGAGTGACAGCAACCAGAGACCTGAAGGAAGTGACGGTTTAGATCTAAACCCGAAGACCAGTCCCTTCTGCTGCGTGGCGGCTGCATTTCCGATTTGCATTTCTCACAACGCGGGTTAGTCATCTACTGCTGTGTAACGCTTTTCCCCAAAACCCAGCGGCCTAACACAACAGGCCCATTATCTCAGGGCTGCTGTGGTCAGGCGTTCAGGAGTGGCTTTGCTGGGTGGTTCTCGCTCAGGGTCTCTCGGGAGGCTGAAGTCATGGGCCAGGGCTGTGGGCATCTGAGGACGGGCTGGGGTGGGAGGCTCGCCTCCAAGATGGCGCCCCTGTGGCTGTTGCCATGGAAGCCTCCACAGTGCTGCCTGAGTGTCCTCACAACATGGCGGCCGGCCTACGCGCCCCCCCGCCCCACGAGTGCTGCAAGAGGCGGGAAGGGGGAAGCCGCCATGTTCGTCATGTTTGTCACCTGACCTCCGAAGTCAGGCGAGTCCTTTCTGCTGTCCTCTGCTGATGGCGCAGACAGTGCCAGGGCAGGGGAAGGGGATGCACAAGGGCAGGATTGCCAGAAGGCCCAGGGATCTCAGGGCCATCTGGGAGGCCGGCCATTGACAGCTGAGGGGTGGAGAAGGTAGGCATCCCTGAGTCAGCAGTTTCCTCCCCCTGGGTGGGAAGTTCTCTCCCCAGGGAGGCCGAGGATGGCCCGGCACGTGGAGGCACCGGGAAACTCCATCCTGCAGGGAGCGCCGGCTCGGGCTCCTGGCAGGGCTTACCAAGAGCTCCCCAAGCAAACCGGTGAGGTGGCTGGCCTCGCTCGCTGGTCTGCCTTCCCGGCGTGGCTGGAGGCTTCCTCAGGAAGCCTGGCTTGGGGTTGGTGACCTGCCAGCTGGGCAGTCCCCTCCAGGCTGCGAACCATGCATCCACGTGCTGGGAGGGTGGGAGGCAAGCGTGCGGGTGCCTGGGCTCCAGGGACGGCTGTGACCACCACGGAGCTTGACTGGCCCCTCCTCTCCGTGCCTCAGATTCTCCCTCTGGGAAAAGCAATGGTGACACTGCACTTGGCCGACTCACGGGAGATCGCTGGGTCTGGATGGCAGAGCGTTTCCAAAAGGGTGGCCCGGGGTGGGGACCCTCGCTGCCGTGATGTGGAGAACTCCCAGAGGCCGAGACCAGCCTCGCCCCCTGGCAGGCAGGACTCAGCCCAGGACGTGAGGTCAGGAGGCCCTGAGCAGGAGTCCCGGGCCTCGCAGGAGTCCCGGGTCTCGCAGGTGCTGTCTTGGAATTCCCAGCCCTTGTGGCTGTGAAGCTGTGTTGGGGGGTGAAGTTGTGTTGGGGGGACGGTGAGTGTGTGTCAGGGGCCTGGCGTCCACTACCCAGCCCCAGCCGCCTCCTGGAACGTGCCGGAGGCTGCATGCTCTGCTCCCTTGGCGCCCCGGCCCCACTGACGCCCCCAACCAGAGGCCAGACCACCAGGGCCCGGTGCCTGGGCAGGCCAGGCTCTCCTTGGCCAGGAGCCGTCCACGGTGTTGCCGTCCTCTGCCTCTCCCGGGGCCTGTGTGCTGGGGGACAGGCTGGCCCCGCTGAGCTGCCTGCCAGTCACAGCTGGGGGATGAGGGCCACCTTGTCCTGTCCCGAGACACCATGGGAAGGGCACCTGACGGCCATTCTCTCCTCCGAGGACTCCACATCTCCAGGCCCGGGAGGTCCTCTGTGCCCGCCTGCTGTGGTCCTGGTGCCCTGCCAGGTCTGGAGGGGCTGCTGCTCCGTGGCCACTTGTGCAATAGGAGCTCCCACAGGACCCCCGCACTGCCCCTTCCAGGGGCCCCCCAGACGAGGGCACTTGTGGGACGTGCTGAGTTGGTGGGGGGCAGGGAGCCCAAGGAGCAGGTGGCAGGTGGCAGTGGTCCCGCGTCCTCTGGGGACGGCTGCTCCAGACCCCAGGCTGAGCCAGCCCGCCAGTCAGTCCTCCCCAGGCCCCGGCCTTAATGGGGCCCATCCGTCCACCTGCCACCCTGCGCGGGCTGCTGTCTGCCCAGGGCCGCCTCCTGCGCTTGCCGGACGCTCGGCCGTGGCGGGCACATTTGTCACCTGTGCTCCTCGGGGACCTCTCAGCCAGGGTTCTGCTCCTCTTAACCCGCTGCTTCTATAATTCCCGGATGATGGTCCTGGCGGCCTCGTTCCTCTCCACGCCCGGCCTGGCCCCTCCGAGGGCGCCCAGCGCCTGCCACCAGCCACAGGTTCCAGGCCCGGTGGACGCCCGAGGCAGGGCAGCTGTGTGGAGCCCCCGTCCTGGCTGAGGGTCCCCCCTGCTGGCCCCAGCTTTGGCTCCCGTCAGTGGCCTGTTTGGGAAGCGATCCAGGAAGCGGGTGTGGAGGAGGGGGAGAGGCGAGTGGGAGAGGCCACAACGCGGCCTGTGCTGCCCGGTGACCACGGGCGACCAGAGACCCAGCCTGGGGAGCAGGCTGGACCTTATCCCCAGCGTTGGAGGGTTGGCCCTGGGAAGCGGCCTTCCCTCAGTCCAGCTGAGTCTGCGCAGCTCCGTGGACTTCCCTGGGCTGGACGGAGGTGCTTGGGGCAGGGTTCTGGAACCATCTGTGGGAGTTTCCATCCGAGTTTCTCTGAAATCAGGCGGCCACAGGGATTGACATGGCGTGCGCTGATGTCCAGCGGGTCACCCGCCTCGGGGCTTCCCCCCACCTGCCTTCCCTCCAGCTGCTGACCATGGAGGACTCGTGCTGAGTTTGGGAGAGAGTCCAGCGGGTGGCACTCCTCCTGGAGAGGCCGTGGGGCCCCCAGGAAGAGAGCGAGGCCAGGCTGGTCGTTCTAGGAGCTCCTTCCGCCTCCGTGTTCGGTCTGCTGAGAAGGGGTGACGTTGGCTCACGGTGTCTGAAGGGGTGGCCTCCCCAGGACTTCCTGGCCACCACCCCACCAGCGTGGGTCTTTAATGGACACCAATGGCAGGGTGCTTCCCTGTTGGCAATCCCGCGAGGGAAGAGCTCAAACAAGAGTGGATTCGTTTCTGTCCTGGGTCTGTCTGCACATCCATCTTTAGTGGCTTCCTGGACCCCCAGGGCTTTGTGTTCACTGGCTAAAGTCCTGGTCTCCCTCCTGCCTCTGCCCGCTCAGGCCCACCCTTGCCCTGGGTGGTCTAGCGGGAGAGTTGGTCCCTCTAAGGACGCCCCTCTCCCCATCCCTTTCCTCCCACCCTCCCCTCTCCTGGCACCACCAGGGAGCATCGTCCACATCACTGCCCCTCGCTGGGGACAAGCCCCCTCCAGAAGACAGTGTGAGCTAAGGCCCAGGATCCGCAGCTTCCCTGGGATGGGACGGGAGCAGGGACCAGAGAGGAGGGACAGGTTCAGAGCTCCCGCTGCCCAGCACCACTGACTGGCACCCTGGGGTCAGCTGCATGTGCTGGCTGCCCGCTGCATCAGCGTTCCCTGGAGTGGATGGAGCAGACGTGCTCTTCACTGCACAGCCCTTGAGGATGAAGGAAGGACCCCCACCCCAGCTGACCACTTTCTCCACCCCTTCATCAGGATGACCCCTGCGCTGGCTCCTGGGGTCCTCTGGGCTGGGGCCACCCTCTTGGTTGGATCTCAAGCCTGGGTGTTCTGTGGAACCGTCTCCAGTCAAGAGAAATTCCTCGTGAGGGTCAGCTGCACCGTCTCTAGCTCTCTCGGGCTCCTTCTAGAATAGCGCTGAAACTCTGTTGCTCGTGGCATTCACCCAAGAAGTGCCCAGCCCCCAGTGTGCCCCCCAGTCTCCACCAGCTGCCCTCTTGGAGCTCTCTGCTCTTCCAGAAGGCTCGGCCCAGCTCCATTGCCATGTCTCCTCAGGAAGGTTGGAGAGAAGGAAGGGTCTTGGTCAGCTTGCTGTTACTATAACAAATAGCAGATGCACATCGACCTATAGAGAAAAAGGGTTTGTTTTGCTTGCAGTTTTGGAGGTTTCCGCCCATGGTTGGGTAGACCCATTGCTCTGGGTCCCTTGGGAAGGCAGGAACATGGGGTGGGAGAAGCTGTTCACCTCGTGGCTGGAAGGACAGAGGAGAGAGCAGCGTCACACACCCTCTCAGGAGCACGCTCCAGGGGCTCTTCCTCCCGCGGGACCCCTCTTGACGTCTCCCACCTGTGGAAGGTCCCCGTCCCTCCTGACAGTGCCGTGGCTGGGGACCAACCTCGAACACACGGGCCATTTGCATTCCAGATCCAGACCACACGAGGAAGTGAAGCTGGCCAGGCTGTGGGGGCGATTTAGCCACCTGGACACACATGGCCACTTAGCGCCCCCCCTCTGGAAAGGGGTTCACCTGTTGCTCAGTCTGGGGGACAGAAGGGAGCGCTGCCGCTGAGCTGCACACACCTTTTCACCTTTGATTTTGCAACAGGGTCTCACTAAGTTGCTGAGCCTGGCCTTAAACCCACAGTCGGGCTGCCCTGGGCCTCCCGAGCCCCTGGGGTCACAGGCACGCGCACCTCTGGGCCTGGCTGAGATTTATTTTTACATTTGTTAATCTCTAACTAAAAACGGGCGTTTCCTTCTGTCCCAAGTGTGGGCCTGGCCCTCCTGCCCTGGTGGCAGTCGCTCTGGCTGTGACAGCCGCCCGTCAACACCGAGACGTCTACACATCACACCGAGGTGGGCACGGCTATCTGAAAACCATATCGTACACTCATCTCTATTTAAAAATCACAGCTGCTGCTGGAGCTCGTTATTCAGTGTGTTAATAAAGAATCACGAGTGTCACTATCGTACATTTGTTTAGCATTTTGATGGCCGTGTAGCTGGTTTTCTTTGTAATTCTATGCTTTTGGGGGGATTGAACCCAGGGCCGCTTTGCCACTGAGCTACATTTCCAGTCTTTTTTGTTTTTTATTTTGAGACAGGGTCTTGCTAAATTGCTAAGGCTGGCCTCAAGCCTGCCATCCTCCTGCCTCAGCCTCTGGAGTCTCTGGGATGCCAGGTATGTGTGTTTTATTTTGTGCATTTATTTATTTATTTTTTTGACTGTCTCATAAACATTTATTTTTTTATTTACTTATTGATTTATTTTGTGCATTTAAAATGATGATTTGGAAAAGGAATTTGCTGCTTCAACCATACAAAGGGGCCTCAGGGCAGAGGAAAGATCGGAAGCCCCGCTCCAGAGCACGAGGTGGTTGAGGCCTGATGCCTGGCTTTGGGGCTTTGGTCACCATGCTGGGACTAGAGGAGAGCCATCTTCCCATCCCATGGCTGCCATGCCCATGGCCAGCCTCCTGGGTGCAGGACAGGGATTGGAGTGAAGGGTAGACAGCAGACCACCCTGATGAGTGACCCCGTGGCTGCCCGGGAGCAGGGTCCCCTCTGTCCTCACCAAGGCCTCCTTCCTTGCTCGGGGCCTGGCGTGTGAAAGGCCCCTTCAGTAGTGCCGCAAGGAGCGCACCTTGCCTGCCGCAGAGAGGCCTGCCGTCCATGCCGCAGCCCCTGGAGAGAGGCCTGGGGGCAAGAGCAGCTGCAGGGCCCTGAGGAAGGCCGTGGGCAGACCTGCTACTTGCTGTGTGAATCCTTAGCGCTCTGCAGGTGCTCAAGAATCTAGAGAAGGCAGCCAGGCCTGGTGGCACACGCCTGTCAGCCCAGGGACTCGGGAGGCTGAGGCTGGAGGATCACAAGTTGGAGGCCAGCCTGGGCAACCTTCTTGCAAAATAAGAACTAAAAAGGGCTGGGGATGCAGCTCAGTGGTAGAGCACCCCTGGGTTCAATCTCCAGTACTGCAATTAAGGAGAAAAGTAAATGATTCTATATAGACACACACACATGCAATAGTTCCGACCAAGGCTGGATTAGGAAAAAGAACATCTTGGCAGAGGACTCCAAGACGCCGGGCACGGTGAGAGTGTACGGTGGCTGCAGAAGGCCAGATTCCACTAGCTTTTGGCGTTCGCAAAGCCCACTGCAGCTTTTTTGGAACCCTTTTCTTTTTCTTTTTCTTTCTTTCTTTTTTTTTTGGAACCAGGGATTGAACTCAGGGACACTCAGCCACTGAGCTACATCCCAGCCCTATTTTGTATTTTATTTAGAGACAGGGTCTCACTGAGTTGCTTAGGGCCTCGCTAAGTTGCTGAGGCTGGCTTTGAACTCTCGATCCTCCTGACTCAGCCTCCCAAGTCGCTTGGATTACAGGCGTGCGCCACCATGCCCGGCCCTTTTCTTTTTCTAACTGGGGCACTTTACCACTGAGCTGTGTCCCCAGCCACACTTACATTTAAATTTGAGTCAGGGTCCTGTTAAGTTGCCCAGACTGGCCTCAAACTTGGAGTCCTCCTGCCTCGGCCTCCTGAGGAGCAGCAGGCACGCACGGTGTTCCCGGCCTTTTTCACTCTTACACCTTTTAAAATTATACAGGTAGCATCTTTTGATTCTTAAAAAAAAAAAAAAAAAAGAAGAAGAAGAAGAAGAAGAAGAAGAAGAAGAAGAAGAAGAAGAAGAAGAAAGAAGAAGAAGAAGAAAGAAGAAGAAGAAGAAGAAGAAGAAGAAGAAGAAGATGATGAAGAAGATGAAGATGAAGATGATCAGAGATTCCAAATAAGCAGAAAAGGGGCAGCTAAAACATGACCCCTGGACACAGTCCCTATCCCCGCGGTGGTGTGCATCCTTGGGGACGATTTTTCTCCTCTGGCTGTGATTGGTCAGGCCCCTGCTGTTCCCACTAGAGTCCAGGTAACTCGCTTCACATGCGTCAGCTCACGGCCTCCTGCAGGAGGTCAGCTGCCCGGTCAGTGGCGGGCAAGTGGGGAACTGGGGCTTGAACCTGGACAGCTGCCTTCCAAGTCCACCTGCTTGATTGAACAGCTAAGAGCAGCTAGTTTTACTGAGACCCTGTGGTCCCCTCCCTGGAGTGGTGTGGGGTGGCCCAGCCTGGTCTCGACCCCTGGCCCAGCTAGGCACCCTCTCAGCTGCCCTTGTGGGACCTGAGCCCAGTATCACAGCACCCCTGGCTCAGCGGCCATTCAGACGCGCTCACCCCGGGGTCAGGCTGGCCCCCGTCCACACAGACCTCAGCTCCGCGGTGACGGGAAGAAAGAGAGGAGTTAGGAGCTTCTGCCGCCAGGCCAGGGACTCCCACGTGGTCAGGAGGGACGGCTCTCTGTTGGCTGTGGACGCTGCAGGGGAGCAGATCTTCACAAGGTCACTCGAGTGCCACCCTGATTTCCCCAGCTGGCTCCCGGCTCCTTCTTCCCCTGAGCCTTGGGTTCGTGCCTGTCTCTCCCTGGGATGCTGAGAGCAGGCCACCAACCCCAGGGTTAGGGATGCTGCCATTGAGCAGCAGCTCGGGTGCAGCCAGCCAAGGTCACACACAGACAGCTGCAGGTGGGCAGGTGCTCGGAGGGCCACGTGGACGGGCATTGCCCATCAAGCCTGGGCGGACTCCGCTCAGTCCCCAGGGGAGGCTCGCCGCCTCCCTTTTTCTGAGACCCTTTGCTCCCCGAGGCCTTCCACTGCCCATTCACCTTTAATAAATACGAAGTACAGACAAACGCCGTCAGCGGGAGAACGACAGCCGTGGCTGGTGACGTGCGGTCCCTGTCCTGGGGAGTCGGGCTGGGGACACAGGCTCCGAGTGCTGGTGGTTCACTGGAAGGTGACCTGCAGGAACGGCAGCCAGTCCGCAGAGGGACTGAGTTAAACCACAGACCCCAGGAGCCCACGTCCAAGGTGACCCCACTAAGCCTGTGGAGGACCCGGGAGCTGGGATGCCCAGTCAGCTCCCGGGGCTGAGGGGACATGGGAGGGGCTCCACGGCTACTTGAGACCTCTAGCCCCTGTGGCCTGTGAGCTTCTGCCCAGGGACGTTCTGAGGCTGGAGAGGAGCCTCAGGCAAGGGCCACAGGTCCTGGGTGGCAGTCTGGGCATTGGACCCCCCACAACAGCAAGACCCCGCCCAGGGCCGCATGGGCCAGGGGTGCTGGCCGTGGTGACCTGAGCGCGTCGGCCCCGTCTAACGGGAGACCCGAGCGTGGGCTGATGTGGCCAGGCCCTCCGGGGTCCAGGAGAAGCCAGACATGTGAATACTTACATGAAGTTTCTCCCTTTAGGAATGTTGACAGCGACTTCAAATTTGAATCCCATCTGCCAGGCGAGCCGACCAAAGCGTAGCTGTGGGTTGGACCTGGTTCCCAGCAGCCAGATTGTGAAATCCGACCTCCCCTAAAGGCTGGTCTTCGCTCCAGACCGTTATTGCTGAAGGCAGGCTCGAGGCCGGAGGTAGGAGTCAGGGACAGACTGCTGTGGATGAGGAGCCCCCGGGCCCGGGGTTGGCGGCAGAGTGTGCTGCCTTCTCTCTAGTAGTTTGGAGGCAGGTGGGTGGCCTCCTCTGCAGAGGGCCTCTCGGGACCCAGGCTCCTTCCAGCTTGCCAGTGTGGTCTCCGTCCCTGGCCAGGGATCCCTTACTCAGGAGCTCCTGGTTCACACTCCAGTCGGCAGGAACAGAGCGGGAGCTCAGCTATGGGAACTGCACAGCTCTCTGTCCCTCACCGCCCTGGCCAGAACTCAGCCTCCCGGTCACGTCGAGCTGCAAGGGATGCTGGGAAGCTCCCTCCCACAGCCACAGGTCCAGCTTAAACCAGGAGTCAGACCTGCATGGCGACGAGGAGGTCAGCGTCAGGGAAGGGCAGAGGCTGTGCCACAGTGGAAGAAGGGCCTGGAAAGGACCGTGGGGTCCCGGCAGGAGGGCTTCTTCCTCAGAATGAGGGAAGGCTGTCTTGCTCACGGGCTGCCTTGGTGAGGAGAAGGTCCGTGTGACCCTCGTGGGAGAAACCTTCACAGAAGAGCGGCAGGAACCCGGGAATGTGGAAAGGCACAAGCTGTGAGCCGCTGGGTCCCCGGCCTCCGCGTGGTGGCCTCGGGGGGCCACAGGCGTCCTGTGCAGGGTGCTCCAGATCCCGCTTTCCAGGAGGAGAACCGAGAGCCAGCGAGGCAGCACCGACGCCCAGCTCCTAGCCTGCTGCCTGGCTGGCTCTCCCTCCCTCCCTCCCTCCCTCCCTTCCTTCCTCCCTCCTTCCTTCCCTCCCTCCCTCCCTTCCTCCTTTTCTCCTTCCCTCCCTCCCTTGTTCTCTCCCTTCCTTCCCTCCCTCCCTCCCTTCCTTCCCTTCCTTCCCTCCCTCCTCCCTTCCCTCCCTCCCCTCCTTCCTTCCCTCCCTCCCCTCCTTCCTTCCCTCCCTCC
>JAJEJO010004026.1:19561-63114 GCA_020662805.1 Glaucomys volans
CCTCCCCTCCTTCCTTCCCTCCCTCCCCTCCTTCCTTCCCTCCCTCCTCCCTCCCTTCCTCCCTCCTTCCTTCCCTCCCTCCCTCCCTTCCTTCCCTCCCTTCCCTCCCTCCTCCCTTCCTTCCTCCCTCCTTCCTTCCCTCCCTCCTTCCCTCCCTCCCTCCCTCCTTCTCTACCTTCCTTCCCTCCCTCCCTCCCTCCCTCCCTCCCCCCTCCCTTCCTTTTTCGTTGAGGGTCCTGCGATGTTGCTGTTGTGGTTTGGCTGTGATGTGTCCCCCAAAGCTCAGGTGTGAGACCGTACAGGAAGGTGCAGAGGAGAATCGAGTGGGTTGTGAGGGTCTTAACCCCATCAGTGCATTCACCCACTTAAATGGATTAACTGGGTGGTGACCATAGACAGGCAGGGTGCGGCTAGAGGGTCCTGGGGTCGTGCCTTTGGGGTCTGTGTTTTGTCCCTGGTGAGCAGAGCTCTCTCTGCTTCCTGTTGCCATGTCCTGAGCTGCTCTCCTCCTCCACCCGCTTCCTCCCTGATGTTCAGCCTCACTTGCATCTAGAGCAATGGAGTCGGCCATCTATGGACTGCGACCTCTGAAACCGTGAGCCCCAAACAAACTTTTCCTCCTCTAGAATTGTTCTCATCACATGTTTTGGTCACAGCAGTGAAAAAGCTGACTAAAACAGTTGCCCAGGCTGGCCTCAAACTAGTGGGTTCTAGGGATCCTCCTGCCTGAGCCTCCTGAGTAGCCAGGACCCATGCCGCCACTCCTGGCAGTTGGAGCTGCAATATTTTTTTGGTGGTCCTGGATATTGAACCCCGTAGTGCTGCCTCTGAGCTGCATCTCACCCCCCTTTCCTTTAAAAAAATCTTTATTTTGAGGCAGGGCCTTGCTAGGTTGCTGAGGCTGGCCAGGAACTTGCGATCCTCCTGCCTCAGCCTCCCGAGCAGCTGGGGTGCACCACCATGCCTGGCCTTCCGGGCTCTTTAACTGGGGTCAGGGCCTTGGCACTGACTCATCAGAGCACCACACAGGTTTGTCCCCTCAGAGAAGCAAAGGGCCTTGGCCAGGATTTGCCAGCAGCCCTGTGACCGCACAGCCCACATTCCTTCCACCGCCATCCCATTTCCCTGCACCGGTCGCTTCCCCAGAGACAGCGATGGTCAACCTACCGGGTCGCGGAGAGGGCAGACCAGCGTGATGGATGGGTCCCCTCCCCTGATGCGAGCGCCTTATTGCTGCCGTTCTTCACGCGCTGACAGCGTCTGCAGCCTCCGCTGCTCTGCCTCTACCTGGAGGGCTCGGGAAAGTCGGAGCCCACAGCCTCACCAGAGCCACTCGGGGACCCGTGTGCACCGAGTGCCAGCTGCCCGGCGCTTGGCTGGCCATTAACCTGGACGTCCATCGGCTCTCCTGTGCCCGACTGGATGCAGGACACGCCGTCGCCCCAGATGCCCCCACCTGGCAGTGCCCAGCGTTGAATGAACCCCCCTGAAAACCCAGACTCTGGAAAGAGGAATGAGAGAAACCGTTTAATTAAACACAAGAGACTTTGTTTTACAAAATAGAATCTCTGTCGCACCGCTTTGGAAATAACACTGAAATTCTGAGTCTAGAAAAACGGGAGGATCCAAAGATGGGTCATCCCCTTCTAGTCCTTCTGGAATGTTCTCGAACAGATTGGATTTCAATCTAATGGTCCTGATGTGGCAGAGTGGCTGGTGCAGTCCGAGCTGGGCTGGGGGTTGTTTGAGGTGCACGTATTTGGGGTGAGCTGAGTCCTCATCTCTCCTCTGAGAGTCTGGTCACCCTACTGGGCCAAGGTGGGGTGCAGGCAGCCATGCCTGGGCCGTGTGCCCCACACCCCACCTCCACCCTGACTAGAATCCAGGTCACCTCCTGCCCAGGAGCCACCCAGCTTCTGCCTTTCGACTAAGGGAACCAGGAGGCAGGGACTCCTGCTGGACGGCACTCGGCCCCGGAATGGAGAGGTCACCAGGGGAAGGCAGAGGGGCCTGGCGAGCCTGCTTCCCTGGTGCCCACGGGCCCGTCTGTCCTGAGAATACGCAGGCTCGAGGCCCCTGCTCAGCGGGGACTTCAAACTGCCTCGGTCAGGAATGAGACCTGACCTTGAGTCATTGTTCACTTTCAGTGGGCACTGAGGCTAGAGGGACCCCTGTGTCCAGGGGAAGGTTGGCTCTGGCCATCGGACACAGAGGGTGTCATCCATGGACGCGTCACTGCAATCTGAACGGCTACTGGCCCGCGTGGCGTGTGGTCCTCGCCACAGGAGGGGCGCTGGGACGCTGGCTCAGGACTGCCCAGCTCCCTGGGGCACACCACGGGGCACGGTTCACCCTCCCCGGGGCTGCCCTCCACTGTAGGTGGTCCTGCCCTGACCCGAGGGGCTGAGCGGGTGGAGGTGGAGAGTGGCCCTCAGTACAGTGGAGAAGCGAGGTGAGTTCAGGGGTCCGGTGAGCCCCTCGCGCCTGGCGCTCCTGGTACCAGCCCGGGAGCGGGGCAGGCTTCTGTTGCAGACCAAATTGGCACGAGACACACCACCCCGAGAGGTTCCCCTGCTGTCCCTTCCCTCCTGATTTCTGCAGGAAGTGGACCTGGCTGGGCTTGCCTGGGAGCATCGCAGGCGGACACACTGAGCACAGTGCCCAGCGGTGTCCAGGGTGAGCCACCAGCTCCGCGGGTTCCCAGCGCTTTGTGGAAGCCGCCAACTTCATGCCAATACCATGAGCTCCCTCTGTGACCCCTTCACCCACGCCGTCCTCCCCTCCAGTCCCCTCTGGTTGGGCCACCTCTGCCTGCCAAACGCGTGTCCTCAGTCAATGGCACCACGGTGCAGGCCTCGAGGGCACTGGCCGGGCAGCCACTATGTTTCTGATTTAGAGCGAGCTCGCTGCATCAGTGTCCAGGCCCCTCGTGACGGGCAGGGAAACAAGCAAAGGCATCATCTGGCCCCACAGCCCAAGATCGTCACCCTGGCTCCAGCAGTGACGCGGGCTTCCCTGGGTGTCCTTTCTTGACTGAGGAGAGCGGGCCAGGTGTCCTGCCTGGCAGCCAGGCCCCGGAACTTGGCTCTCTCTTCCCTCCTTCCCAGTGCGCTCAGCTGCCAATCTGGAACGCAGCCTTTCCAGGAAAGCCCAGGAGAGAAGCCAGATGTCACTCACCTGCCAGGAGCAGGGTGCTGCCGCCACGGTGCCTCGGCCTGCACAGAGGGTCCCGGGCTGCCCTGAGAGGGGCTGCAGGCCCTGTGGGCCAGCCTCACGGGGCCAGGCCTCCTTTCCTGATGCTTCCACTTCCAGAGGCTAAAGCGATCCAGATGGGCCCCTCCCCTCCTGCCCCATCCCCCAGCCCTGGGAGTTTCTAGAGGAGACTGTCCCCCATGGCTGCCCACCTGCGGTTAGCAGAATTCTAAGAGCCAGCGACCACTTTCGCCCTCCCACCCCACCCTGGACCTTCGTGCTCTGTAATTCCTGGGACTGTGAATACAATGGATTTCTCGCCTGGCTTGGGATGTCACCCGGCAGGGTTGCCCCAGGGGAGATGGTTCACTGGACCTCGGTTCCCCCCACCCCCAAGCCCTCTGTCCACCTGGTGGCAAAGCATGTGGCTCAGAGCAGGAGGATCCCACATCCTCTCAGGCTTGAAGATGGCTTAGCCTTGGGGCAAGACATGTGGAAACTTCCAGAAGCTGGGAGTGACCCCCAGCTGGCAGCCGGCACGGGACAGCCAGCCCCCTCCTGCAGCCGCAGGGCACTGAGTCGTCCAGGGAGGAGATCGGCTTCCTTGTGCCGCCTGCCCGAGGCTTGCAGGTGAGTACTCGGCCCAGCAGGCCCCGAGTGTCCCCAGCAGAGGTGGCTATGTCGCCTGGCCGCTGACACAGCTCGGTGGGCTCCTGAGTGGCTCCTTAAGCTGCCACACGTGTAGTGACTTGTCACTGGCGGTGGAGATGAGCACACACTGATGATTCAATAGCGTGCCCACTGTGCCCTGACCGCTCCCAGCCCCCTCTGTGGTCAGTGGGAGCACCGTCTTCTTAGCCCCAGTCCCTGAAGGGCCTCACTCATAGATCCTTCATGGAAGCCACTAGCAGGTCCTTCAACTTGCCTCTCGTGGTGACCAGTGCCAGGCCCTCTGACTGCTCTCACCACCCAGGACCTGTCCCTTCTCTTTCCTGCCCGGGCAGCTCCCAGTTCACGGTAGCCGCACCCAGGCCTAGCAGCTCCCAGGCAGGAGCGGGGGCTCCCCAGGTGCTGGCCACGCTTGGGCCGCCTCACATAACCTCTGTCCCCCAGGAGGAGTCCTCAACCTGCTTCAGAATCCGCTGTGCCCACGTCTTGCTGGGGGACACGTTCCCGGAGTCTGGATTTTATTTCCTGTTCACAGTTTTGTGCCAAGAGTAAAAAATGGTTGTTGATGAGCCTGGAATTCCCAGGGGCTCGCAGGCCTCTTGGGGCAACCGCGCTGGGCAGGGAGTACGGCTCTCAGGAGGTCCAGCGCCAGCTCCTGTCCTTCCTCGCTGGCTCCCCAGGGGCCCTCTGCTTCCTCCCAGAGGGTGACACAACTTGTCCTTTCTGGTCAAAGGTTAGCATGGCACTGGCCACACAGGTTGTTCTCCTTGAACAGTGGCTATGTGGCTGACCCGCAGTGTGCGATGTCCTTCCTGTCTAAAGCATGTGCATGCGTGTGCATGTGTGCGCGCGCGTGTGTGTGCGTGTGCGTGCGTGCTCACCTGCGCTGTGGGAGCAGTCAGCCAGGCCTGGAGGGCCCCGCCCCACCCTCCAGAGGAAGCTGCCTCAGGCCCAGCTCCCCGCCTCAGCTCTGGGCCCCTGCCCGTGGGCGAGCGGCCTGATGGGTTCCTGGATCCGGGCGTGTTCGGGAAAGGTGGATGGCCAGGTTCATCTGCCCGCCTCGGCATTGCAGATGGAGGCCCTGGTCTCGGAAGTCCGCCCCGCGCTGCGTCTAGATAATGAAGTTGGTCTTATCACCTCCGTGAGCCACGTGCTGCGCTGACAGTAGCGTCACATCTGCCTCCAGAGACTTTTCCAGAAAGGGGCTGTTGGAATCTGGAAGGAAAGAGCCGAGACGTGGCAGCCTCGTGGAACAGGTGGGGGCTGAATCGGCACCCGCCCCGTTTCCCTGTGTGGCGGATTTCTGTCGCTCCCAGGGGCTCTCTGTGTTCAGGCGAGGTGGCAGGGCAGGAAACCTGCAGCCCTGGGGTCTCTGACCATGGGGGTGGGGGCCCAGCCCCACCTCAGTCCTCAAACGAGCACAGGCTGCTTCTGAACATCGCAAGTGGCAGCATTGGGAGTGAACCAAGGACCAGCCGCCTTCTCCGCTTAGACGGCACGAAGCCAGGAAACAGGATGAGCCTCGGCGTGATGGGCCGTCCTGCCATCCTGGGCAGGCGGTCTAGCTGCACCTCAGGTGTGTGCGTTGGACAGGAGCAGGTGAGGAAGGAGGAGAGGAAGGTGGATGAGAATTCTCATTCCACTTTGCTCCCAGCAAAAGAAAAGCTGTGGATCTTTCTAGAAGAGGGAGGGCGCGCTCGGTGTGGGAAGCTGGCGGGTGGCCAGGGTCTTAAGCAGCCCCTTTCTTTGTAAGGAAGCGACCTGGACGAGCTTCTTCTCCTCCCTGCTCTTCGTCTCTGCCAAACGGGACTCAGGGCACCTCCCTGTGACTTGAGTGAGGCAAAGGGACCGGAGGTCATGCAGGACAGGTGGGCCTTCCTGCCAGCCCTGTACCCAGGGGGTCTTGGGGGACAGCAGCCACGTGGCCAGGCACTGCAGCACCGCAGTGATGGAGACGCTGAGGGCCCAGCACGTCCGGTGTCAGCACGGATGCGAAGCCCGTCCCAGACCCGCGATCCCAGGGCAGCAGGGGGCCTCTGAGAGCCTGTGGGTCAGTCCTGGGTGGTTCTGCTGGGCCACCCAGGGAACTCGGGCTGCGGCCTGGGCGCCTCTGCTGCAGCCTCGGGTCTGGAGGGCTTCCCCCCCGGAAGGCCCCCGGCTCCTGGGCAGTGCTGCCCGTTCCGCGCTCCGGGCCAGGTGCGTGCCTGGCTCCACGTGCATTGCTCCTGCGTCATGATCCGGAACCTCAAGGCTTCACTGGGATCGAAGCCACAGGCTGTGACTTGCCCAATGAAGTCCCCGCTGAGAAAGGCCCTGTCCTTGACCAGTGTCCCAGGACCGTGGCCACCCGGACCAGGCGCCCCTGCCCTCTGCACGGGACTTCATGGCCATTTTCCTCTCCTCCATCCCCAGCAGACCTGCGTTGGGCTGTGTCCACTTTCAAGAATCTGCTGCAGGAAACGGAGGTACATGGTGTGGCAGGAAGTAAAGGACAGCAGTGGCCCAGTCCTCCTGGGGTCATCGCCTGACGTCCTTGTGTGTTTTCTTCCTGTCTCTCTCCGGTGTGCCTGCACACCACGCTACCGTCGTCCTCCACCAAATCAGGCCAGGGCTGGGTGCTGCTCTTTCCATTAATAGTGTCTTAGGAGTTCATATTTTTTCGTGCTACTGAATATTCCTCTAGAAGAGCAGTGTCCACAGTGAGCTGGACGAAACCCTTGGCTCCAGGGAGGGCCTAGGAGGGGGTTGGGGGAGCTGAGGGCGGTGGAAGGGAGGCCAGAGGAGGAGGCTTGGAGCCCCAGAGGCCTGATTCCACCAGAGTAGCGCTGCTAGGTGGGGTCACAGCTGGAGGCCCCAAGAGGCTTCCACCAGAAAAGGACTCAGAGGCTTAAAAAGTTTCAAGACCACATTTTCCTAAGTCGTCATCGAAAATTTTTTTAAACCTTGCTGGGCACAGTGGCACCTGCCGTTGGTCCCAGTGACTCCAAGAGGCTGAGGCAGGAGGGTGGCCAGGGCTAGGCCAGCCTGGACAACTTAGCCAGACCCTGTCTCAAGTAGGAAGGGCTGGGGACTTGGCTCAGGGGCGGAGCACCCTGGGAGACCCCCAGTACTGGAAAAAAATTAAACCTAATTTTTTTCTTTTCTAAAAAAATTTTGAATGACTTTAAAATTTCTAAAATGTATTTAACTGTTTAAAGAGCCCCTGTTTTTTATGTATAATTCACAAGGATGAATGATGGATCTTCTTTATAACACATGGAATAAGACAGTGTGGATGACGCTCATCTCCCGCACCAGGAGGCCCCCGGAGCCCGGCTGCCCAGCCCAGGGCTCAGCACCCTCAGAAGGCGGGTACCAGGGGGCTCTGCAGACCCACCTCTGTGTGCCCTGCCCTGGGTGGAGGGACCCCCGAAGCTGACCCCAGACTTGGATTTGGGTGCAGGGGTTCTCTGTGGGAGGGAAGGTGACCCACGGCTGCTCTCCCAGGAGGAGCTGGGCACCCACGTGGGGAGGGGATCCTGGGACAGCAGTGGCGGTGAGGCCAGCCAGGAGCCTCCGTGGGCCCTCAGCCCCTGCACTGCGGACTCGCAGCCGGTGCCTGGGCACAAGTAGGCACAGGAACCCTCAATGCTCGGCGCTGCGGCACCCAGGGTCGTGGAAGGCGCCTGCAGGAGAGCCTTTCTAGGCCAGTCTAACACCGCACTGGCCTGAAGGGACCAGGCGTGGACCTGTCCCCGGGTGGACAATAGCTGGAGGCTGAACCGGGGGAATAACACCAGCGCTGACAAAACCCACTTCAGTCTCTGCTGGATCCAGGGCAGAGCTGCCTGCTGAGCCACTGGGAGAAGCTGTGCAGAGGGTCCTGCCGGCGACGCCCATTCTTCCCTGGCAGCCCCCTCCCCGTGGGGGCCCAGTGTGGAGCCTGGCCTGGCCGAGCTGGCGGAGGAGCAGGTGTGAGCCCGCGTCCGTGCCAGCGCAGGAGGCCGGTCTACACCCGAGGGCGCAGAAGAAGTTCCTTTTGTCACCGTCTCCATGGTTATTGCGCACGTGACTGTCTTTTTGGAGTCCTTGGCCACACAGGCGATGGGTTTGGCTATTACATTCCAGTGTGTGGAGGAAGGGGAGGGTCCTAGTTCTCCCCGGGCCGCAGGCTGGCTCCCAAAATAAGTCAGGAGGTCCCAGTTTTTCTCCCCCAGTGGCTCCCGACCCCAACCCTGCCGTGTTAAAATGCACGCCGTTGCAATCTGAGCCCCGACTGGCTTGAAGCCAGTATCGCAGCCTTGAAGAATGCTGCTAGGTTCTTAAGAGTGAGGATGAGAGTTGTGCGATGTCAGAGCATCCTCCTCCTCCAGAAGCACAGGCTGATATTCCAGATGGGAGGGTGCGAGCTGGGAGTGTGTGTGGAGAGTTGGGTGGGGATGGACGGAGGAGGCCGGCCCCGAGGTCAGCTCTGGGAACTCACATATGTGCGTGAAGTTTTTCCATAATGCGAAATATTTTCTTGTTGCTGTCGTTAGGGAAACGGTGTTTGGGATTGAATCTGCTTTTGTTTTCCAAGGTCATGATAAGGATTCAAAGAATGTGGCTCCAGGGTGCACTGGTTGTCCGAGTGAGAGGACAGAGAATTCCGACTTGTGGACAGAGAGCGAGGAAGGGTGGGTGCGGGGCAGGCGGGGAGGTGGCCACAGGGCCCGGGGCCTCCAGCAGGGCTGCCCAGTGCCAGGCTGGCATTTGAGAGGTGACCGCATCCCACTCCTGAACCTCCCAGTCTGTGAAGCCAGACCCCATGCCCCTATCTTCTAGGGAAGGAAAGGGCCTGGAGAGTCCCTGGAGGGACAGTGAGGAGGGTCTGGCCATTTGAAACTTGAGAGCTACTGTCCGGGCATTGGGAGAAGGCCTGGCCGGTGAGGGTCACTCCTCTTGGCTCCGGTCTGCCCCAAATAATGACAGTTGGCCGTCAAGCACGGATCCCATGCCAAGTCTCCGCGAGGGTCATTTCCCGGCCCCCAGAGCCTGGCCCTCCTGAGGGCCCCGGACTCGGACTCCACCAGGGGACTGACTGTCGGGGAAGCTCTTCTGGGCAGCAATGTGGTTTGGGATCTGGGACACGGTGCATTCATTCTGGTTGTAAAAGAAACGGGGACGCATCTGCTCCCACTTGAGTCGGCAGGGTGACCCGGCTCTGCTGCCGTGACGGATGTGACTTTCTCAGGGAATCACCGTCCTGGTCAAGATGTTTGATTGTCACGTCACGCTGACCTGGCTTTGAACTCCACCTCTGTTGTTGGGTGGCCCTGTGGCCTGGATGTGGCCTTGATTTGTCACCAGCAGAACAGGATGAGCACCCTGACCCTTCCTAATGGGCTGGTAAGGATGAGAGGCCACAGGGAGCCCAGCTCAGGCCCCACCCGGGCACCTGCCGATGGCCTTGGCCGGATCACAGGGAAGCAGTTTGATTGCTTTGAGTGGCCGCCCACCCCAGCTGAGGAACGGCCCCGGGAGCAGCGGGGTGGTTCAGCTGGAGTCTAACTCCTTCACCTCGGCCACTGGAAACCTTGCACCTTGTGTCCGGTCAGAAGCCTCTTCCTGGTCCTGTCCGGGCAGCAAGCTCTGGGATTCTGGGGACCACACAGTGGCAGGAGCCTGAGGATGTCCCGTCCACCCTTCCTGCTTCCTCGCTTCCCCTGGTGGGCCCTGCAGGAAGGAGAGGAAGTGCCACCCATCCTGCTGGGGGTGGCACGTGGCGAGGCTGGGTGGCTTCCTGTGGGTGGCTTCCCGTGGGTGGCTTCATTCCCCGGCATTTCCCCAGGCATGCTGGGCCTTCCCCTCTTAGATCTGTCCACCCTAATGCCCCGTGGGGGCAGGCAGGTCCTTGCCTGTCTGTCCTCCATGGCCAGCTCCAGGTCCTCTGGCCTGTGTCAAATCTGCGGGGACTCTGTGTCCAGCACAGCAGGAATCTGCTCACTGAGCTTCCTGGCTACCATCTTGGTCCACTCCAGTGCCGCCCAAGAGCCACTGGCTGGAGACCTCGCTTCTGTTCTCGCGCCCCCAGCCCCGCAGTCCGTTTCCCACAGAGCAGCTGCAGCCTCGAAGCCATCGGTGAGCTGGACACACTTGGAGTGAAGTCCCGACCTTCGCCGGGCTCAGGCCCCTGATCCCTGCGTCCACCCCCCGGTTCCAGGGAACGTGACCGCACTGGCTTCTTAATAACTAGCTGCTGCAAAACCACCCGAACTTGGCGGCTTGAAATGCGACCTGGGTTATTCCTCGCCGCTCTGTGGGTTGGCGGGCTCCTCCACTGCCAGGCGTTGGTGGCCACAGTGCTGGCAGGGACCTCTGCTGGGGTAGTGTCCCCGCTCACCGGGGGCTGGCCGGGCGTCCTTTCCCTTCGTCCGCTCTCAGCAGCGAGCAGCTGGAGCCCTGGCCGCGTTGGCCTGGGCTGAGTGACGTGGGGAATCGCCACGCCCCAGGCTCAGGCGCAGAACCCGTCACTCCACCCAGCCTCCCGCTGGCAAAGCAGGTCCCCAGGGGAAACCTGATCCAGGGGAGGGACACAGGCCGGCAGCCATGGCCCTCTTCCTTGGTCCTCAGTATGATTCGACCAGCTGTTGACCCCGAGGCCCCCACCTGCCACCCCGGGCATTGGCCACCTCAGTGTCGCCGGCACCCCTGCGCTTCCAGTTCAGCTCATGCCCTCTCTTGAGAGGGGACCTTCACCCAAGAAGGTCACTCAAGCTGCCCTTCACTCTCTGAGGTTAGTGACCACGACGTCTTCACTGGGAAGAAGCTGCAGAAGGGCAGAGGGTCTCGTTCCTGTTCCTTCCGTAGCTCCAGGAACACCTGGTGCCAAGGAGGCACCCCACCCACCCAGGCCACGTGGGCTGCGGAGGCGTCTGCAAGGCTTTGCACCTGTGCAGATGGAGGCCCTGGGGGGCCTGGGATCTGTGATCCTCCCTCCTCCTGTGTGGCCCTGGGGGAAGTTACCCAACGTCTCTGTGCTTCAATCTCTAAAACCAGGTGAGGGTTCAGAGCGCTGGGGTGAAGTTGTAAAGAGCCGGTGAGAGCGATTAAGATCTAGCTCATCAGACGGCCTGGGCCGTGCTCAGCCTTCGTTATTTAATTAACTACATTATTTTAGTGCAGACTCTCAATTTGTCCCCTCCCTTTCCTGAGCTCCAAAAACCAGGGGAGACGAAGGGCAGGAAATGTGGCGGCTGGGGTCGTATTTCATTGCCATTCTTAAAGTGGTTTCAGGTGGTGGCCCACTCGTCCCGGGAGCGGAGGGCAGGGGTCTGGACCCCAATCTGTTTATCGCCAGATGCTCCTCCTGCCGTAAGGCCTCCAGACTTCAGAGAAGCTCCATCTGGATTCAAGTCCAGCCACCGACCGCGCCAGACTCTGCCCGCCTCCGCTGAGCTGTTTGGCTGTTGCACACTGGGCCTCGGGAAGCCCTGTCCCCAGGTCCCCTCCAGATCACACCTCACGCACAGTGATTCCGGCGATCTTTACCAACCCTTAGACTTTACAGCTTCTGGTTTTCACACTGGTGCTTTATAACCTTGGGATCTTAGTTATGAAGTCACAGGGGCTTAATTGATCTGAAACTAACCATGCGCTGAAGTGTGGCCGCGTCACATCGATTCAGATCGATCCAGGCAGTTTGAATAAAGCGCAGGCCAGGCCCGCGATGGCACCTGAGAGCCATCTTCCTGATGCGCTTGACTCAGGGACTCAATGATGTTCCCGCGGCGGCGCAGTCAATTATTGGGGGATAAAAGTCTTTTTTTCTTTTTGCATTTATCATAGACTGAAAGAGGCTAGTTCAGAGCGGGGAGAGCCCCAGGAAAAGTGAGACGGGTGTAAGACGTGTTCTTCATGATTCTTCCCTCTGGAGGGCCGTGGAGAAGTCACACTGAGGACGCGCTGGTCTCAAATCCATAGATCAGTCCTGACGATGGACGCAGGGGGAACTCGGGCCTCGCTTGGAGGGGTCGGCTGTTCCTTCCTGTCTTCCTTTGGGGGTGACCAAGACAAGCCCGTTTCCACAGAGCGCCTTCTCTGAGCCCAGGAACTCACGGTGGGGGGGTGGCGGGGAGGGGGTCCCGCTCTGCCAGATGCCAGGTGAGTTCAGTTTTCATGGGCCCTGATGGGCTTCTCCCTTGAGCCCGGCCTCCCCTCCCGGCCTCCCTGCCGCCCTCACGGTGTGAAATCCCTGCTGACTCTGAAGCACATCAGCCTCATCTCCCAGCGGATCCCTCGAAGCCAAATGGAACTGCTTGCCAGGTGCAGCGATGAGTCCGCCCCCAGGAAAGACGCTTCCCAGGGCTCCTGCCTGAGGTCCCAGCGGGCACAGCCACAGCCAATTTGGCTGTAATTGGTCTCCCAAAACATTTTCCTCCGAGCTCAGCTCCAGGGCTTCCGACTTGCTTGCAAATCACGAGCGCCTGTTTCTTGCAAGGGTCTTAAAGAACTGGTTTTGGACTTGACCACCTGCAATAGCCGCCTCTGCCCCAGGGGCCTCTGCCTCCCTTCTCCTGGCTTCTTAGGTAAAGGCAGAAGGAATTTTGAAGGACATAATAGAAGTTTAGGTTCTGGCATGGGCAGAACCTTTGGGGTAAGTTCCAAGTTCGCCAATTATTGGCTGTGTACCTTGATTAAGTTCCTTAACCTCTCTGTGCCTCAGTCACCTTGTTTTTAAAATGAGCAGAACGGTAGCTCTCCTGAGGTAGAGGATGGAGACTGGTGCTCGGCCTCCTACAGTGTGACGCCCATTACACACTATCTACCTTCACACCAAGCAGACTGGCGGCTGGCGCAGTCGCCTGCCCCTGAGATCAGGGACAGGAATAGAGCTTTTGGGTTTCCTCTGGCGTTAGGGGAAGAAGCTGGAGTGCGTGTTCCTCCTGCGTCCTGCGTGGGTCCCCCCTGTGCGGCGTCTGAGAGTCCCCTGAGCTTGCCAGCATCAGCAGAACAGGAGCTCAAACAGAGGGGGCACACGCTCACCTGACGGCCGGGTAGGGACACCCGGGTAGGGACACCCGGGTAGGGACACCCGGCTGCAGCAAGGCTCCTGGGTTTCCCTGGGGAGAGGTTTGGAGGCTGCTCTCTGGGGTCAATTCCGCAAGCTTAGTGTCAATCCTCCACCTTTCCTGGAGCCTGGTCCAAAGGGGAGGGAGAGTCAGGGGGAGTTCATCCCCCTCTGGGCGCTGGACGTGGCCGCCCTGCCCCTCGGCCTCCTCCCCGCCCGTTGCTGCCCCAGGGACGGAGGAGAATCCAGCATGTGGTTTTCATTCCTCACTCATCAAAATGCAGTTTTCCAAGAGCCATTTGATCTCCGCAATGTTATGCAAGTGTCTTTTTGTATTTTACTTTTCCCTTAGAAAAGGAAAGCTGGTGTTTTGCCAAAAGAAAATGAACTCCAAACCCTCCGGGTCCGCGCTGGGTTCAGGCGGCAGATCCTGGGGCCGGGGTGTTGCTGGCGGGGCCTGGAATGTTCTCTGGGCACCAGGTGAATCCAGGCAGGCGGGACGCCGCCTCTGCCTCCTTCCCGTCCTTCTATGTCCTCGGCTCCTCCATCGGATGAGCCTCTGTCTCAGGCAACCTAGGCTGGACCTACAGACCCTGGGGACCAGGCAGGCCCCGTCCCTGTCCCTGCCTATGGCAGCCACACTCCAGCTGGGTCCAGGAAGAGCACCCCGCTGCGGTCAGGCCGAGGGGTTCCGCCTCACTAGCCGGGGCTCAGGGGCCGCCTGGCTGACCATCCGGAGGTCCCAGGACGGAGCTGCAAGGCTGAGGCCCGAGGAGGGCAAGGGAGGCCCCAGGGCAGGGCTCCGGCTGCTCAGGGAGCAGGTAGAGACCAGCAGGGGGAGCAGAGGGGACAAGAATGGAGAGCGCAGCCCACGTGGCACCAGGACGCTGGGCAGGCCAGGCAGGTGGGAAGAGAGCCGGGCGGCTGTGTGGCCACCGGGCTGTGGGGCTGCGGAGAGGCGGGTGGAGGAGCCACACCCAGGAGGGGAGGCAGGTGACCCTGGACCCTGGTAAGCCGCTGCTGCTCAGGGCAAGGCTGGTTGGTTGACCTTGCTGCCCCAACTCCCCACTCTCCCAGAGAGCCCCAGGAAGCCACCTGGATCCCGAGGCCCAGCTGGTGGGCCAGGACCAGGGGCTGGCAGGGAGGGGATTCCACACGCCTGCGCAGGGGGCTGGCCGGGGCAGGCCGGGCGGGAGAGCCTGGCCACTCAGGGGCCACCTGTCCTTCCAGCAAGAAAGCAGAGGCCGGGAAGATGGAGTCCAGGCGTGAGCCAGACCCCTGCCTCTCCAGCGTGGTCTCCTGGCTGGGCCCTCGGCCGGGGGACACCATCAGACCTGCCCGGGCACGGGCTTTCTCTGGAGCGATTTGATTTGAGTTTAGTAAGCTGCTTCAGTGTGCCGTCCATACAGCAGGCGCTTACTAAGTGCAACTGATAATCAGTGCCCACGTGCGTGCTGTGGGCTTTGCTCTCAGTGGAGCTGCGGCAAGTGTCCGTTCGCTCCGTGTTTCCAAAGGCCATTCCCGTGGCAGGCGGCATCGGGACGGAGCAGCTTGGAACCAGTCGGGGCGAGGGGCCTGGGGGGTGTGCCCAGGAGGGCGGGAGCAGGGGTCTCGCTGGGCTGGCTGAGGGGGCTTCAGGGAGGCCTGACCCTCGGCTCCACCGAGCGTGGAGGGAGGCGGGACGTGTTCCCCAAAGACATGGTGGGAAACTGAAGGTAGTGGGGTGGGGACAGCAGCCACCTCCTGAGCCGTCCCCATGTTAGGAAGGAGGCCAGAGGGCTGAGGACGTCTCGGGGTGGGCACCAGAGGGGTTGCTGCCATGTCCCCAAGTCCGGCTGCAGCCTGGAAACCCGGGGATGCTCCATGGGCTGCCTCTCCGTTCTGACGACTATTGGCATCGTATTGGTGACGCGGTGACGAGGGCTGCTCCTCCCCCAGCCGTGCCCTGGAGACTGAGAGAGGGTCCCGCCTGCCCACTGTGGGGACTCTGCTCTGCTGGGGTGGGGGAGGCCCTGTGGCCCGTGCCAAGCCTGTCAGGCCCAGGACACCCGATTCTAGGCTTTTCTTTTGGATCCCTGAAGAAGCGGCACCCGCTCCGTGCTGGTCTGAGGCTGGCTGGTCCCCCAGCAGCGGCGGCCACGCTGTGCGTCATCTGTGAGCCTCAAGCCCCGGGGAAGATGAGTGGAGGCCCCGAGAGGGACGCTGCTGCCGGTGACGCCCTTGGCCTGCTGAAGCCCGTCTACCCAGGACAGGCGGTGGACGCTGCTGAGCTCAGGCCGACGGCATCACAGCCCACACCGGGGTCCCCAGCACTGACACCTCGGGGCCAGGAAGACCCTCTCCCCAGGGAATTTTGAACCAGGAATACTGGGTGGGATGGAGGTGGCGTTGGGGCAGGATGGCCCGTCGGAGGGGAAAGCAGGGCCACCTAGGCTTTGGGTGATCCGTGCCGGCCTCACCAACGTCGACCACCTGGCTGTCCGTGGAGGGTATCTCAGTGACAGGACTTGTTATCCCAGCATCCAGCTTTCGCCGTGGGTGACGGGGACATTGGTGGGTTTGCTCCCACCAGTCAGAACAAGTGGCCTGAGCAGTCGCTGCGTTAGCGGCTGTGGCCACCTGGCCCTGGAGAGGCTTCTGCCGGGAGGGCCCACGTGCTCTGTGGTCCATGCTCTCGGGCTGGGTGAGAGGCGGGCGTGCCAGCTGGGTCTGGGACCGCACACGCTGGTGGCACAATGACAAAGCCACCTGAAGCTCGGCTCTCGGCCAGCGCCCGGCCATCACCCCCTGCACGACCCGTTTGACCTCGGGGGATCCAGGAGTCGCCAGCTCCCCTTCAGGAAGCTGCTGCTGCTTCCACGGTGCTCAGGGGTGGCCTGCATGGGCACCTGGAGGGCACGGCCACCACGTCCAGAGACTTGTGACAGGACTGGCTAGCAGGAGCTGCTGGGGACACCCCGGGGGCAGGCTTGCCCGCCTGGTTCCTGAGAGCCCAGCAGCTCTGCTTTGCCCATGGTCTGCTCGGTGTGCCTGGCATCCCACCTCTCGGGCCTCGGTTTCCCCATCTGGAACATGGGGGGCGATGTGCTCCCCCTCTTCAGGTGGTCCTTGAGGGCTGGAGGGATGAAGCCCGCAGCCCCCCAGACTCCCTCGCCCTCCCACCCTCCCTGTCTGGAAGGCTCCGAGGGAGTCGCAGTCGCAGGCTCCACGGCCCTTGGCGTCTGCAGGTCTCCGCCCGGCACAACTCGTGCCCGTGGGCCTGGGTCCCGTCCCCCAGGCCCTGGAGGTGGCTGGGCTGCAGACCCACACCCACCACGGCTGCCCCTGCCCCAGGCTGCGTTACCTCTGCGGCTCCTCCAGCCTCCCCGTCTGAGCTGCCTGGGCCTCTGCTGGCCCCGGATGGAACCCCCAGGGAGGGGCCTGGGACGGTGCCTGAACCAGGCTGGACGCCACCTGCAGGGCAGGGGCCTGGGGTATGGCCATCGATATCGTCCCCCAGCCCGTCTCTCAGTCGGATGCTGTGGTTTTGCCGTCCTGAATTAGGAGCGGCTCTGACGGATGGCTGGCCCCATCTAAGAGCCCCCAGAAAGGACAGACGGAGGACACAGAGCCCGTCCCCTCTTCACAGTGGACTCTGGGCACACTGCTGTGCTGATCTCCCTATGCGGCCCCTCGGGAAGGCTGACCCTCACCCGGGAGGCTCCCTGTGGAGGCCCATCTAACTGACCAATCCTGGGCGCGTTTGGAGCGGCAGGAGCCTCCAGGCCCACCGTCCACTGAAGGTCCGCCTGCCTCCCCAGGTCACGGGTTCAAGCCCGATCCCAGCGTGATGGTAGTTGGCGTGGAGACTTTGGGACAAGATTTGGGCTTCGCAGAGGGGCAGGGAGGCTCTCCTGGAAGAAGAGGCCAGGGCTTTCCTTCTGCCCGCCACATGAGGACACAGTGAGATGGTGGCCATCTGTAATCTGCAGGCCAGACTGTCCGGCACTGGACCTGGGCCCTCCCAGCGCCCAGAGCCGTGAGAAGCCGGCGTCTGCCTGGTCTCCATCAGCTTGCTCCCCAGAAACATCTCGGGTGTGGAGTCAGGAAGTCCTGCCCTCCTGCCCTGGGGCACCCCTGGGCCTGGACGCTGTGCTGAGCCCTCCGTGACAGTGACCGTGGCAGTTACCACAGCTGACCTGGGTGGCTGCTTGTGTTAGGAGTTGCCTCTGGTTTTCAGAAAGAAGCAAGAATAACTGTGATTTTAAAGATGAATTTTCTCACACACTAAAGAATCCTGAAGTTTGGAAGCCGTGGGTTTAATAGCAGCTCCGATCACCAGAGTCTCAGACTCCTGTCGCTCATTTAGTGACAGACTCCATCTTCAAAGGGACCTCCTGGTCCAACCTCACTATGTAGCTCCAGCCATCACATCCGTATCCCTGACAAGGAAGGAAGGGAGGAAGGTCAAACGATTATTATTTTAAGTGCTAACTTCAGAAGTTCTGCTTCAAGCCACTTTCCCAGGAGCCCACTGAACAACTCTGCTTCATCTCCTGGGCCAGAGATCGCCCTGACGGCCACACCTCCTGAGGGAGGCTGGTCAGTGTCGTCTCTTGGCTGGACCTGTGGCAGCCCTGGCTATTGCCAGGCTCAAGAAGAGTGAGGGTCGCAGGGGGTAGGTCTCTGCCCTTGTTCTGAGTCGGGCTCCTTGTCCAGGTCTCCTTGGAAGAAAGATGGCTGGCACTTGGAAGGGTCTGCCTGACCCCAGGGTCACGATCTTCACCTCCGTTCACCAACAGCAGGTTTGCCTAAAGGGGGACGGTGGGAGCTGGAGCAGGTGGCCCACACCACTGAGCTCAGATGGCCCCACTGCTGTCCCCGGGACCTGCTGACGGTCCTGGCTTCTCAGCGTTTCTGGCTCATGTTCAGAATGGCCTTGCAGGTCTCAGGACGGTGCTTGTATGCAGAGGGAGGCTATTACTTGCTGCCTGGCTCTCTTCCTGGCCAGCTGTCAGCTTGAGCAGACTTGGTCGTGTGTCCTGGAGCCGGTTCCACACCTTACACGTCGCAGGGACTCAGCAAAGTGCGTTAATGGGAGCGAGCCAGGCCAGGCCTGTAATCCCAGCAGCTCAGGAGGCTGAGGCAGGAGGATGGCGAGTTCAAGGCCAGCCTCAGGGACTTAGGGAGACCCTGCTTCTAAATATAACACAAAAAGGGCTGTGGACGTGGCTCAGTGGCTGAGCGCCCTGGGTTCAATCCCTGGTACTGAACACAGACGGAGAGTGCGCCACTGAGCCGGCGACAGCTCCGTCTGGCCAGCGGAGCAAACCCACTGCCTCCCCGGGCGGCGTGGACCGCTAGCTGAGCAGCCGTCACGACTGTCCCCGTGAGAGGTGGCATCCCCGAGAGGGGCACCCACTGTCCCCGGGAGTCCCCGGAGGGTCTGTCTTGGAGGATCACACGTGTGGCCCTGGAGACTCGGTGCCGGCACCTTTTCTGAACGCCCTGCCCGCGACTGGGCCTGCGAAGCGCGCTGGGGACTCGCCGGCCGTCCCTCTCCAGCCGCGTCCCTCGGAGGACTCTGTCTGTTTTTCAAAGACGGCGCGGAGTTTGATTTGGCGTCCCCACCTCGTCTTCCCTGCGAGCACGTGAAGGGTCTTTGCGGAGGGGAGGTCCTAGGGACCGTCCCTGGGTGCTGCGCTTCACACCTGGCTGGAGCAGCGGCTCGCTGGCCGGCTTTCAATCAGGGTGGACGGATGGAGACGGCGTGGCACCATCAGTTGGGCCTCGCCTGGTCGGAGCCTGCGGCGAATGCGAGTTTTCATTCACCTTTTCTGTGTCCTCTGAGCGGCTCTGATCTCAGGGCCCCCCTCCCCTCTCCGGGGCTTTTCCTCCCCCTGGGCTGCTCTGAGCCTGGAGCCACCCAAGGGACCAGACGCACCTTCTCTGCACACGTGGTTGTGCACGGGACCCTCCAGATGCGGCCGAGGCAGGGGTCTTCCATCCCCCTCTGTGATTTAGCTCTGGCCTAAGGACCGGGGGACTCGTTGCTGCCTCCGCCCACCGTATCCTTGGGCCCAGGTGGAGGCTGGGGCGGGGACTCCCTGCTGTCCCGCGTCCCACGTTGGAGGCCCGGGAGGCAGCATCTGGGATTCTCCTCCTGGGGAACCGAGTCCAGTGACCGTCGCTCTGAACACAGGCTGAGACACAGCAGCTCCCACGATGCCCTCGGCCTCGTTCACGGCTTTGCAGGCCAGCCGGCCTGAGCAGAGGCAGCCCTGCCCTGGGCTGGGTGCAAAGGGTCAGCTGTCAGTTGACCTCCGATGGCCTCAGTCAGGTGACCAAGCCCACGTGGGCTCCCATCATCCGGCAGGCCAGCCTGGTGGCTCACGTGGTGAAGGGCCCCAAGAGCCCCCAGGAAGAGCACCCTGGCAGGAGGTCACTTGGATGGTGGGATGAGACCCAGGGACAGCCTCCATCCCAGCAGTGGATGCTTCCCGTTGGAGGAGAAGCTGCGGGGCATGCTGGCCACATTTGCGATCGATGACAGGGAGTGGGTTCCCTGGGCTGGCCACGGGCTGGCCATGGTGGGGACAGGGTGGGGACAGGCAGGAGCAGGGAGGTTGGCCTCTGGATGGCCTGGAGGGCCCTTTGGGCCAGTGGGAGGACAGCCTGCTTTCCCGCTTGCCCGGAGCTGAGTCTGGGCAGCCTCGGCCCACGGCTGCCGCTGGCCAGGCTGGCCCTGGGCTGCGCCTGATGGCAGGGCAGGCGTGACGGCCCAGCCTGAACCCTCGGCCGCGGCGCACAGGCTGGGACACCTGAGCAGCGGTGCCTCGTCTGGGGATGGCGGGTGGGCGGGACCCCACGGCCCGGCGAGCACCAGCGTCCTCGGGTCTCAGGTGGGGCGTCTGCCTTGAGCCGACTGTCTACACGGAAGCATCGTCCACCCCTGGAAATCCGCATTTTGTACCAAAGATGAACTAGGGGATCGGGGGCCCTTATCGGAGGGAGCTCAGCTTTCCAGATTTTCCTTAGAGTCCCTTACGGAGCAAATTCTCCTGCACTATCCGAGTTACTCTTGCTTTTCCTTTTTTTTTCTTCTTTGTTTACCATTTTTATTAAATTTAATCTGTATTCACCACGGAAAAGCCCAGGAAAGGGCAGATAAGCAGGGGTTTCCCCGGAGGTGAAAGATTGCTTGTAATCACTCCTCGCTGCCCACGCCGGCCTCACCAGCCCTGGCCTCACCAGCCCCGGTCCTCTGTGTATCCGTGTGACTCCCTGCTCCTGGGCATCTCCTTGGGGTCCCCACAGGCCATGCACCTGCAGAGTCCCCAAGGGGAGGCTGGTGGCTCGGCTCGTCCCCAGCACCCCGGCTGCCTGGTGTCCCCGCTTCCCCACTCAAGCAAGCTCACTCCTAAACAGACCGCTGGCCTTGGGACCCTGGTGTCGGCGGCCTCCCCAGGACCCCCCTGGGCACCTGGTGCCGTGGCCTTGGCACAGCCACGGCCCCCTTTCCAGAGTTGGATCCGCCCGCAACTTCGGGGCCGAGCCTCCCTGGGAGCTTGGCACAGGCCCGGGGTCTGTGGGCTCAGCTTCGGCCCGAGCTCCCGTCCTCTGCCTGCCCTGAGTGCTGGTCACAGGAGGCCCCTGCTCATCTCTCCTCCTCACTGATCCTGGCCGACACTTCCATCCTCTCCAGGCTCCTCCTCCCTGTCCCTCTTCCCCGCTCCCGGCCCCAGAGGGCTGTGTGACCCCACGGTGGTGAGCGGAGGAGGTCAGGAGGCTTGTCCCTGTGCTGGGCGCCTGCTGTGTCAAGCCCCGTCCTCCAAGTGGCGTCCCACCTGCCTGGCGAGGCAGGACCACGTGTTCTTCAGCACTGCTGTCTCCCGACTGCCCCGAGCCTGCCCGCTGGACGGTCCAGAGCTGCAGAGCCGGCCCTCCAGCACGCACGTGTGTCTGAGCTGCCGTGAGTGTGTGCCGGGGTCCCGGTCCCCCCTGTGGAGGGACCCTTGTCACCTGCCAGCTATTGTCCAAAGACTCAGACTCCAAGGCAGGCGTGAGTCTGAGTGGCAGGCAGCCTTCAGTGACCCTGGAAGAGCAAGGTCACCTCTTGGCAGGAGGCTGCCTGGGCCTGGAATGGAGAATTCTAGAGCTTCCTCCTCGCCCCGCCCCTCCTTCCTGCAAGGAGGTGGTATGGTCACCGGGACCCAGGGCTGGCCTCAATCCCTGGGAACCCATTCCAGTGTCTCTGCCATAACGTGGGCAGGGGGTAGGTCTGCCTCCTGCAGTTCCTGAGGGTTAGAGGAGCAGCGGGGGACAGCTTGGGGACAAGCAGCATTCGCAGGATGCTGGCTCCTGTGGGGAAGAGCTGAGGCCCCAGCGCCCGGTGAGGGAGACGGGGCTGAGCAGGCTGCCTGGGTGGAACCGCTCTGAGTTCCTCTCCAAGGCAGGGAAGGATCCAGCCTTCCTTTGGGTCCTGGAGGGCGAACCCAGCGCACTTCCCCACGGAGCCACATCCCCGGCTCTTTTTATTTAGAGACAGGGTCTCACTGAGTTGCTTAGGACTTGGCTAAGTTGCTGAGGCTGGCCTCGAACTTGAAATCCTCCTGCCTCTGGGATGACAGGCATGCACCACCGTGCCCGGCACTGATCCCTTCTTCTAGGTAGGAAAGCAAAGGCTGCCCACGGCCAGGCACAGAGGCCTATCCTTCAACCGCGGGCGGTAGGGCCGGGCTGGGTTCTGGAAGCTGGAGGCAGGGCACTGGAGTCCACATCTCTCCAGGTTTGTTGGAAAGGACAAGAGAAGGATGGGGATGCAGGTTAGAGAAAGGCGCCTGGGTGGATGTCCAGGGGAGGCGTCCAGGAGTGCGGTGGACAAGACGTGGAGCCTGCCTGGTCAGAGGCTCACAACTCAGGTGGTCGTGGGCCTCGCTGTCTGCCGGCTGCTCTGGGGCCTGACCCCGGGGCTGCGTCCTCACCCCACAGTGGCCAGAGTGTCCTCCAGAGCTGCCCAGGGTCCGTCCCCGGCTCTCACAGCCTAGCTGGCACTCCCCTCGTCAGCGGGTGTCCTCGTTCCCTCCTGAACCCCAGGTGACTACAGAGGGAGTGTGTGGCCTCCAGCCTCCATCACAGGAAGCAGCCCAGGTCTGCCTGGTCACTCTCCCTGGGCTCAGCTGAAGGCTGTCCCGGCCCGCGGGCAGCAGGGGTGTCAGCACAGGGTGTGGGCCGCCATCGGAGCTGTGAGACAGCGGAGGGAGCCCTTGGTGTCACCAAGGTCATTGTTGCTGGTGACACCATCTCAGCCACCCTGCCGATCTGCAGCTCCCGGGACCTCCTGGGATTGGCTGGGGACCTGACCGTGGCCAGGTGAGCGGGTCAGGCAGAGCCCGAGGGCCACTGGGCACCTGGTGTCGGGGAGGTGGACTGGTGTCCCCATGCCTGTGCCTGCTTGGCCAGCCGGCTGGACGATGTGGCTCCGGGTGGGCTCTGTGGGCAGCACAGGTGGACATGTGCTCAGGTGGGCCAGGCCTGGGAGCCAGGGGGACCCAAGGACAGCTTCTCCCAGCCCGTAGGGGCCCCGGGAGGGTTTCGGAGAGGGGTGGACAGGACCTGCAGAGGAGGAGACAGCCAAGGACCTTCCAGGTGAGGGGACAGCACCAGCCAGAGTCGGGGAGAGGAAATGGGCCGATTCTGGGGGCTTGCAAGCCTGGATGGGGTAGGACGAGCCCACAGGGCCTGGTTCTGAAAGACCACGGACGGCCCTCCTCACAAAGTCACAGAGAGGGGCTCAACCCCACCCCGGACAAGAGGAAGTGAGGGTGACTGAGGCAGGCGGGGACAGAAGCGAGGAAAAGACATGCTGGGCAGTTGGAGTCCTGGGGAGGACGGCGTGTGGGTGGCTGGCCTGGTGGCTCTGTCCTCCTGTGTAAGAAAGTGTCCTTTAAAATCCACCCTGACACTCAGCGAGGGAGTGAGCCCAGGATGGACGAGGGGTGTCCTGGCAGAGACTCCCCGTGGACGCACGGTGAGCTCCTGGCTGGCCAGTGGGGGAGGGGGTGCAGACTCCCCCTCCCCTCCCCCTCCCATCCCCTCCTCCTCCTCTTCTCTCCCCCCTTCACCTGTGATTCTTCTGTGTGTCAAATAGTTTGAATGACAAATGAAAGTTTCCTAAAATGAATGGAGGAAGGAGCATGGAGAAGGCAGGCGCCTGAGCGTCCGCCCCGTCTTACTGGAGGGCACATGGCGCCATGGATAGGCTGGACGCTGCTCAGGTCAGTGAGCAACCCCTGACCATTGCTCCTGAGGCCAGAGTGGTGGCCCTCTTTGGTCTGCTGGGGGCGGAGGGCAGCCGGCCACCTCGGGGAGCCGGTCCCACCGGCCACACGGGCGTCCGCGGAGCCCCAGTCTCCAGCTCCTCTCCAACGTGGGTCGGGCCAGGAGCCCAGGCTCACCCCGAGGTTTCCTCCTGTGTTTCTGAAGGTCACCACCTTCCTGTCACGTGAGTGGAGGCTCTGAAGTCTCAGCCGGGGCAGCGTCCGTCTCCGTGTGCCCCGAGGGGCCGGGCTGCTGACTGCTCGGGCCACATGGACGCACCGCGCTCCGTGGATCCTGGCTGATGCCTGGTCCTGTCGTCTTGGATCTTAGAAGCGGGTCTCTCCTTTCCAGAGGAAAGCGACTCGGACAGAACTTGGAACCCCGGCCCAGTGCGGGGAGGCTTCCGCAGCAGGCCTGACCCTCGCGTGCTTGGGCAGAAACAGCTGAGGAAGCCTTGCTGGAGCGCTGGCCGAGCTAAAGGAGCTTAGCACGTGCTGAATAAAGCAATCTCGTGCTGGTGCATTTTACCTAAGAGGAACGAGCGCCCATGACCACCTAACACGCGTACAAAGGTATGGATAATGGCTTTATTAGGAATAGCCGAGGAGCAGGAACAACCCAAATGCTCACCAACACCACAATGGATAACTGTGGGGTGTGCACATGTGGAGTGCTACTGGGCCCTGAAAAAGGAGGAAACCCAGAGATGGTACAGCAGAACCTCAGGGTCACAGGGCGCAGAGAGGATTTGGTGTGGCTTCCTTTACTCGCAGTTTGAGAGCCGTGGATGGAGTCAGTGGAGGTCAGGATGGAGAGCGTGGTGCTCTCAGGAGAGGGTGAGAGCTGTCTGGGCGCTGGGAACGCTGCTTCTTCAGGTGCTGGTCACACAGGTGCGAGGGTCGAGCAGCAGGTAAATTGTGCAGACAGAACAGTAAAAGGAAGAGGGGTTTCTTCCGACTGGTGGGTTTGGCTGCGGGGCTGCGGTGAGACCTCCCGAGAACGGTGCCGTCCTGACGGCAGCCTGGTGGGTGTGTCCTCGGCCCACTCCAGGGTGGCCAGTCACACGGGCTCTGGGTGGGACATGCTGGGCCGTGGCCACCAAGCACCCCTGGAGGCTCAGTCGATGCTCCCGAGGAGCCCCTGGAGGACGGGCTGAGGCCGCTCAAGCCCACGCAGCTTTCTTCAAGCTGCAGAGGGTCAAGGAATCCCTTGGGATGCTGTGCGAGCGCAGGTTGGGCAGGCGACAGCGTTTCCAATAAGCTCCCGGGGGCGTCGATGCTTCTTGAGCAACTCGAGTACCAGGCCAGGCAGAGAATCCTGCTCCTCCCTCACGGGCTGCATGGTCTCAGCCAAACTCCTGACCTCTCTGAACTTCTGTTTCTTCTTCTGTAAGTGCCAGGAGTCGGGGGTGAGACAGCCATTTCCCACCAAGTGAGGGCTCAATTGACGTCTGCGAAGTGCTCGGCAGGGCGCCTGCCCTCTGGGAAGCGCACGTTACTTGGTAGCTTGTTATATTTATTCCTTTTAATGAAGAAGGTGGCTCGGGCCATGATTTGGAGAGAGCTGAGTGAGTGGTCAGCAGGGGCAGGGACTGGCACGCTCTTCTCTCCCTCGGCCCTGTGCAGGGGATACTTGCCCAGCTCTTCCCTCCTGCTTCCCCCACACTCCCTCCCCAGGTTCATCCGGGTGGTCATCGCTGTCTAAGGGAGACTCTTCCTCCTCCTCCTCCAACCCTGATCTAGCAGGACTGGGAGGTCCACCCAAAGCCCACCAGGCGGTTCTCAGATGCAGTCCACAGGGGCCTCCTTGTTAGCGTGCACCCTCCCCTCCAGGCCCTGGTCCTGCAGTGGGTGGCCCCCAGGGCTCCAGGTGTCCATGCCCAGCTCCCCTGGACCCCGCCCAAGCTGCTCCCTGCGCGAGGCCCCTCAAGGGAACCTGTGCGAGTTCTCTGGCTGGGTTTTTAAGACTCAGCAAGTGTTGGAATGGGTTGGTGCGTGGAGTCTGGCCCGCCTCCAGGTCGCTTGGAGGCCCTTCGATTGGCGCCCTGAGTCCAGCCACGGCGGGTGTGTGTGGAGGGAGCCCAGGCCTGGACCCGCCACGGTCAGCTCAGAAATGACCACCTGGGCCCACAAAGGCCCTGGCAGGGGGCTGCGGGGCCCCAGGGATGAGTCCTGGGGTGGGGGCATCCTGGGGCCTCTGAGAGCACAGAAAGGGGAGGCCAGGGACATGTGGCCATAGTGCTCACAGGGGCCTTGGGTGACATGCTTCCTGGCGTCGGGGCCAGGCTCTTCCTACCCTGAGTCGGGCTGGCCTGGGTCACCAAGGGTTGGGCACAGTGACCCAGGTGAACCCCAAGGCCAGGGTGGAAACCTCGCACCTTCAGCTGGGCCCCTGGGACATGTGTCAGGGGAAACCGTCTGAGGCCAGCGAGACCCTGAACTGCCGGGGAGCCCAGCCCCTCGGGAAGCCCACCCTGCCCAGCATCCTAGCCTCAGCCAGGCTGGGACAGGTGTGTGACCGAGCCACGCTGGGCACTGGCCCTGGGGCTGCCCCAGCCTGCTGGGCTCACTGCAGCTCCCGGAGGCGCACGAGAGCAAGGCCCTCCTAGGCCCCAGCTGTGGATTCAAGGTCTCCCAAGAGCTCATGTGTCGGAAACCGACTCCCCAGATTCATATGCGATGGAATTCCAAGGCAGAGCTTTGGGGGTCAACGAGGTTAGACGAGGTCACAGGGGTGGGCCCCCCACGGTGGCATCAGTGGGGGCCTGAGCTGCCACACTAGCTCTGTCTCACCGTGCAATGCCCCCACCATGACACGGTGCAGCCAGAAGGCCTCACCTGAGCCAGGCCTGTGCCCTTGGGCTTCCTCCTCCAGGGCCATAATAAGCCGAGAAGCCTCCTAGTCTAAATAAACCACCCAGTGCTGGGTATTGTGTTATAGCAACAGAGAGCAGCCTGAGACAGCCTCCGGGTTCTATCGTCCAAGGGGAGCAGCGGTGCCCACCTTACCAGCAACGTGAGAGAATTACATGAAGTACTGAGGCAAGCGAGCCGCGGGAACCCCACCCTCGGGCACATTGGCAAGCCAGGCTCCCCTTAACGCCTTGCTGTGGTGCACTGGCCTCGAGCCTGCCCTTGGGGTGGCAGATGCGGAACCCACGCGCTCTCTGTGGCCAACATCGGCCTCGGGCTCTCTGGCTGCCGCTAATATTGATCAATAGCTAGCGTTTCTCGAGGTCTCGCTGCGCTGCAAGCGAGCTTTCCCCTTTACCCCCTGAAAACACTGCATGCTGGGAACTTTTACATTTAAGTGAACAGAGGTGGAGGGACGGCCATTGTCCAGCGCTGAGAAGCCAGGAGGGGCAGGCCTGGAGTCCGAACACCCTGGGCCTGCTGCTGGACTCCTGTCTGCACAGCCTCCGGAAGGAGCTGGCCTCAGGAGCCTCCTGCGGTCACGGGGACTGTCCCTCGCCTTTGCTCAGGCACGGCCCCTTCAGTTAGCAGGCCCGGGGCTGCCTTCCCCTGCCAAGTCCAAGGGTAAGAGAAATGAAGGAAGGCCCCCTTTATTCCTAGTTCCCCATAATTTCTAGGGGAAATGCTCACGTAGCCCCACACCTTATTCCAAGGTTCCCAGGGATGATCTGAGGGGCAGTCTTGACAATCAGCAGGGACCCTTTTCCTCTACTCCGTACCGTGTGCTTAGAGCTTATTATGTGCTTATTATAGTCCATAGTAGGTGCTCAATAAACATTCACAGATAGGGTGAGTGCAAGGTCCATTCTCCATGGGGCCCAGGGACTGTTAGGAACCCCTGAAATAACACCCTAATACTAATTTATTTTAAAAACAGAGGAAAATCCAATAAAACAGTACACACATGCAGTATCGAATCCAGCCTGGATGGCTTGCTTTATACCAATGCCGTCGTGAGGTGTGGTTAGAATTCCCGTCGAGGCTCAGGAGTCTGACAGCCTTGAATGGGGTTCCGTCGGTGCCCAGCATCTGGGGTGGGCAGGGTGGGTGAGCAAGGCTCTGTCCTTCCAGGTGGGTGCAGGGCAGGTGGGCAGCTCAGCACCGGCCCATCCTTCCTGACCCGTCTCCCCTGCACCTCGCCCGTGGCCCGGAGCTGATTGGTCTGAGGGCGTCTTGTCCTAGGACAACCACGGGAGCCGCCACGCAGGACGCTTCTGTCCAGGAGGCCCCATGATGCACAGTGACCACTCCATGGGTTTGAGGCTGAGGCAGGGACTCGGGCAATTCTGGGAGCCCTGGCAGGCCCTGGAGACCGAATGGTCGGGCCGTGGGCACGTGAGCAGGTGAGGGCGGGCGGGCCGCCTGGTCCCAGGAGCAGGGCACACACCAGCCCCTGCGTTTCCCGAGGGCCCTGCCGTCCAGGTGCTGGAGAGCGGCTCACATTCGCCCTTGTCACCCCCAGGCCCTGATAGAGGGGCTCGTCTTTGTCCTCCTTCCCAGGTGTGCAAAGAAAGCTTGGCTCAAGGGTGCACGTGAGCGAGTGGCAGAACCGGCCTCAGACTCAGGCCACAGTGTCCACCATCTAACCAAAACCACCCGGCTCTGCCGATCCCGGAGTCCATTGTGCTCTCCTTGGAGCTCCGAGGTCCAGCTCTCTTGGTGTCCCTGAGGGCATGTTACGTGTGTCCTTGGAACACCCCCCCCCCCCCCCCCTCCCTCCCAGGGACCTGAGGTGCTGTGAGCGCCTGCTAACCGGAGAGATCTACCATCCTGGAGGGCGAGGGGCACCGGCACCCGGACATGGCTGGCGCCGGCAGCGCCCACTGGCAGGTGAGGTGAGCTCAGGCCCAGCCCACGCAGGGCAGAGCGCGTCCAAGACCAGCAGGCGAGACCTCTGGGGGTCTCCCGTCTGCACGAGCACCCCTTCCCGTGTTCTTTGGGAATAGGGTTTAGCAACGAGAAAATCTGTCTTCTGAAACCTATGAGACCACGTGATCCACTGACCTCGCAGTGGCCCCTTCCCGATACGCCCCATTGTCCTGAGATCGATAGTCCAAGACCGAAGGGGAACTTGCCGGATTTTGTATATGTTTAGGAGAAAAGATAACGAGACCCCATACACTTCCTGAAGCATCCCGATGGCCTTCCTGGGGTTCAGATGCTCCATGGCCTCCCAGGTGGGATCCACGAGGGCTCTTCTTTCTCCTCTTGTGACTCCTGCCCGGCATCTCTGGAAAAGGCCCACTGCTCTGGGCTTACTGTCCCGAAGACCCTGACAAAGAAACCATGTGGGTCAGAGGTTGGGGACCCGTGGGGTGAGGTGGCCGGTGTTGGCATACACTACCCTGTCCCCTTCCTGGGCAGGATTCTCTCTTCATCCATCCTGAAGAATCCAAGTGCATTCAGAAAAATTCACCGCAGACAACCACACTTGGGAGACCGTCTCCGGCTGGGACCCCTCCGCATGGTCGTGAGCATTGTGACTTTGGTGGACGTGGTCGCATGTTTCTGTCGGAGATCCCATATGGGAAACGGGAAGGTCAGAGGCTCCGTGTGATTCGGCTTTCCTGAACTCCGCCACCCAGGCCTCCAGAGTGATAGGGCTAATTCACAGCCGATCGGTGACCTAAGAATCTGGATGACATTTTTATAGTGTTGGGAACTTCTCGTTTGTTCACTTTTCTCCGGGAGTCCTGAAAACCTAGTCCTCAGACTAAACGGCCACTGCCCGGCACTCCTGGAGTTCGGGGTTGCAAGCAACGGAAACCAGCTCTGGCTGACACTTGGGCGCTGCTCACACTTGGCGGACGGCGTTTTCCAACAGGAAATCTGGATGCTGTCGGTTGGGAATCGGGTTCTGGACCAGAGGAGAAGCCCTGGACGTGGGCAGGAACCCAGGCAGCTGGGGGCCGTGGGGTGGACCCCAGCACAGCTGCGAGCAGCAGTCTGTCTGTCTGCGCCCTCCCTGCTCTGGCCGAGCTCACCCTTAGTGGTCCAGGAAGGAACATCCAGCCAACTGGGCTTAGCGGTGGCCTGTTCTCTGGCCACACGACAGCAGCTGAGGGGGGCCCGTCCGTGAGTTCCCTCCAGGCGGTGGTCCTGCGAGTTTTCCTGGCGGTCTCGGGCACCGAGGAGGAAGTAGTTCCCTCAAGACAAATCCGATTGCACCTCGAGTGGAGAGTGGACCCTGGGAAGCCCAAACACGGTGGTTTCTGCCCATCTGGGAGGGAGATGTGGATAGTGGCCCTGGGACAGAGCCGCTCTTGGTTGGTGGCTGGGAGTGGCCCCAAGCCGCCACGCAGGTGCCTCCGACAGCTCAGCTGCACCACGTGGACACCCTCTTTTCTCAAAGTTGACCTGTCAATTTCCCAGGGCAGCTGTAGCAAGTGACCACAGATGGGCAGCCGAAGGCGACGGCTCTGTTCCCTGGAGGCAGGGGTCTGAGGTCAGGATTGCGAGGCTGTGCCCTCTGGGACTCCAAGGGAGGCTCCCTCCTCGCTACCTCCTGGCGTCTGGGCCAACCGAGGCTCAGGGCTGCCCACTCTGATCTCTGCCACTTCCTGTCACCGTCCTTGGTCCTCTTCTGAGGGCACCGTCACAGCTGGGCTCACCCCGATCCAGTACAATCCAGCCACTGAGACCCCAGGTTCTGCCTGGAACCGCCCAGGCTGGGGGGCTCCGTGGTAAAGACCAGGCACGTGTTTGGATGGCCAGGGTTCAGAACCTTTGCTCAGTGCCCAGCACAGCTTGAGCACCTACTGAATTCAGGCCTGGGAGGAGGCCGTGCGGAGCGTGGGCAGAGCCAGCCTCCCCTGCAGCCCCACCCTCCCTCCTACCCTGGTTAGCGGGTAGCCAGGGGGTGTTAGCGCCCAGGAGTCCTGGGGGCCTCCCTGACAGTCAGGCCTTTCCCTCAGGGTGGCGCTCTCCTGGAGCCCTGGGCCCACCCTATCCATTTAGCAGACACACCCAGACACCCCGGGAGCAAGCTGGGGTCACTGCTGCGGGCTGTCCGTGATCCCTGGGGCAGGGCTGCTGGCTGGGCCACCGAGGCCCCAGATCCCTGCTGTTGTGAATCAGGTCATGGCAGGATCATCCAGAAGAGGATTTGGACTTCCTCTGTCGGGAGGCTCTGGCGCCCTGCCTTCATCTGGGGATGGCAAATAAGACTGGCCTCTCCAGAGCGACAGGAGGCTGGCCAGGGGCCAGGTCGCGGCTGGTGCTTCTTGCCAGGGCCTGAGGCTGAGGGAGGAGGCTGCTGTGCTTAGCTCTTCGGGCCACCTCGGGGAGGCGGCGGGGGCTGCGGGGTCCTTTGCAGAAGCCAGGGGAGGAGGGGCACGTGTCAGGAGCAGGTGATGGCTCTGCAGCCATCTTGTGTCCCCGGCAGTGGAGAGCGACAGTGAGAGGTGGCCTCGTCCTGCCCCAGCAAGGATCCAGAGGTGGCTTTGGTATTTGGCGTTTGTAAAAACACCCCGTAACCGCAGCACGGGGTCTGACACCCACTGCATTTCCGCCTCCCTCCAGGGTGACGGAGCCGAGCGTGGCTCAGGGTGGGCCCTGAGGTGGCAGAGCCGGAAGCAGGAGCACAGATGGCGGCCCACGGGCCTCGCCCAGGTGCTTGCACACTGTCGATCTTGCTGAGCAAACGTTCTACACAGGAGGTCCCCCGCCCCCACCTGCCCCTGGGTCTGGGCGGGACGCCTCCCGAGCCCTGCAGCACAGGACTGAGCTCAGATTTCCCGGCTCCCGGGAGATCCACGCCAGCATGAGCTGCGGGGGAGCCAGCCCTGTCCCCTGCCCACTACGCTCTGTCCCACCCTGGCCCTGTCCGGCTGGGTTGCTGACGCCCGGGCCTCTGTGCCCAGACTCCATCCCCACCTCCTGCAAATGGCTGCCCGAAGTCCACTCTCGGGCTTGGCAGCACACACTGGCCGGCCAGTTTGGTCTTCCAAGGAAGAAAGAGTGGGAAAGGCCCGCAGGTCCTAGGGCAGGGGCGGGCGCTCAGACAGGGCGGGAGGAGGTCCGGGTGTCAGGATGGAGTCTGGAAGCAGGTGCTTGGAGCTCAGATGCGGGCACCCCCTAGGTCCAGGGGACTCCCGGGACTTGAGACCTCCCGGGGAGGCACACAACCAGAGGAGGGCCAGGGAGGCCTGCCAGGGCAGGAGGCCACTGTGCCCATGGTCATGCGCCCTGAGAAGGCAGCCCTGCCTGTTTCAGGCCTTGCTTGTGTGGCAGGGGGTGCGATTTCTGACATTCAGGGGAGATGAGCCTTTGGCTTCTCTTCCTGCCCAGGAAAAGGTTCCCCAGGACGGGAGGGCCTCCTGCCAATCAGGGAAACCAGAGGCCAGGGGCTGCTCAGCACCCCGTGGGGCCCCGGCCCCCTCTCTGGCGTCCCTCCACCAGGCTGGCTCTGGAGCACCTGGCCAGGTGCTCTGCTGCTTCCTCACCCTCTGTGGCAGGCCCCGGGCTGTGTCCACGTTCCCTGCTTCCACGGGAAGGTGCAGCGTGTTCTCCTCCGGGAGCCTGCGGCCTTCCTCCCAGCCTGCCTCGCCCCTTCCTCTGGCTCCGGGTCCGTATTTTCCAGCAGCCCCGGTGATCCCCAGTCCCCCGCCCCCCACTCCCGTGAAGAAGTTGCCTCTTATGTAACAGTCCCCTGGCCCTGCCTCCGGAAGCCCCAGACTCTGTTGCTATGACGACAGGGCTCATAAATCCAGCCTCCCTTCAGATTGCCCGCGTCCCAGCCTCCCCTGCCGCAGAGGCAGAGGCTTGGGCTAGCTGCGCCTGGACCCCCAAGTCTGCCCAGTGGATGCCGAGGGTGTGGATGAAGTGCCTGGGCTTCTTCCCACTTCTGCGGGGTAGAGCGCAGGCGATTTCTGCTCCTGGAGCCAGAGGCTCCCAACTCCCCTGGGAGGAGAAACCCCTTCGCCCCAACACGGGATCCTGCAAGAAGGGACGCCCGTGGGCTGGAGGGACAGGGAATCTGAGTTAGGACTGGCCAGCAGCTTCCTGCCCAGTCTGTTTCCCGGGTCGCCTGGTGTTTCCAATTTGACGTCCAGTCCCAGGTCTCTGGGAACCAGATCGTGTGTGAGAGAGGCCGAGGGGACCCTGCAGATTGGTCGTAAGTGACTGTCACTGAGTGAAAGGAGGCCAGTTCTAAAAGAAACAAGGCTGTTGCTACTTCAGCAACTGGAGCCCAGTCCCTCTCCCCCATTCCTGCTGCCACCTGCACTCCAGGACACTTGTCCCCTCCCAAAGGCTTCTGTGAGACACCTGGACTTCCCCAGCAGCTCCATTCCCTTCTGGCATCGAGATCCACAGTGTGGTTAGCAGGTGCCAGGTGTGCTGCTGAATCTCCCTTCCCAGCCTTGCCCGAGGGCAGGCGTGTATCTGTCAGCTAATGCTGCGTAACAAATCCCCACAGGTTGCCTTTATCAGCTCTCAGCCCTGCAGAGTTGGTGCCCAGCTACGACCTCTACTTCAAGGTCTTTGGCCAGGTTGCCCCAAGGCGTTAGCCACAGCTCAGTTCTCGGTGGAAGCTTCCAGCAGGGCAGGATCTGCCTCCAAGCTCCCGTGGTTGTTGCAGACCTTGCTGTTGTGGAGGCTGCTCAGTGGAGGCTACACCACCCTGGGTTTCTGGGACTGCCCACGTGGCCCTCCCCAGCATGGCAGCTCTGTCACCGTGTGCCAGCGAAACCGCACTGGAGGGGAGCAGCTGGTGTGAGAGAGGGTGCCACCTGACGGTGGCCATGGGGTCCCAGCCCTGCTGCCCACATGCTGCCCTGGCTCACACTCATGCTGGAAGACCCTTCCTCCCTGGGGTCTCCTGTCACGGGAGACGATCCCATCTCTCCTGCCCAGCTCAAGCCCGCAGGAGCCGAGTGCTCCCTCCCTGGAAACCAGAGAATATTCCAGAAGAGCAACTTCTGAGAATGTCGACCAGTGGATGGAGAGAAGTGCTGAAGGACTGACCAGCTGGACTCCATGGGCTCTGGAGCCCAGGATCAGCGCCCTCGGGCTGGCGGACTCTGTGCAGTCGCTAGTGAGGGTCAGAGTCCCCGCAGACACACGGACTCTGCCTCCCGCCATGGTGAGGGGAACGCAGCGTGGAGAGTGCCGCAGGGAGCGGGGCCTGCGTCCCAATAAAACTTTATTGACAAAGTCAGGTGGGTGACCTCCCCTGGGGTCGCAGCGAGTTCGGGTCCTGGCAGTTGTGGGAAGGACGGTCCATGGTTCACGTCTCAAAAGCTCTGAGTGACAGGTGACGTGAGCAGCACCCTGGTCCTTGCGCCCTGTCCTCTCCCGCCCTCTGCTGCTGGGCCACCTGGGGCCCTCCTTAGTCCCTGTCCCCCTCTCCTCTGAGGACTTCTTCACATGCTGGCGTTTGGTTCTTTCTCCTCCTCTCCCTCCTCCTCCCATCCAGACAGAAAAGAGAGAAGAAGAGGGAAAGAGGCCAAAGAGAAAAAGGAGGGACACAGGCCCTCCTCCCGGGCCCCGGGCACCCCGGAGCAGCCGGAGGAAGGGGACCCCCACTTCAGGGAGGAGCGTGTGATAAGGGGGTGTCCTCTGAGACTGTGAGCTCAGGAGAGCGGGGACCGCGTCCCAGCCTGTCCCAGAGCCCAACCCCAGGGGATGCCTGGCGGGCGGTGGTGGAGGCAGAGGTGCAGGGCCTGGTGGCTGGAGACCCAAGGCCTTCTCAGGTGAAGGCCACTCCCCTTGAGCCTGCTTGGACTCTGCTTCCTGCACACAGCTCCAGGAGGCTGGGGGCTGCCCGTCCTGCGTCACCTTTTCAAGTGACTTCCTGGGGAGAGGCTTTGCATGCGGCTGCCAACAGGGGCCACGCAAGGCCAGCAAGAAATGGATGAGGCTTAGCTGCTCTCGGTGGAGTGACTGGGGCCCTTGTGGTCTCCACAAAACTCCAAGCACCCCTTCTGCCCTGGAGTGGTCCTGCAGTCAGAAGCACAGGATTCCTACCTGCTTGGCTGTGTGACCCTGGGCGGCTGATATGCCCTCTCTGATCTGGGTGTGGAAGCACCATGCTGCAGGCTGACGTTTGCACATAGGTTAGACGTTGAAGCAGCTGGAAATGAGGCACAGACCCAGCAGCCCTGGACCCTGCCTCAACTCACCAGGGAATTCAGCAGCTTTGTGCATTAACAGCATCCTGCAGAATTGGCCAGGTCCACGCAAGGACCCAGCAGGAAGTCTGGGCCTGGGTCTGGGAAGAAGAATTATTCTGTCTTCCGGGCAGCGATGGGCGCCAGGCGAGCTGGGGTGTAGCTGGAGAGCCGTGGACACTGTCTGGGCCCCAGTGCATCCGCGGGCTCCTGGGCCAGGTTCACCATCACAGCTCCTGAGGCCCTCTCCTTCCTCCCGGCTGGTGCGAGCTGGAGTCTGTCCAGGGGCAGCTCTGTCCGCACCAGTGCAGAGCTGAGGGGCCTGGGGAGTGGTGGCCCAGCCTGCCCTTGGCCTGAGCCTTCTGATAGGGCCTTGAGACCCCCGCCCCAGCCCCCAACCCTCCCCTGCAGGGCGGAGCCTCAGGGACCCTCTGCCTCTGTCACCCAGTGCCCACTCCCTCCTCCCGTTCCTTCTGAGTCACTACCATGTGAGTCCTCGTTTCCCCGTCTGCATCTGGGAGCCTGGTCTAAGACCGCGGGGTCTTGGGATTTTCCATGCTCTGTGGGTGGAAATGGGGGGAAGAGAGCAGGAAAGGAGGATCAGAACAGGAATCAGAAAATGTGGTGGAGGATTTCAGGTGCAGGGCACCCTGCTCTGGAAGGACGGAGAAACCAGGGACCAGGGGAAAGGGGCTTCAGAGGGCTCAGGACATCGCCGGGGGGCAGAACTGGTGTGGAATTCGGCCCAGGAAAGCCCAGAGAATGTTCTAGAATAAATGAGCAGAGCGGTCCTTGTGGCTGCCCTGCCCCCTAAGCCTGCAGGCACACGCAGCCCCAGTCACCGTTTCCGTAGCATCTGCACTTTGAGGTGGTCTGTGGGCTTCTGCTCCCCATGCACCTGGGGCCTCTGGGACTCCCACAGGGTCCCAGCGCGGGCACAGGCCTGCAGGAGATCCTCTCTCCTGCCCGGCCTCCTTTGCCAGAAAGGAATTCTGCGGAGATTATCCGAGATCCTCTGCCTTGAGCATCTACGGTTGATCTGCACTTGATCTTGTCAGTCGCTCCAAAGCAGATGCTAAGTCAGAGGGTCTGAGTGGGCCTGAGGATCTGCACTCGCAGCAAGCTTCCTGGGATGCGGTGCCATGTGTCCCTGCGCCATGCTCTGTGCAGCAGCCCTCTGAGGATGTGCCTTTCAGAGTGTCCCTTCACCTGTGAAGGCCGTTTGTCCCTACACATTCTTTATGGCTCAGGCCACTGTCACCCCCTGTCCTCCAAGACTGCCTGCCACACAAGTTCTTCTGCGCCTCCCAGAAGATCTCGTGAGCACTCCTCCGTGACGGGCTATATACGTCCTGGACTGCGAGCTCCTTGGAGGGCTCCGGGGGCCGCTGCCTCTGCTCTGGGTGCTTCCCGGGCCCCAAGCTCAGTCCCTTCTGGCATTTTGTCAGCAATCCTCCACAGTCCTCGGGGGTGGGCTGAGAGCAGGAGGAGAGTCACCTGGGGTCCCTAGCTCATTAGATGGCCAAACCGCTGAATCCACCTGTCCCCTTCCAGGCCGAGCTGGCCTCTAACTGTCGGGTGAGGGTAGGCAGCAGGGTGGGCAGCAGGTGGGCAGCGGCTGGGTGGAGGTGCGTCTCGGGTGGGAGAAGAGACTCCGTAAGGTGCTCAGCTGCAGCCCATCCGCCTGCCTGGTGCGTGACAGCCGCCCAGCCCCCATCCCCAGCTCCCCCAGCTCCTGATCACCGCGGAGGCCCCGCCCACCAGGCCGGGAAACTGACACAGCCCGCCCCAGCCCCAGCCACCGCACTTGTCAACGCCCTCAGACTCCATCCCGATGTCTCATCTGTCACGAAACAGGATCTCCCTCCCCCGGAGGTGGTGCCCATGCGGCTCAGCAGCGCGCAGGCCACGCGGATCCAGGCAGCTGCTGGCCCCTATTCCCCCGGAGCAGCTTAGATCAGATCATGTCCTCAATCACAGGCCCTTGAACAACTCTGACAGTCACCTCATACTCCTGCTGCTGCTGGGAAGGGGAGGGCGGGGTGAGCAGCGGCCTCCGGGGCAGGCTGAGCCCACCTGCACTGACCCCGCAAGAGGTCAGCACAGAAATAGCCAGGGGCCCTGTAAGTCCCCCGCGGTCTCCTGTCCTTGGCCCTTGACTGCTCCTCACTCCCTCTGGCCAGCTCAGTCCAGCCCCACAGGCGGGCATCTCCGCAGCTGAGAGGCAAGCAGCTCCTCCTGCCTCAGGGCCGCTGTGCCTGCCCTTCCTATTGGCTGAGAAGCTCTTCCAGGTCTTCGTGAGGCTGGCTGCGGCTTCTCCCTGGCTGGGTGTCAGGTCCCAGGGTATTCCAAGCTCCTTGTCACCAGCAGGCCCCTCTTGCCACCTCTGTGTCCAGTTTTGATTTCTCCCGTGCTGGTCAGTGTGGAAGGCCTGTGTGTGGACGCGTCCCCCCTAGAGCAGGAACTCCGGGAGGGCAGGGCTGCTCTTGCTTCTGTGCTCAGCAGACAGGAAGGGCCTCCGTGACTTGCCTGACCGGTGAATGCAAAGCCCATGGCTGAGAGGTTAAGTGACCAGCCTCAGGGGACTGCAGATAGGCCAGCCCCCAGGTGGCCGCCTGCCAGGGAGGTCTCAGCCAGACACCCCCTGTCTGGGAAGCGGGAGGCTGTGCGGGGTGGTGGGCAGGACTCCCCAGCTGCGTCTCCCCTTTCCTCCTCTGGGGCACAAGGAGCAGGTGGCGGCGATGCCCCTGAGCTTGTGCTGACAGCTCCCTGTGATGTCCTACTGGACGCCCTGGACATTTCCATCCCCACTTTACACAAAGAGGCAACAGAGGCCAGGAGGTGGCCCCCGCCCCTGTCCCCGGCGGCCTGCGTCCTCTCCCCTTCCCTGTCTTCCATGCCCAGATGTGCCCCCACCTCTGGGCTGGCTCGCTGCCAGCGGGCCAGCTGGGAGGGCAGCGGAGGCCAGAGTGAGGAGGGAGCCGGGCTGGGGGCAGCCCTGTCGCTCACAGGCCAGGCCCTGGGGCTCCTCCCTGGGCTGCAGTTTTGGCACAGATGGCCCACCCGAGGTGGCGACAGGAATGGAGGTGACACAGGGCAGGGTTGGCTGCACAGGGAACGTGCTCTGCGTGCCCGCCCTGCCCGGGCTGGCCAGGGGAGGCGCCCTCTGAGCTTCTCCGAGGGACCTTCCCCAGCTGGTGCGGCTCTGCTCTGCTGGTGGCTGCCTCTCACCCCGGCCGGCAACTGCTGCGTGCCTGGCCCTCCAGGAGCTCCGAGCACAGAATGTCAGACGGAGGAACCGGGAAAGAGAAGCAGCAGCCAGGGAGCAGGGCGCGGAGTCAGGAGAGGCCGGGCTCCCGGGCGGACGGAGCTCGGACTGAATGCCCGAGGGCCCAGGTGTGGATGGACCCAGGGAAGGCTACTCCGGCAGCTGTGTGGGGACACAGTAGGGGCACCGCAGGGTGGGCAGGGAATGGACAGGACGCCCAGCCAGGGTGACATTCCAAGTGGCTGCCTGCTGGCCCTGGACGGGTGGGACGACTGCAGATCCTGAGCTTCCCCAGCGGGAAGGGCTGCAGGGCGTCTAGGGACCCCAGCCTGCTCACCCTCCCACGATGGCTGGAGTGTGACATTTTGATGGCAGTGATGGCCATGAGCACACCCCGTGGTGCCCCACTGCCAGTGCTCTAGCCCCATCAGGCAGAGGCAGCCTCTTAGAGGCTCAGGTGAAGCTGCCGGAGGCCCCGGTGCTGGGGGCTCCCAGGAGCCTCAGGAAACTGCTTGTCTGGAGCTCTGGAGGGGTGCCACCCAGGGGGTCACTCCGTTTCCCTGTACATCCAGGGCTCCTTCTCTGATACCAGCACCCCCTTAGCTTTGGGGAAGACCCTCCTCCTGCCTGCAGACCATCTGGTCCCTGGGTGCCCACACTCCTCAGGCCTGGCCGGCCAGCCTCTCCTGCACACTGATGGTGACCTGCTTGACCCAGGGAGAGGCCACCTGAGGAATCTAGAGCTTCTGGGAAGACGCCTTCCCACTGCCATGATTGCACAACCAGAGGGACCAACCTGAGAACGAAACAACACAGAGCAAAACAGGGCCAAGGTCAGCATCCCAGTGAAAGGTCGAAGCCCCTGGGTCCAGCTGGGCCTGAAGCCTACCTGGACTTTTTAACTTGCCTGTGTCAATAAGTGTGCTTCCCCCGCCCCAAGCCTGTTTGAATCGGATCTTCCATTACTTACCAGTCAGGCTGTTCTTCCCTGAGAATCAGGAATTGAGACACAGAAGCCGAGGGCTCTGTAATAAATGTGATCAACAGAAGGACAGAGAGAACAGAGAGAGGAGAAACGGGTGACTTCAGAAGCCAGGAAAGGCCTCTCCCTGCTCCTGGGGGCTCCGTGGCCTCTGGGGCGACCCCGTGGGAGCCTGGCTGTTTCCTACCTCCGCTCCTCCCCAGCCTCTGTCCTTCTGGACTTGAGTTAGTTTGAGCGGGTTTCTACTGTGGGTTTTTAAAACTATCTGGATGGTCGTCAATGGACTTTATTTTATTTGTTTAGATGTGGTGCTGAGGATCGAACCCAGGGCCTCAGGCGTGCTAGGCAAGCGCTCTACTGCTGAGCCACAACCCCAGCCTGTGGGTCCCTATTGTTTGACCCTAAATAATTCACCAGCACCCCAGCTGTGCCTCAGATGGGGACAATGAAAACAAATGGACGAAGGACAACATCGTGGAGGGGGAAGGGAGCACCAGCTGGGCCCCTCCAGCGGCCAGGCCCCCAGGGTCCTCTGGTACCCAGGAGTCCAGGCAGCCCGAGGAGCAGCGACCACGAACCTGCCCCTTGGCTTATGCTGGGGGTTAAAGGTTGCACTTTCAATCCCCTGGGTCAGCATCCTTGAGCTCGCTGGCCTCCTTTGGGTGGGCCTCCCTGCTCCCATGTGCACCCATCAGTCACCTCCCATTCACCAGCCTCCCCCAGGTGTAACCGGCCTCAACCTTCTGCCTCCTAATCACTAGGTTGGCACTCCTCGCACGACCCCGGGGGCACTCACGTCCCCTCGGACTCTGCCACTTCCCATGGTGAGCACCTGCTGTGACAGAGCCTCCCCAAGCTGGATGCCGTGGGCTCAGCTGCCCAGGCTGCAGGGAAGAGGTCACCCTCCCAGGAGCAGCCTTGGGGTCGTACCCCTGCTCCTTCACTGCTCAGGGGTCAGCCCACGCCCTGTTCTGCAGTCTCAGTTCACGGTTTTGGGAGTCCAACCTAGGTGAGGCCGATGCTCCAGGGGTCGGGGGCAGCCACTGTCACCTCTGGCTGGGATTCCCCTCCGCACTGGGACTGTGGGCAGCCAAGGGGCTTTCTACTGCACAATGTCAATCATGCCCCCCCCCGTGCCCCCGCTGCTCCTCATTGCTCTCAGGCAAGGTTCAAACCCCTGATGTGGGGGACAAGAGACCCTGCCGGTCCCCCTGCAGGCCACCCTTCCAGCGGTGGGTCTCGGCCGCACGCGCGCTGGTTCACGGCAAACTCCGCTGCTCTCAAGGATGCCCTGAGCCCAGGCCTGGGGCTGGATCCTTCCCGTCTCCGTTCTCCTCCCCAGGACCTTGGCCCGGCCGCTGACTTGGGCAGGGAAGCCTGCTGACCTCGGCTGGGAGCGGGACCCCGCGCCTCCGGGCACCCACCCTGGCCCGAGCGGTGCCCTGGGCTGCGCAGAAAGCGGGAGCCTTTAACGAAGGCTCCGCACCCCTGGGCCTGCCGCGGGCCAATCAGAGCGGAGCGTTGGGGTGGGCGGAGCCCGCGTTCCGGGCGGGGTCCCTGGAGAGCCGGGCCGGGTGGGAGCGGCTCTCCCGCAGCCCTGGCGGGAGGGCCGGGTGAATGACAGCCTGACATCCCGCCTCTGCCAGGGGTCCTGAGAAGAGGGAGAGTAAACAGGCCCCTGAAGGCTGGGTGGTGGGAGGTGAATGAGGAGCCCACCCACGCGCAGCTGGAGCCCGGCTCCTGCAGAGGCTGTTTGTCTGGAGGGGTGAATAGCGGGTGCCAGCTCCCCGCAGAGCGAAAGCGGTCCTCGGCGGGGCCACCGCCGTGGGTGGTCACCGGGGGCTGCCAGGGGCTCAGGTAGCAGCCCAGGGCTGGAGGGCGGGGCCAGGGCCCCTCATTTAGACGTGCATTGGGCCTGGAGGGGGTCCTCGGGATTCTTTGTTTGTGGGGTTGCGGGGCTGGAGGGGGCCCCCCCTCTGTCCCGGTGACAATGTGCGAGGTTTCTACGGCGAGCCTGGCAGGAATGAGAATATATGGTTTAATAAAAGTGGCTGATTCAATTTCAAACAAGTGGCTCAGCCCCGGCTCCGAGTCGCTGCGTTGAACTCCAGGCTGCGCTGAGGCCCTGGCTAGTGGTGGGGGTGGGGAGGTCGTGGGCCTCTGGTGAAGCCAGTTCAGGCAGAGGATTTGGAAGGGAGTCAGGGCAAGGTCCTGATCCCCCTCCCTGGGACACCCAGGTCTAAGTGGCATCTGTGGTGAGGCCGACCCCGGGGTGGCGGGGTGGTGGGGTCTGCGGGGAGCTGCTCCTCGGCTCTGCCCTGGGCCTCCACCTCCCTGTGCTCCTGTCCAGGCCAGCCCGCCCAGGCAAGAGGCTGCCACTCACAGCGGCCTGGCCCCAGCTGCCAGTTCCCTGGTGATCTGAATTGAGGAGGTCAGAGGTTAAGTGAGAGATCAGAGTCCCGGGGTCAGGGAAAGAAAAACAAATCCCAGGGCCCCAGCTGGCTACTGGAGCGGGAGGCCGGCCCCCTGTGCAGAGGGGGATTCCAAGCGCCCTCCCTTCCTGTTACCATGCAGACTGACCAATGCCCCACCCTGTGGAGTTAGGGGAATTTCAGGAGAGGAAACCAAGTCCTGCCTGGGCCTTTGCATGCTCATGGAGGCCCGTCCAGCCTCCACTCTGCCTGGTTTCCCTGTTCTCCAGCAGTGGATCCAGCGGGCAGGCTGAGCAGGGACCCCCAGAGCCGGGGACTGGCCCGGTCAAGGCGGCCCTTGAGAAGGGAGGGGCCGATGCAGGAGCTGGAGATTCCTGGCGCTCCTGGGGGTGTGCGGAGGTGGCCCCTCAGGCTCATCCTGCTGCTGGGGGCTGGGAGGAGCCGCTTCCTCTCGGCTCCGTGGGTCTGGGACCTGGGACCCTGCGCTGACTTCTCCAGGCCTCAGTGTCTCTATCTGTTGTCTGGGAGCACTGGGCCTCTGGCCTCACCTCTTGCGGTCACCCACACTGCCTGCCCCTGCAGGAGCCAGCAATGCCCAGGGAACCCCTGCCAGCCCCCGGAATTGGTGAATAAGTTCCTGGCCTCCCTCCCCCCTTGGGTACAGTGACTCTGGGGTATGTGCTCTACTCCCTTTCCTGGAGTCACCCCCAGCAGAATTAGACTCCCGTTCCCTAGGGGTTAAGGCACCTGAGAACACACTCTTTCTTTTTTCTTTTTTTTTCTTTGGTTCTGGGGCTTGGACCCAGGGACATTTAGCAATGGAGCCACATCCCAGCCCTTTCTATTTTTTATTTAGAGACAGGATTTTGCCAAGTTGCTTAGGGCCTCGCTAAGTTGCTGTGGCTGGCCTTGAACTTGGGGCTTGAACTTGTGATCCTCCTGCCTCAGCCTCCCAAGTGGCTTTGATTGACACCTACCCTTCCCCAACTTCTCTGCTCTCCTGCCTCTGTTTCTTCCTGCTCCCAAAGAAATTCCCTAGTCTCTGTCCGTCTCAGGCTTGTCTTCTGGGGTCTAAGACAATGGTGAGGCTGGGAAGGGGAGGCTGCTGGCTGCTGTCACTATGAGGTGCTAGAGCATTTTGAATTCCTGGCGCATGGAAGTCCTCAAGTCAATGACAAATGCCATCAGAAAGACGTTAATGCTCTGCGTGCTTCACAACAGCATCCAAGGCCACACAGCGGTGCAGGTTGAGACGGCACGTGTCCGCCACGCTCAGAGGGCCAAGCGAGGGCTTCCACTGGCCCCTGAAGACACTGCCCCAGCGGGGAGCGGCCACCTCCCACCTGGAAGGCTGGCTGGTTCCTGGGTCCCTTGGCTTCTCTGGTGGACAACCTGTTCTCTCTCGACACACCCACTGTTGAATCTTGGTGGAAGTTGGACTTAAATAGCATTTGGCAAACTTGGCACATTGGAACGGCCTTCCTTGTCCCGTTGGGCTGCTTCTGCTGGGTGGGCGGCCCTGCCTGGGCAGCAGGGCCTCCTCGGGAGCCGGGAACCTGCGGGGAGGCGGGGAGCGGAGCAGGTGGGCTGTCCTGCAGACGGGTTTGGCAGGACTGGAAAGGAAGCTTGTGAAAAGGGGACCTCGGGGCAGAGCGCGGCCTCGCATGCTGAGTTAGCAGCCTGAGCTTCCATCCTGACAGTAATGGGGAGCCATGGAAGGTGGCTGAGCCGGGAGGTGACGGGGCAGAAGCAGTGCTTCAGGACGACGCTCTGGCACTTTCCTTGGCTGCAGAACGAGCTCTTCCTACCTGGGGTGCCATCCGAGGGGGCGCACAGCACTGGGGACCCGTAGCCCTGCTGCTGCTCTTGGGCCTCCTTTAATTAGGGTTTTACAGAAGCAAAGCAGATTGAAATAGCAGAGAGCAGAAGGCCGAGCCTGAGGCCCTAGGACAGGGTCAACGGGGACAGGGAAGGAGCAGCTGGAGGGAAGGGAGGTGCCCGGCACTGCTGTGCCACCATCCTCCTGGGGAATGGCTCCTGTCCCCAGCTGCTGGGAACCTGTCAGAAGGGCTCAGAGGCTGATCACCGGGGAGCGAGGTCTGGCCCTCCCGCCCCTGCTGCCTTGCTGAGAGCGTCCTGTCCTGTGGCCCATCCCGCTGCTCTCCCCTCTGTCCTTGTCCATCTTCCCAGGGAGGTTGGCCTGTGGAGGGAGGAGCCATCTGGGAGGAGGAGGTGGGCGGCAAGGCCGGACCTGCCGCAGAGCAGGAGGCCAGAGCCAAGGGAAGGCCTTGGCAGCTCGGAGGCCGACAAGAGTCCCAGGGCCAGCCTTCCCCTGCAGCAGGGGCCGAGGGGGTGGCCGTGGGGGAAGGAAGAGAGGCGTGCACCCTGAGAGGTGCCGGCCCCATCTGGCCGCCTCTGTGAGTCCGCATCAGGCTGCTTCTGCTGAACGCCCCGGAGAACTCCCAGAGAAGCCCGCTGCCCGCGGGCACGGGGCCCCTGGACAGCCCGCCCTTCACCACGAGGGTTCAGAAACAGCTGGGGCCAGGTGTGGTGGCGCACGCCTGTAATCCCAGCACTTGGGAGGCTGAGTCAGGAGGATC